>CM033648.1:7426435-7867409 GCA_019512145.1 Engystomops pustulosus | reverse complement strand
AGTTTTTCACCTGATTCTGGGTATTTTTGAGCTGCTGATTTTGGAAAAATAGCTTCCGTTTTTTTCTAGCAGCTCTAGTTTATGACATGGTAAGTTTTTTGATCAAGAAATAAGTCCAATGAACAATGGGATAGGGATATGATGGCTGATTACTGTGAGAGGATCCAGAGCGAATGTCGAGGAAACATCTCGTCGAAATCACAGAAACGAGGTGTCTGCGTCCTGATGGAATATCTCGGGTCTACAACTACAAAATATGACAATAATTTCCAAATACTGGCAGTCCTCTACTTAAGGACACCCGACTTACAGACCACCCCCTAGTTACAGACGGACCCCTCTGCCCACTGTGCCTCTGGTGAAGTCTCTGGATGTTACTATAGTCCCAGGCTGCAATGATCAGCTGTAAGGCGTCTGTAATGAAGATTTATGGATAATCCTTGGTCCCATTACAGCAAAAAATTGTCATTGGGACAAAAAAAAAATTTATAATTACAATTATAAACTATACAGTTCCGACTTACATACAAATTCAACTTAAGAACAAACCTAAAGAACCTGTCTTGTACAATATTGAGTGAGAAGTAGTTTGAGCAGTGTATACTATGTAAGGGGGCAAAAGTAGATAAAGTACATAAAAACAGTTCCAATTTTTAAGACACCAAAATGAGGCTTCCCCAGTGTAATAATAATAATACTGTTAATGTTTGGAATAAAATGTAAAAAATATCTAATTCATGTAATTGTAGCAAAAACCATACGTACAAATGTAAATAATTTTTAATGTTTAATAGTTTCATTGCTAATTAGAATAAATATACATACAAATTCAACTTAAGAACAAACCTAAAGAACCTGTCTTGTACAATATTGAGTGAGAAGTAGTTTGAGCAGTGTATACTATGTAAGGGGGCAAAAGTAGATAAAGTACATAAAAACAGTTCCAATTTTTAAGACACCAAAATGAGGCTTCCCCAGTGTAATAATAATAATACTGTTAATGTTTGGAATAAAATGTAAAAAATATCTAATTCATGTAATTGTAGCAAAAACCATACGTACAAATGTAAATAATTTTTAATGTTTAATAGTTTCATTGCTAATTAGAATATATATAAAATTCTGTAATTGTATGACAAATAAATGTAAATTTGCCATGCTTTGTGCTGCGTAATCTGTGTGAGCTATATAAATAAAGGATAATTATTATTATTATTATTATTATTATTATTATTATATAAAAATAATATTAACTAAAGGCAGTCCCTGACTTAAGAACATCCGACTTACATCCAACCCCTAGTCACAAATGGGGCTCTCTGCCCACTGTGACCTTTAGTGAAGCTTTCTGGATGCCGGTAAGTAACTGAACTTTGGCCCCAGGTGGCAATGATGAACTGTAAGCGTTATCAAAGGTGTCTAGAATAAACTTTATTGTTAATCCTTGTTCCCAAAATTCTGAAAATCATATTGTCACAGGGAGGAAAAAATACTGGGGCACCTTACTTATCGTGCGCCCAATATCCTGCATGTGTCGCTTCCCCGCTCAGGTCCGCCGGAGTTCACCTTCTTCTTCCTGGTGCATGTAAGTGCATTGTCTTGCGACACAAATTCAAATTCATGAAAGCCACAAAACTACCTTGTACAAAACTACCTGTAGTCTGAAAATAACATATATTTTTCATCACTATAATGAATAAATTATTGTTACTATTATTTGTATTATTTTTATACTGTAAGAACACGACCAGAAAATCTTTTTGGTTATACAGAATATTTAAAGAATAATAGGACACGTTTACTAAGGGTCCGAACCCCGCATTTTTGTCGGGGTTCCCGACTTTTTACCTTTTTGCCCTGAATTCCCCCGGGTTTTTGGCGCACACGATCAAATTGTGGCGCATCGGCGCCGGCTTGCATGCAACACAAATCGGGGGGTGTGGAAGTCAGACAACCCGACTGATTCGGACAAACCGCGGAATTTAAAAAACAAATTGTGTCACAAGATCAGCACTTACATGCACCGGGAAGAAGAAGGTGAACTTCGGCGGACCTCAGCGGGGAAGCAACACATGCAGGAAATTGGACGCACGATCTTAGTGAATTGTGGCAGCTTCGAATCCTCGTTGGACATTCCGGATCGGTGGCATCAACGGGACGGGTAAGTAAATGTGCCCCACTGTCTATTTTTTTTTTTTTAAATAGACTTTTATTCATTTTAATTTTTTATCAACATATAACATAGTGCACATAGGAAGTGCAGGTCCCAATTTAACAGAGAAGAAGTACACATAGAGAGGGGCGATTCCATTCTTTGCACCCCCCTTTGATTGTATTAGCCCAAAAAAGGCTCTCCTCAGTGCCCCATCCGTCCCCATTACCCCCCTTCTTGTTTTTTTACCTTTATAGGTAGAATATGAGTGGTGGTGAGGGTGCCCTTTAAAGAGACCGAACACTGGGTTTTACCCCCACGTAAATTGACTATCCCTCGGGTAAGGAGATAATGTGTTCTATATTATACGTTTTTATGTGAATTTACTTTCCTACTTACCTTAGAAATATTTCCCCTAATGTTCAGGCAAAAAGAATTTTCTCATTGATTTGCACGACGGAGATGAGTCAAGTTTAGTGCTTGAGGGGGAGAGAAAGTCGAAGCATCCACCTGTGTGTCCATTAGTACGAAGATATTTCTCTGACTGCTTGTGCATTTCACAGACATGTATTTAGCTGCTTGATCTCCAAATTCTAGCTCATGGAAAACCACCAAGCCTGTGTGTCATCTGAAGGATGAGATCGTTATCTTAATAGGACAACAAACAGCTTGATTCTAGGAAATACAAACTGAAAGATAGGGGTTTGACTGACATCCCCCCTGCAGCCTCTAAACTTGGACTCATCTGATTGGAAAATGAGGTGAGAAGGAGACACTGTTTGCCTAACTTGGGGGAGATTTTTACACTAAACGGGTTGATTTCATAAATAAGAGGGATTTAATAAATAATGTTGTTATTAGTTCCAAAAAGGACACCTCTGATGATCTACTGTGGGAGGCTGGTATTTTAGTGGGGGGGGTAAACATGATGACAGGTTCTCGTTAGGAGTACTTTTACAGAGTTTACCCTAATAAACTAGCATCCTCTCAGGTAGGATATGAAATTTCCTTTTAGAATTTCCTAATATTGATTGGAAATCACACACCACTGAGATTGTTGAGATGAGTCGAAATGTAGAGGTGCAGGTCCATTCAGATTATAAAACAAGTTTCTGGTATCCTAAGTTAAAGAAATCTCATCTGATGTGATCTAAAAGAGATCGACTAAAGCCTGGTTCTAGGTGACTATACAACTGAAGCACAGAGGGGGCTGAAAGTAATACTCTAAACTTGACTTATTCTCAGAGGTAAAATATGAATTCTCATTTGATACATTCTGTTCTTTTGTAAGCGATGGACTAAAGAAAGATTTTAATGAATGTGGAGCTCGGTTTGAATAGCTGGCACGTGTGTGGATTTGACGCAAAATATGACTCTCTATGATCATTTAAGGTGACTTAAGGGATTTTTTATAGATAAACGGGTGAATATGTTCACATAAGAAGAGGGAAGATTCTTGAACAACATCCTGAGAGGGGCTGGTAGTTTTAATGGGTTAAAAATGTGTAGACATGTTCCTTTAAAGGGGATTAAAAATATAGATAACAAATCCACAGGATGGCCAGGTGGCTGACGTGGGTAGCACTTCTGCCTTGCAGCACTGCGGATTATCAGTCAATACACACCCTGGTAACAACTCTGCAAGAGTTGAAGTTCTCTATGTTGTGCGTGGGTTTCTCCGGGGTACTCCAGTTCCTCCCACACTGCCAAAAACATACTATTGAGGATGTTGTTTAGATGTGAGCCCCATTGGGGACATGTACCAATTTTCATGCTTTGTACAGCGCTGCGTAGAATCTGTGGCGCTATATAAATAAAAAAGCTTATTAGTATATTATTAAATAATAGCTCTTCCAATATCAAGTTTTCAATATCAAAGGTACCTATTTCCCTTATTCTATATGTTTTTTATATTTCGTAATTGTCAATGTTTTTACAGTAAATGGTTAAAAAAAAATACATTTGAAGAAAGCAGCAAAATCGCTAGCGTCTCATCTGAACCCTATGTAGTGACTCATACAATCTCTGTACAATTCTAAGTAAGGATGGGACCATATCAAATTTCAAACTATGGCGAATCCCTTCATGTCATGCATTGGATGAGTCCACCGGACAGTGTTTGGCATTAACTAATGAACCCCTTCCCTTACGAAGGCACCTGCCATGCTCAACCTGATACCGAGTATTATGTTACATATGTGGACGGGACCCTCTTATGTGGCTCCGAAGTGGATTGGTCATGAATTAATTCGCGTCATCTATAGGATCCTTGGATCACCAAGCACCAAATCCTGGAGAGTGACTGCTGGAGCCCTGGGGGTTGTTATTTGTGTTTTTAACTAAACATTGGGGTGCTATTTTCCTTAACCATTTTACTATCCATACATTTATAGCCCTGTTTTTTAATAATATTGAGGACGTAGACTATGAGGGCAGATTTAGGAAACCTTTAGGGTGAGATCTGCAAAGAGATTTCTTACTCGCATCGTCCCATTCCATGCATACCCTGTAGGGGGCGAAAACCTAGCTCAGGTCAAGTCAAGCAATTAGGACCTTGACACAAGGCTGTCGCCACACCATATTAGGAGACATATGGACATCTCTGGATGTGCTTCTGGACGGAAAGTAACGTGAGCCTCCCCCCAACTCAGAATGAGTGATCTCGCAATTTGCGCACACACTCACGCGTTGTCCTTAATCTAAGATCCAGTCTAGATAAACAAGCTGCCATCCCGCCTGGCAAATAGCAGAAAGCGCTCTCCGAGGCCAAAGACAATTAACAATATGTCAAGTTGATTCTCAGGTCAGACGACTGGCAGATGGTGCATGTGTGATAGACCCTACAAGAGCCAGGGCAGGGAGACCAGACCTCAGCATAGCGCCCTGCCAGGAGAACCAGGGCATCTACTTGCACATTCCCTCTATAGGTAAACAAGCTTTCCTCTACCAGATATTAAAATAGTAAATACTCTACATATTAAGTTGTCCGGGATGAGAGAAAACCAATAAATTGCTATGACATACAGACGGCAGAGCGACAAAGACGCGCTCTGCAATTGGATGAGCACACAGGGGTGGAAGCGCGAAACCTGGGGAATATCTTGCCAGCACATGCATTAAGCTCCTGTTTTACAGGTGGATAAGTGTTAAAAAAAAAAAAAGTTTTTATTACTGGAAGTCGGACCAAATCATAGCCCAGACGGTTGATGAGTTGTAACGTTTTGGCTGATGGATCCAATATATTTTATGGTTTGTACTGGTATAATAAAAAAAAATTCCATATGAGGATTTTCAGAAAAATTTTATTTAACTAATATGATGTTTTTTTTTGGTGTAAGATTGAACATTATTGGTAGTCAGGTCCTGGTATAGTAACCTTACCCCTGGAATCCCTATGGCTTTGTGTCCATTCATTACAAACAGGGTCTGTCACCCTCCTCTTTGAGCCAGTCTTGTGGCCAATGGTGAAGGCTCTGTACCACTGGTTGATATGACTGGCCTCATCAGACAATGAGTCACGTTTATGAGACCGTAGGAAACTCAATTTTTCAATGTTGGTGGCAGAGGACATATGAGGCTGCCACCAATGGAATTAGGACAGGGAATAGTAATATCTTAATAATTTTATATAAATAATAACATGTGGGAATAAATAAAAAAAACCTTTGTGGTGTGCTGGGAAGTGTTTCACTGATTCATGGGTATTTTTGAGCTGCATGATTTTTGGAAAAAATAGCTCGTTTTTTTTTCTAGCAGACTCTAGTTATGAATGTGGTAAAGTTTTTGATCAAGAAAAATCAAGCACTGAACAACAGGATAGGATTATGAGGGCTGATTACGTGGAGATGATGCGACTGTAGCGAAAGGACTCGAAAGAGAGGCGGAAGCAGTCGTGAGAATAAAGAAAAGAAGGGAGGGGGAATCGGTAGTTCGGCGATCCAGGTTAAGTACGGTGTGTCTGCGTTCACTAAGCCATGGAATATCTCGGGTGTCTTACAGCTAAAATATGAAATAATTTCCAAATAAGGCAGTCCTCTATAAGAGACCAACCGTCTTACAAGACCACCCCCTGTTAGTTACAGACGGAACCCTCTGACTCACTGTGACCTGTGGTGAAGACTCTCTGGATGTACTAATAGTCCCAGACTGCATATGATCACGATGTAAGGTGTCTGTAATGAGCTTTGATGATAATCCTTGGTCCCATTGACAGCGAAAAATCATTGAAAAATCTAATTGTATTGGGACAAAAAAAAAATTTGCTGCTGGAGCCTTACAATTATAAAGTTCGACCTTACATACAAATTCAACTTTTAAGAACAAAGCCTAAAGAACCTGTCTGTATCCGTAACCACGGGGATCGCCCTATACAATGGAGTGAGAAGTAAGTAGTTAGACACCAAAAATGAGTCTTTCCCAGTGTTTGTAATAATAATAATACTGTTAATTGTTTGGAATAAAATGCTAAAAAAAAATATCTAATCAGTAATGCCAGCAAAAACCTTATACGTACAAATGTAAATAATTTTTAATGGTTATAGTTTCATTGTAATTAGATAAATGATAAAATTCTGTAATTTGCGTATGACAAATAAATGTAAATTTGCCATGCTTTGTGCTGCGTGAAATCGTGTGAGCTATAATAATAATAATAATAATAACTTATATTTTAATAATATAAAATAGAATAATAATTTATTATTAGTTAGTATTATTATGTATGTTAGTATTAGATATAGTAAAATGATAATATTAAACTAAAGGCAGTCCTGAGCTTTAGAACATCCAACTTACATCCAACCCCTAGTTACAAATGGGGCTCTCTGCCACTTGTGACCTTTTGGGAAAGCTTTGGATGCAGGTAAGTAACTGAAACTTTGGCCCCCGGGCAGCAATGAGTGAATGTAAGTGTTATCAAAAGGTTGTCTAGAATAAACTCTATTGTTAATCTGTTCCCAAAATTTTGGATTTTTGCTCAGCATGTAGGAAAAAATTACTTACCCGGTGTGTGAAGTTCCCCTAAAGTGCATTGTCCGACCGGAATGCACTGTGCCGTGATTCAATAAGATCGTGCGCCCGATATCCTGCAGGTGTCGCTCCCCGCTCAGGTCCAACAGAGTTCACATTCTTCACGGTGACAGTGTAAGTGCATTGGCTTTGCGACACAATTTGAATTTTAAATCATGCGCTTAGTCTGAATCAGTCGGGCACCGCCCCAATTTCTGTCGCATGAAAGCCACAAAACTGCATTGTACAAAACTACGGTACTTGTAGACTGAAATAACATATATTTGTCTCATCCATAAATGAAGAAATGATTGCTATATATTATTGTATCATTTTTATTAATGTAAACACTCCGATTCAGAAAATCTTTTGGTTATACAGAATATTTATGGAATAATGTCCTTTCTCTTTTTTTTAAATAGACTTTTATTCATTTTAATTTTTTATCAACATAAAGTACACATAAGACATGCAGGTCCCAATTTACACTACAATACAAAGAGAGAGGTGCACATAGCAGAAGAGGTGATTCCACTTCTGTTTGATTCTAGTTCTCGTCCAAGCTCTGCCTATTCAGTTCGTGTACCGAAGCGAATAATCGAATCTTTTCTTGGTTGGACTAATCTTTTAATTTGGAGGGTGGCTAACTATTGCTATTATTTCTCCGAAAGCTTAGGGAGGGGGACAGGAAGGGGAAACGTAAAAATAATCTTAAAAAAATAAATGAAACAAAATAAGAGGGGGTTTATTACCAATATTTGGGGAAAAAGGGAGGGAAATATTGTAAGAGAAAATCAGTTCGGACTGATTATTCCGACCCAAATGAATAACTTTTGAAAAATTTGTGGGTGGACGCTATCAGAAAAATCAAATCTTGGATGATTACTGGTTAGAGAATATCGGTGGGGGTGGTATATAGAAAGTAATTTATTCTATAAAAGCAAAATTTGCTAAGAAAATGAGATGGAAGATTTGCTCCTGCCGGTTTTATGTGGTAAGGACCACACATGGAAATGCCAATCTTTTCAAAATGATCTATCAACCATGGGTACGTCCGCTCATATGGATAGCCCTAGGGTATGGGGGTAATGAGTAACCCAGCAAACAGACTTTTTTTGGACGTGACACATTTTAAAATCTGTGTTTTCAATTACACTCTTTCTATTTTGATGAAGAGATTATGGGGTTCTGAACTGGTCATCCTGATGGAGAGGTGTTTTTGCTGTCTGATCTTGGCCTACAGCTCCAGTACAAATGGTCTCGCATATGGATGGGAGGAAACCTGTAAGAGTAATTAGCAATAGGTGTGGAGGACCGTTGGGAAGAAAGCAAGTAGAAAAACTCAACAAGCGAATGCTGGTGGAGAGAGAAAAAGCGGTGGTCAAGGGTGGTGTGTCTGGACCCTCCCAAAAAGAATTCTAGTACAACAATACCTTCCTCCCATATGACCTCGTAACAAGAAAGAGACCTGAAGGCCAACACAGAAGTCTTTGTGCCATTTGTCCAGTCAATGGTTCTTCTATCTTTTGATCCCCGTATCCAAATCCTTTTGGCCTTCACTGGAACCGAATATTTTTGGATCCTATTTTTAGGACCATCTCTCATCATACAATGAAAACAGATGATAATCCTGGACTTCTTCATATGTCTTTGGGTAGGACAAGGTCTTCATCATAATGTTACTGTCTTGCTCATATAAACACAGGAGATAAAATGGTAAAATTGTAATCACAGTAAAAAAACAAACTTGAAAAAAAGTAGGTGCCGAATAATCTTCTCATTATATGTGTAAGTTAACACCCAAAAATTGGTCGTTCACTCACATTTGGGGGAGGATTGGCTGGGACTGATGTAGTACAAGTTTTGGGGGTTGTGGATTTTACGCTAGGGAGTGTTTTAACTTCCTCAATCCAATATAGTCGCTAATTACATATTTCTCCATTCTCAGCCATATACTAAATAAGAAACATTTTAATAATTTTTTTATAAATCTAATCAACCTGTTTATTCCTGTTTTGTTTATTCCCAAAGCACAATGTCTAATATTTTAGTTAAATCTGCTAGTTAAAAGTAAGTGGCATCACAGTGTCTACTAAAGCGAGTGGCACAAACAAAATTTCTGAGAGTGCAACACATAGGGGCACATTTACCTAGGGTCCTAACAGCAAGCGAATTACCTCGGGTGGGCGGGGTTTTTCCCACTGAATTATTCCATCTTTGCGCTGTATTTCACGGATTGTGGCGCAGCGAGATGATTTTTGGCGAAGTCGGGGAACTTTAGAGCGGACAGAAATAGGTGAGGAGGGGGGCGTGCGCCCACCGGACAACCAAAGGTTCGGAAAAAAAAACAACGACAGAATTTAAAAAGCATTTGTGTCGCGTGAAGATCAGCACTCACATACACCGGAAAAAGCAGGTGAACTGTCCGGCGGACTCGGCCGCGAGCAGAGCGAACCCTTGGGTGAAATCGAGCCAAGGATAACGACGAATCAGAAGCGAGTCCAATAGGTGCAAGAGTACAAGGAGACCCGACAGCAGGTGGAAAGACGAGCGCGTGGATCGCGATCTGGACCGCCAGGGAAGGGTAAGTAAATGTGCACCATAGGTGTCCTATCTGCATGCAGTCAGTTTGACATTAGTGGGGCCTAGGTTAAAGGGTAAGCAGGTAGAGAGACGCATGGTCGGTCATGTGTGTGTTTCCCAATGATTTCCGTTTTGAGAGAAATGCCACGGTTATTTTGGCGCACGCAATCAATCAGAATTTGGGCGATCGGCGCCGGCTTTCACGCAACAGAAATGGCGGGGGGCGTGGACGTCAGGACAACCCGACTGATTCGGACCAAACCGTTGGAATTTAAAAAAGGAAAGTGTCGCAAGATCAAGCACATAATTGCATCAGGAAGAAGCAGGTGAACTCCGGTAGACCTCGGGGCAGAAGCGACAGATGCAGGAACTTGGGCACACAAGGTTAGTGAATCGCGCAGGACCCAAATCCTCGTTGGACACCGCGCCGCGGGAACGCGACAGGACCGGGTAAGCAAATCTGCCCCAGTGTCCTATCTGCAGGCAGCATGTTATAGAGCAGGAGGAGCTGAGCAGATTGTACATAGTGTCCTATCTGCAGGCAGCATGTTATAGAGCAGGAGGAGTTGGAAAGATTGTACATAGTGTCCTATCTGCAGGCAGCATGTTATAGAGCAGAATGAGCTGAGCAGATTGTACATAGTGTCCTATCTACAGGCAGCGTGTTATAGAGCAGGAGGAGCTGAGCAGATTATACATAGTGTCCTATGTGCAGGCAGCATGTTATAGAGCAGGAGGAGCTGAGCAGATTGTATATTGGTTCCTATCTGCACAGAGCATGTTATAGAGCAGGAGGTGTATGACAGATTGACATATAGGGGGTCATTCACTAAGGTCGTGCGCCCGATGTCCACCAGGTGTCGCTGCTGCGCCGATGCGACACAATCTGATCGCGTGCGCTAAAAACCCAGGCCAATTCAGTGCAAAACGGTAAAATTCGGGAAACCCGAAAATGCACGATTCGGACCCTTAGTAAATGACCCCCATAGTTTTGTGGAAAGAGCCTGCTTAAGCGGAGCACAGTACAGAACGCTCCTAGATGGAACAGTTTGTAATCATATTAGGTCCAGAGCCAAGTAACATGAAGAAACCATGTAAGTCGATACTGTGTAAACAGCTTTCATCAGGACGGGGTCTTTCTTCTGACCTTACATTAGTTTTCTCTGCACCTTCTTTTTCCATTAAGTGAAGGCAGAGAATGACTTGTACAGAGCAACATAACAAGATCCGAATGTAAAAAGGAGAAGCTTTCTGGAGGCAGAACTGATAATAGAAAGCACATGGATGGTTGTAAGGAGTCACACCTCGGCTTTCATCCACGACCTTCGCTAATTTCTCAGATTTGACGGCAAATCTACCTTGTCGGCGCAGAGCTAACACTTCACAGCCGCCCAGATATAACTCGGTTAAGATTCTGGACTGAGGTCAAGAGTCTAATCTTCAAAGACGTCATAAAAAGATTTAGGATGTTGTAAATTCTTTCCTTTTAATGGTTAAATGGAATCATAAGTGGTAGTAATGGGGCCGGGAAGACGCTCACCTCCTCACATAGGGATAAATATGATGAATTACACTATCATTTCCGGCAGATTCCATACATTTTTCTGGTTGTACATACTTTTTATAATGAATAATGTGTGGCACATTGAGACGGAACAGCATTGTAATGCACAGACATCATGGAACACACTACTGGGGCACATTTACTTACCCGGTCCCTGCACGATCCTCGATCCGGACTGTCTGACGATAATGCCCTGTGCCGCGATTCATGAAGATCGTGCGCCTGATATCCTGCTTGTGTCGCTTCCCTGCTCAGGTCCCCGGAGTTCACCTTCTTCTTACTGGTGTATGTAGGTGCATGGCTTGCGACACAAATTTAAATGTTAAATCCCGCGCATTGTCCGAATTAGTCGGATCGTCCGCCGGTCCGCCCCCAGATTTGTGTCGCGTGCAAGCCGGCGCAATTGCGACACAATACGATCGTGTGCGACACAATCCCCGTCGCGATCCCTGAAAAGTCGGCAAACCCGACGAAAATGCAGCCGCAGGACCCTTAGTAAATAAGCCCCACTGTCTCTCTGAAAGGAAACAAATGGGGGTCATGATTAAGGGACCCCTTTCATCCATATGTACGTTTTTTACACATGCAGTAGAGATTTCAAACATAACTTTATTAGCCCTGTATGTTACTGATAAATTCCCATTTTAATCTGTATGCTAATGAGGCAGTTGATGCACCCGGGCGTGTCCTTAACACCTGAAGGACTGCTATTCCTGCCTAAACCAATAATCTCTCAGTCAGATACTCACGAGATAAGTGAGAAGCATGAAATGACACTGGAAGAAAATGGAAGGGATTTATGTAGGAGTGAGTCTTGAGTAGACAAACTGCCTCATTTGCATACAGATTAAACTGGGAATATCTTGTAATTAACATAATGGACAAGAATAATGAAAGGATGCTGTAAATCGCAGAGCATTTCCCTACAACAAGCTGCCAGCAGACTATAACACTTTAAAAGGTCCCATTAAGTTAAAGGGATTTTACCCAGGTAACAAGTAACAAACATATAAAGATAAAGAACCAACCCAAAGAATGAAGGAGAGGTGTCATCTGGGCCACGCGGGGATGGCTATGAAAACACATGAGGAAATGGAGAAACTGCTTTTTGGGTGATTTCTGTTGCATTTGGATTTGTTTTTCTTAAAATATTCCTTAAAATATTACTTGGTACCAGTAGAATAAACTGTCCTGCAGATAACAAACCTCGTACATCTGGAAATTTGAGAAAAAAGTTTTGGCTTTTGGAAGGCGAGGAATAAAAAAACGATAAGGGCTGCAGCGTTCAAGGGGTCGTCCAGTCATAACAAGTTCTCTTGATGATAACTTGATGATCCCAGTGGTGGGACTCCCACAAATCATGGGAATGGGAGTCTGTTGTACCCCATTGAATGGGGGGGGGGGGGGGGGGGTCGGCAAACCCGACGAAAATGCAGCCGCAGGACCCTTAGTAAATAAACCCCACTGTCTCTCTGAAAGGAAACAAATGGGGGTCATGATTAAGGGACCCCTTTCATCCATATGTACATATGTACGTTTTTTACACATGCAGTAGAGATTTCAAACATAACTTTATTATCCCTGTATGTTACAGGGTTCCTGATAAATTCCCATTTTAATCTGTATGCTAATGAGGCAGTTGATGCACCCGGGCGTGTCCTTAACACCTGAAGCACTGCTATTCCTGCCTAAACCAATAATCTCTCAGTCAGATACTCAGGAGATTAGTGAGAAGCATGAAATGACACTGGAAGAAAATGGAAGGGATTTATGTAGGAGTGAGTCTTGAGTAGACAAACTGCCGCATTTGCATACAGATTAAACTGGGAATATCTTGTAATTAACATAATGGACAAGAATAATGAAAGGATGCTGGAAATCGCAGAGCATTTCCCTACAACAAGCTGTCAGCAGACTATAACAATTTAAAAGGTCCCATTAAGCTAAAGGGATTTTACCCAGGTAACAAGTTATCAACTACCCATGGTCTGCATTGTTGATGCAACATCACCACTGAGCCTTTGAGCAAACAGATTAGCAGTGATGGGAGGCACCAAACTGGACCAGAGTTGAGTTCTGGTATTCAGTCACATACTTTACTGGCTGACAGATTCCACCATGTGCACATAGCTGTATAAGGGGTGATCCCAACTATCAGAAGGACTAGGCCAGTGGTGGCGAACCTATGGCACTGGTGCCAGAGATGGCACTCGGAGGCATCTCTGTGGGCACACAGGCTGTCTCCCAGGCACAGAGTTTGCCAGACATGACATCTTCCTGCAGTCTCAGGTAGTCCAAGTAGTGCCCTGCTATTGTAAAGTGACCCATCCTGTGCTGCTTGGTTCTGTCCAAAGATTGAAAAGGTGTCGGATTGGAGCTCAAAGATTCTGATAGCAATAAGTTTTTACTGCCTAAATTCTGTGTTGGCACTTTGGGAAAAGCTAGTAGTTTTTGAGTCTCACTTTGGGTGCTCGATCTCTAAAAGGTTTGCCATCACTGGGATAGGCTGTTAGTTTCAGTATGCCTGATCCACTAGAGTCTGACAGCCTCCTAATCTTCTGTTGGAATTAGGTCCAGTGGGTGATCTGAGTAAACCCGCTTGCGGAGAGTGGGGATGACTGAGTGTAGAGGGGTGGGAGAAAATGGGGATAACTGTGAGGAGGGAGGAGAACACAGGGGGCATATGTAGAAGTAATGAGGTTGCACATAAATGTATGTCCAAATGTTAGGATGAAAAGTGATCAAAAGGTTTTATAGTCCCCAGAATGATAGCGATGAAACAGGTAGTCGGCCCCCAGAATATGACACCTCACACAGGTCTGTATACAAAAGTATGAAAAAGATATGGGTGTCAAGGTATGGTTATACCGCACATTTAAAAAAAAGATGTTAAGATATAACAAAAATATACAGAACCAACCCAAAGAATAAAGGAGAGGTGTCATCTGGGCCACGCGGGGATGGCTATGAAAACCAAACACAAGAGAAAATGGAGCAACTGCTTTTTGGGTGATTTCTGTTGCATTTGGATTTGTTTTTATTAAAATATTCCTTAAAATATTAATTGGTAGCAGAGTAGAATAAATGTCTGCAAATAACAAAACCTCGTACAATCGGAAGAGAAAAAAGTTTTGCTTTGGAAGCGAGGAATAAAAAAACTGATAAGGGCTGCAGGTTCAAGGGGTCGTCCAGTATAACAAGTTCTCTTGATTTAACTTGATGATAGCGGTAATCCCAGTGGTGGGATCTCCAGAAACCATGGGAACTGGAGTCGTGCCCAAAGGAGGGGGGAGGGGGGAAGGTAGGACATGTGTGTGACGCTCATTGTCTATGGCACTGACGAAGACGACTCCATTGGGCAATTGCGACGTGTCACGGGTGCTCCGCGACTCCATGTCGCGGATCACGGGTACACCCGTGCTCGCTGCACGGTCCCGCCCCTGCCCTCACTTACCTCCTGGCTCTGTCTGTGCTACCATCTCCCAGTGTGTAGGCCGCAGGCCTCCTTGCCTTGAGTTGCACGCCACCACCACTAGAGGGCGCGGCGCGCAGACTTCTCAAGCTTTAAAGGGCAGCGTTCCTAATTGGCTCCTGCTTATCGGCTGCCTATAATCCGCAACTCCCTTCTCTCCCTGCCGGATCTTCTACTAGGATCTCTAGGTTTCCATGCCAGGCTTCCCTAAGCCGTTCGTGTGGAAGAGAAAGCCATTAGCGTTTCCCAGACGCTTCCTGTGTTCCTTGTGTCTTCAGCGTTCCCTACGCTCCGGTGTGTCCTGTCTTCCAGCGTTCAGACGCTCCGTGTCTCCTGTCTCCAGCGTTCCCAAACGCTTCCTGGCTGTGCTCCCAGGGTTCAAGTACAGCGGTGTCTGCAGTCCGTGCCAGCGTACCAGTGTTCCTTGTGTTGCTGCTGTATCCCAGGCTTGGGGACTGTTCCTGCACATCCTGTACCTTGGCTTGCCACCGCGGGCCTCATACCATCTCCGGGTGGTCCAGAGGGTCCACTGGTCCACAGACTCTCCCTCGGACTCTTCCCATAGGAGACTTTTAGTTCCATGTCTGATTGTGACCCGTTACAGACCGGTTTCATCGTGCCATTAAATACAACGGACCCCTGCTCTCGTGATCTGTGGTTCCCCATTTATTATTTGCACAAGTAGTAGTATAGAACGATTTAACCAAGCTGGATGGGGGGGGGGGGTCTTTCTATAGTTCACCTCAGGCAGCGGACTGGTTAGGTTCACCCCTGATTGGGACACATGAAAGTTTGGAAGAGATGGGAAGGATCACCACAGCTTTGATGGGTTGTTTGACTTTTTATTACCTCTATTTTTCTTTTCTCTGCTTTCTATGAAACCTTAGCATGTAAAAACCCGTGAGGTAGGACATTTATCAAGAACTGTTCAGAATCTCATGAGTCATAGCAAACCCAAGCCGTATGGTATCCATCTAGTGATAACAATGGGTTGTCCTATTATATTCAGAAAGAAGATACTTATTCGCCTTTCTTATCCTCCAGCCTCTGAATTCCCCGGCAGAGTCACCCATGGCATTTTCTTGGCCGGTGCTATAGTCTGAGCTGACATGATGGAAGTCATCCTCTGGGTCCGTCCTACTGATTAAGGGAGCAATATTTCAGCTGACAGCATGAAAGTAAAAAAAAAAAAAATCCTAAAATAAAACATGTTTTGGCAGAAGGGTGACTTGAGTTGAAGTGGCGTTAAATATATCCTGTGAATTCTTATTAAGTGAGATAATGTAAACCTCTGTGTTAGTCTAAGCCCCGAGGGCCGCGGCAACTGACAAATGAACAATTCTCAACAGCCTGTAAATATTTTTGGGACCTGGAAAGTTATCAGCAGGGCTGGAGCGGTCCCTTCTTCTTACTCACAAGGATTAAAGGATCAACCTCATGTCCCTCCTTCTGGGATTGACTGCCTGATGACCTGGGGGTGTATGAAAAATAGACTGGAATAGCAAAATGTGCCCTCCAAACCACAAGATAGGAAGCCACCAGCGGCAGTCGAGACCGCCATTGATCCGAAACGCGGGTTTGTAAAGTTGCAATGATTATATTAGGGTCATGGAAAAAGCACCATTTTAGAATAAGGTCTTTGGAGGCTGGACTATTTAACGCCATCATGACCAAGGACTTTGGATGCCTAAATGTCCAGTTAGGGGCATAACAAACCGTAAGTAGCAGCCATAGCAGCTCTTTGGGGCCACAATATAAGGGGGCCCAGGATATGGGGTATTTCATCTGAATATGCTGTATGTGGATTTGTGATGTGTAAATGCTCTAATTGTATATGCATATGTCATGTGTATATGCTGTATGTCTAGTATATGGTGTGTATTACACTGGTATGTATATTTAAGGGGTGTAATTCAGAAGGTCACTATAAGGCTCTTCACTATTTATGGCAATGTCCATGTTAAATTTTTTTTCAAAAAACGACAAATTTTTATTTGAGACTTTACTATCAATATGTACATATGTCCATGGTGTGCAGGGATGATCAGGATGTCCATTTATTATTTCCCCGTTTTCTAAACTGACCTCAGGGGTCAGGACCACCCCTTTGACCTATGATGATTGGCATCCACATTGTTGCATTTACTATGAAAACTTAAGGGTTGTCCTAGCTAAAAAAAAAAACAAAGACACAATCCATGACCTCGGAAAGGGTGGACTAAGACGGCAATGAGCCCTGGACGCATGAAAATTGCGGACCCACACAATTTAAATTTACAATTTTTTATTTACTTTGTAAGTGATAGGTTTTCATGGACCCCTATCAACAACACCCTTCTTCAAAAAAATGTTTCCTTGAATCCTATGAATCCACTTGGTTATATTCCTGGCATCATAGGGGGATAGTCTGCTCAGCCAGCCCCTCTGATCTACTTCTGTCCATGTCCTTCCCTTCATGTCCTTCATCTTCTGAGCATTCAGCACTTTATGTCATGTGACCAGGGTGATGTCATACTAAGGTCTTTTCCCAGTTATTTGCAACAATCTACCCCATGTATGTACTGATCACATGAAATCACAGCATTCTCCAAGGAGCATGGGAGGAGTAGAAAAGAAACATGGAGGCATCGGCTGTGATTCATGTGTGATTAGTACACTACAGTGATGTAACAGAGCTCTCTCCAGGGGCGTAACTAACAGGGGGAGGAGCATAGCAGCCGCGGGCGCCGCAGGGTCAGGGGGCCGCACAAATTGAGTATGGGTATGTATATGGTGTTATATCTGTATATGGTATGTATGTATGTGTGTTATGTGATGTGATATGCTGTAAGTGGATGTATAAAATGTGTGTACTATGAGTATATATATTTCTTTTATTTGTTTTTTAAAGGGGGAGGCGGGGGGGGCCGCATGCAAACTATGCTATGGGGCTCTGCCTCTCCTAGCTTTGCCCTTGCTATACTCGTTTCTGAAACTAATCTGTGTTTTAACTTTATTTTAGGACTTTAGATTTTAGGATCCCGTTTTACATCTTGTATGGAGAAATCCCTATAAAGATTATCGTCAGTAAAAAAATATATAAAAATATTTTTTTTTTACAATAAGGCTTGAGCATGCCCAGTTAGATAGAACTAATAGTAAAACTTGGTTGAATATTTTCATGATCCTGATACCATCGGGAAAGACAATGCCCAGGACTCCCTTTTTTTTGACCATCTAAAACAAATGACCCCATAATGGCTTTACCATCAAATGCAAAGAAGTCCTGGTTAATAAGCAATGGTTTAGGGGTCTGACTGAGCATGTGGCTTATCACAGAGGCCAAGGGTTTAGCGAGGGGGGGGACGTAATTGGGGACAAACAACTCCTATTCATTAACATCTGCCCCTGTACACTGTGTAATGGGCTATGAAAAGAACCTCATACACGGGAGCTGATAACGCTTCTCCCGCCTATGGCCCGCATGTACACTGCTGCTTTACATCAGGGGGCAGGCGCTGGGGGGGTGTCCACAGATAATAACCTTGGATAAGATTAAAGCGCCGGTTTTTGTCCCAATGGAGTTTGGTGATATCATATCACACGTGCACCAATGCAACACTTGCAGATACACAGGTTAAGAGATAACAAGCAAAAGTTCCTACCCCTGCACAACGTAATCCATGTGCCAACGTAACCATGTGCAACAGCCGCTGGAATCGTCTGATGGGCAGCAGGACACGCAGCCCTTATTGCTCAAGGGTGGGGTGTGTGGGGTACAGTCCTTATTCTCAGCTGTGTTGGGGGTTCCAGTCCCTTATTCTCAGGTGTTGGGGGGGTGGTAACAGTCCTTTATATCAGGTGTGTGGGGGACAGTCCTTTAGTCTGTGGTTGTGTGGGGGTTACAGTCCTTATTATCAGGGTGTGGGTACAGACATCTAATCAGGTGTGTGGGGGTACAGACCCTTATCTCAGGGTTGGGGGACAGTCCCGTATTTATCATGGCGGGGGGGGGTTTTAATTCCTTATTCTAGGTGTGTGTGGGGGTGGTACAGTCCCTTACTCTCAGGTGTGTGGGGTTCCAGTCCCTATTCTCAGGTGTGTGGGGGTACGTCCCTTATTTCAGGTGTGTGGGGGTACAGTCCATCTCAGGTGTGCTGGGGGTACAGTCCTTATCTCAGGGTGTGGGTGGGTTACAGTCCCTTATTCAGTTACAGTCCCTAATTCTCAGGTGTGTGGGGGTACAGTCCTATTCTCAGGGTGTGTTTGGGTACAGTCCATTATTCTCAGACTGGTGGGCTCAGTTTATCAGGTTGGGGTACCTATTTCGGGTGTGGGGTCAGTCCTATTCTCAGGGATGTGGGGGTACAGTCCCTTAATTCTCAGGTGTGTGGGGGGGAGTACTCCTACTTATTCTAGGTGTGTGGGGGTAACAGTCATTATCTCAGGGTTTGTGTGGGGTAGCAGTCTATTCTCAGGTGTGGGTGGGGGTACAGTCCCTTATTCTCAGGTGTGATGGGGGAAGACAGTCCTATCAGGTGTGGTATATCCTCAGGTGTTGGGAGGGTACAGTCCCTTATCTCAGGTTGTCGTGGGGGACCAGTCCCTATTAGCGTTGGGCAGCTTCTCGTGTTAGCGTACGGCCTTTTCGGCTTGGGAGAAGTCCCTTTTTCAGTGGGAAGTCCCCTTTATCAGGATGTGTGGGGGTTACAGACCCTGTATCTCAGGTGTTGGAGGGTACAGTCCCTTATCATCAGGTGTGTGGGGGGACAGTCCATTTTCTAGGTATGTGGGGGGTACAGGCACTTTTATAAGGTTTTGTTGTGGGTAAGGACAATATTCTCAGGTGTGTGGGGGTACAAGTCCCTTATTCTCAGGTGTTTGTGCGGGGGTGGTAGTAAAGGACAAATTATTTTTTCACGGTGTGTGGGGGCTACAGTCCTTATTTTCAGCTGTGGGGTGGTGGCGTCAGTCCTTTATTCTCAGGTGTGGTGGGGTACAGGTCCCGTTATTCTCAGGGACTGTTGTGGGGGGTACAGTCCCTTAATCGCAGGTGTTGTGGGGGTACAGTCCCTTTTACTCAGGGGTGTGGGCGGTCTTTTCGGGTGTGGGGGTACAGTCCTTATTTAGGGTGTGTGGGGGACATCCCTTTCGAATTGGGTCGGTCAGCGTTTAGTGGGGGGAGGTACAGCCTCCTTATGCTAGGTTTGGGGGTACAGTCCCTAGTCTCTAAGGTGTGTGGGGGTACAGTCCCTTATTCTCAGGTGTGTGGGGTTACCAGTAACCTTATTAAGTACAGTCCCTAATTCTCAGGTGTGTGGGGGGACAGACCCTTATTTCAGGTGTGTGTGGGTACAGTCCCTATTCTCGCTGTGTGGATACACTCCTTATTCTCAGGTGTGTGGGGTGGGACAGCCCATATTCTCAGGTGTGTTTTTGTGGGGGGTTACAGTCCTTATTTCAGGTGTGTGGGGGGTAAAGTCCCTATTCATCAGGGTGTGTGGGGGTACAGTCCCTTATTCAGGTGTGTGGGAGTACAGTCCCTTATTCTCAGGTGTGTGGGGGTACAGTCCCTATCTCAGGTGTGTTGGGGAGACAGTCCCGGATTATTCAAGGTTGTGTGGGGTCAGGACCTTATCCTCAGGTGTTGTGAGGGTACAGTCTATCCTCAGGTTGTGGGGATACAGTCCCTTATCTCGGTGTGTGTGGGGGAGGACAGTCCTTATTCTCAGGTGTGTGGGGGTACAGAACCCTTATCCTCAGGTGGTTGGCGGGTACAGTCCCGGATCCTCAGGTTTGTGGGGGTACAGTCACCTTATTCCAGGTGTGTGGGGGGTACAGTCCCTTATTATCAGTGTTGTGGGGTGTAAGGACCCATTATTATCAGGTGTGTGGGGACAGTCCCTTATTCCTCAGGGTTTGTGGGGGTACAGTCCCTTATTCTAAGGTGGTGTGGGGGTACAGTCCCTGATTCAGGTGGTTTTAGGGAAGGACATATTTTCAGGTGTGTGGGGGTACAGTCCCGTTATCTCAGGTGTGTGGGGGGTAATGACAATATTCTAAGTGTGTGGGGGGGTACAGTCCCTTATTCTCAGCTGTGTGGCGGGGTTTTACAGTCCTTTATTCCAGGTGTGTTGTGGGTTCAGTCCCTCATTATCAGGTGCTTGTGGGGGGGTACGAGTCCCTTATTCTCAGGGTGTGTGGGGGGGTACAGTCCCATATCCTCAGGATTTGTGTGGGGGTACAGTCCCTTATTATCAGGTGTTGTGGGGTTACAGTTACCGTATTCTCAGGTGTTGGGGGTACAGTCCGTATTCCATGGGGGGAGGGGGTACAGTCCTGATCTCAGGGTGTGGGTGGGTTACAGGCCAGATTTCAGGTGTTGTGGGGGTACAGTCCCTTATGCTCAGGTGTGTGGGGTACAGTCACGTATTCTCAAGGTGTTTGGGGGTACAGTCCTTATTCTCAGGTTGGGTGGGTGGGTACAGTCCCATTATTCTCCAGGTGTGTGGGGCGTACCAATCCCTTATCTCAGTGTGGGGGGGTACAGTCCCTTATTCTCAGGTGTGTGTGTGGGGTTACAGTCCCTATTCCGTAAGTCCCTAATTATCAGAGGTGTGGGTCGGTACAGTCCCGTATTCTCAGGTGTGTGTGGGTACAGTCCCCTGTTATTTCAGCTGTGTGGGATAACAGTCCCTAGTATAAGGGTTAGTGTGGGGTACCAGTCCCTAATTCTCAGGTGTGTGGGGGGTTACAGTCCCTTATTCTAGGTTGTGTGGGGGGGTACGTCCCGTATTCTCAGGTCGTGGTGGGGGTTACAGTCCCTTATCCTCAGGTGGGTGGGGGTACCCCCCAAGTCCCTTATTCTCAGGTTGGTGGGGGGGTACAGTCCTTATCTCGGTGTCTGGGGGAGGGGAGACGTCCTTATCTCAGGTGCTGTGGGGTGGTACAGACCCTTATCCTCAGTGTGGAGGGTACGTCCCTTATCCTCAGGTTTGTGGGGGTACAGGCCTTATTCTCAGGTTTGTGGGGGAGACAGATACCTTCTTCTCAAGGGGTGTGGGGGGGTTAAAGGACCCTTATACCTCAGTTGTTGGAGGGTACAGTCCCTTATCCTCAGGTTTGTGGGGGCTACAGTCCCTCTATTCTCAGGTGTGTGGGGGGGTACAGTCCCTATTATCAGGTGGTTGTGGGTTAAGGACATTATTCTCAGGTGTGTGGGGTGGTACAGTCCCTTTATTCTCGATGTTGTGGGGGGTGGTGTTTTGGTTTGGTACCAGTCCCTTTATAAGGGGTTGTGGGGGACAGTCCTTTATCTTAGGTTTGTGGGGGTACCATCCCTACTTCTCAGGATGGGGAAAACCGATAGGGGTACAGTCCCGGCCAATGCCAATGATAGTAATGTAAACAAGGGATAGCAGTACAGCCCAGGCTGACATGAAGTTTCCCTCGTAGGACTCAGCAGATATCCTGGGCATGGAGCCCTTGCAGGCAGTGTATGGATGTACGACTGATGTGTTCTAACATAAAGATTAAAACTGGAAGCCGCCTCGGCAGGGAGAATATGATGCGGAGGGAAAGTGAGAAATATTGATGGATGGAGGAAGCTTGATGATGAGATGGTTGTTAGAGAAATGAAGAATCATACAACTGTATGATCAAGGCAAGATGAAAGAGAATCCTTCGGCTTTTATGTCTTTCCAAAGAAAACATTTACTGCTCATCTTATGGATTGCACAGCATCACTCTGCAGGAGGACATAGGGGCGCACAGGGAAGGGAGAACATAAATCCTAGAAAAGCCACAGTTAGAGCAATGGCCTCTAAAATAAGCTTTTGGGAGAAGAGGAATTCATCATAAATTCTGCCACCTTGATGTCAGCAGAAAATCCAAAAGTTTGGTCTACACACGATACTTGTCATAAATGTTATAACCTACATGAATCGCCTTAGCACAGGCTGGTGAGTGACACCCAGCAAGTACAGCCGATCAGCAGCATTCACATGAGCGCGACAGCCAGTCTACAGCGGCCAGTATTCTACAGTGGGCTATGCTCGGTACTTAACTCAGAGTACAATGAGTTTTGAAGATTGCTAAATAGATAGGTTTACAGTATAGTGAAAATAATAGACAGATAGATGAGACCTAGATCTACAAAATATAGAAAATATATGAAAATAGATAGGTAATAGGTACATAGGTAATGGATACATAGATAGATTAGATATGAGAGAGAGAGATAGATAGATATGAGATTAGATAGATAGTAGATAGAGATAGATAGATAGATAGATAGCTATGAGTAGATAGATAGATAGATATGAATAGCTAGGAGATAGATAGATAGATAGAAGATAGATTGCGATAGATTAGATAGCTAGATAGATAGATAGATATGGTAGATTGAGATAGATAGAAGATAGATAGATAGATAGATGATGAGATCGATAGATAGTATGAGATAGATTAGATAGATAGATAGATAGAGATAGATAGAAGCTAGATAGAGAGATAGAGAGATATGAGATCGATAGATAGATATGAGATAGATAGAGATGATAGATAGATAGATAAGATAGATAGGATAGATATGAGATAGATAGATGAGATAGATAGATAGATAGATATGGATTAGATATGAGATAGATGATAGTGAGATAGATAGAGAGATAGATAGAGATATTGATATAGATAGATAGATGGATACATTGCTAGATAGATAAGATAGATTAGTAGCTAGATATGAGATCGTTTCGATAGTAGATATGAGGATAGATAGATAGAGATATGAGCTAGTTAGATAGGCTAGATATGAGATAGATAAGATAAATAGATATGAGATAGAAGATAGATAGATAGATAGATAGATAGATAGATAGATAGATAGATAATAGGATCGATAGGATAGATAGATCGATAGAGAGATATGAGATAGCTTATGAGACATGATCCCGCCCTTATACGCTCGGCGGCTCCGCGCCCGTCGCTCGTGCAGACGCTACTGCTGCGGGTGCGCCCTTCGTGCCTCGCTTCGGGCGGCTTGCGCCGTCTGCGTTTTCGCGACCCGCGTCTTGTTCGCGCTTGTCGCCGCCGCTGCCTCTCGTGCCCCTGCGCGGCTCGCGGGGGACCGACGCGGGTGGCGACACGGCGCGATCCGAGGGGGCTCCACCGCGCGACAGTTGAAGTTCGAGACGCCATACGCGCTTCGTAGGTGCCTCGGATTCAGACGGGTGATGGTCGGGTAGCGCCCCCGGAGGACGGCAGCAGTACCAGCGGGGTTCGAGGGGAAGCGTGTAGCGCCCGCGTCGCGCGTGTGCGAGTCCGGCGCGCTTGCCTGCTCTCCGCACGCAGCAGAGGATGAGGATGGAGAAATTTGGATATAGATCAAAGAATTAAGAAAGATAATGTATAGAGAAGGACATATAGAAGATGATATCTAGTATGTGTGTATATAGATATCTTTGCTGATCTTCCCCTCGCAGGTCACACCCCATTGATATATATATGATATAGATATATATACCCCACTACCCTATATACTTATATATTATTCCTACACGACATACTACAGGGATGAGACGCTCACCCACCCTCGCACTGTTCCACTCCCACCCCTTCACGTGCCACGTACGCTTCCTCCACCCCCAGCGTCCCCCATGACCTGCGCTGTCCTACACAGATACACTAGGTACACAGTGCGTCCACACAGTGGTACTAGGCGTAGACGAAATAAAAGCGCTACAAGTTGGAAGAGAATTAAGGATTGAGGGACCATGTATGGTTTAGGAATTGCTACATCCCACCTCCTTCGTACTAGATTGTTAGCGAGAAGGGGGAACCATACTGGGTTACGGCGGACAAGGGGCAATACTACTCTTAATGGGTCCTCTGCAGCTACATCTAGATTTGTACATATTGATTTTGCTCATAATCCTTTGTCATGTCCCGATGTCGGAGGTGACAGGACGAGTCAGGTGCCGTGGCCGCTGTGAGTGCAGCCGAGCGGTCAGGAGGTATAGACAAGTGGTCTCAGCGTGGGATACAGTGAGGGCGAGGGGGCTGGCATCAGTAGGACTGGCGCAGAACATGTTTCCCGCGTGGTCATAGTGAACATAGAGGCAACAGGGCGAGAAGGGATATAGCGTTGGACAACAGGTAACTGCATCAGCTGTGTGCAATATAGATCCACATGTACTGGCATGGTGCTAGAGACGTCATGGAGTCGGCATGAACAATTAAAAGGATTTGATGTAACGCGTAGTCTTGAACAGGAGGAGAGGTGGAGATCAGTGTGAATAGACTGCCACAAGAGAAGAAGGCTGTGCTGAGGTTCCCTGAGAAGCGGGAGGCAACCGCACAAACGGATGAGTAGAGCAGATGATTGGAATGTTCTGCTGACTTACAAAGTCATCTGGGGGGAAATGTATGGCCCATGTCAAAATGTTACACACTGAAAACCAAATAGATCCCCCTTCTCTCCTTCCTTATAACTTATGGATACAATTTAGAATTGTTTAAAGCAGGTATATAATATTATCGCCCGTCTCAAAAAACTGTAAGTGTGGGGGGAAAATTCACAAAGTCTTGTCCTCTGCACCGCATGCCGCTTTATTCATCATGGGTGGAGCTTGGTGAGGAGGCGTGGCGCCCACCAATCTGCATGATTATAACTTATTATAATTTTATATCGGTGCATAAATAGTTAAGACCCCTTTCCAGAACACCAGGCTGAGGTAAATATCCCAATCAAAATTAAAGTAGCATACCAATGCACTGGGGTGGGCTATGAAGTTGGTTAATCCCACCCCTACGTCCAGTTCTCACTCAGGGCAGATTTACTTACACGCGGTCCATTAGCGATCCAGCGGCGCATTCTCTGCGGTGGATTCTGGTCCCGGCCGGGAGCACTAAATAAGGCAGTTCCTCCGAGGTCAAACCAGGTAGGTCGCTGCTGCGATGAGTTTACCCAGAATGCACTGATCTTCACCAAGTTGGGCCAAGTGAAGTCCTGCGACACTTTTTTTTTAAATGCTGGCGTTTTTCCGAATCCGGCGTAGTTCATCAGCCACGCCCCCCGATTTCCGTCGTCTGCATGCAGCGCACAATGCGGCCACCAATCCGATCACGTGCACGCCCAATTAATCCGTGGCATTCAGGGAAAATCGCTTCGGAAATATTCAGGTAACACGTCGGTAAACGCGATCGGGCCCTAGTAAATGACCCCCTCGGTCTTGGCTTTCCTGGAAATGGGCTTAGTGTGGGCACGGACTTCAAGGAACGCCCATAGTGCCACCCAGTATTCTAATTTGCATTATAATCTTTAAATTAACTTCTACAGAGTCCCTTTAATTCTTAAATTTGATATTCTGTACTTACTGATAAGACATTGTTCTATGAATGAGTGACACTTGAAGGTCTTCAACTACTTTTTAAGTCCCAGGGAAGCCCGGTTCATGTTGACTTCACCACCCTCAGGGCCTGTCCCATGGATCTGGAGCAGCAGGCTAGCCTCTCATTACTTTACCTTGCATTCCTACGGCTGTCTCTCCTTTGCCCCTCCTAAGTGAGGAAGATGGTTAGCACAAGGACAGGACTATTTAAACCAGCCATCAGTCACAGACTCAGCTCAAAAGATCTCTGTTTGTTTTGCACTGTAAAAATTTAAGAGCTTCCTACAGCTTGCGCCATTAGCGGGAGGCTGGCCGATCAATCTTTGTTGGGTTGTGCAAAACAAACTTAGTCCCAGCGTAGTGTGAGTCCGCGCTTCTTCACTCTCCGTGTACTTTACCGCTCGGTTAAGGAAGGGTCGGCAATCATCAACTGTTCAATGGCTTTCAGAGAGATGGCGCGCGGGCACTGAGCTTAAAAATTAGAAAAATAATATAAAAAGCAAAAGAATGGCTCAACTTTCTAACGTTTGTTTATTTTTTTTCTCTTTTAAAGGATGACTTGGATTCATGAGGTACATGAAAACTATCCTGAGGGAACACCACAAGACATTCTAGGTCTGCAAGTACTACAAAGGAGTTGGCTCATGAAGGGGCTTGTAGAAAAGAACCAAACTGTCACGTTTGGTTGTCTTGGCCATGTCAGACTGAAGGTTAGGTTCTTACAGGCATGATTGTTTATACAGTCATATTGTGATTAGATGTGTGAGGCCCTGAGGCAAAAGTACGCGTTATATAATAAAACGACCTATAGAAGTCAATGGAGCACAGTATGAGTTCTATAGTTTTCAAGGTGGCTCACAGGATGGTCGATTTCTGGAGGTCCCATAAGTATAAGCAGGTAGGGGGATTTCACGGACCCAAGTTATCAAGTCAGTCATCACCCTAGGATAGGCAATAACTCATTGATGGAGGGGACCTAAAGGATCGCAAGGATCCCACCGATACCAAGCTTTCTTCTGTAGAATGAGCGGACAGGTTTGCATAGCTTGATACACTTCATCCATGTATCGCCTAGGACTAATAGATATTAGAGAACTTTGTAGCGCTGTTATACCAGGGGCCAGATTCGAGAATACATGGGCTGGTTGAAAATGTGGGCAATCATAGTCAATTTTGTTAATGGTTTTGAAAATTTACTGCCTACATGATGGTACCAGACAAGTTTCTGGCTAGATTCTTTTGGGGAGGGCCAGAATTCCCCTGGTTCGTGCGTTTAAGGACTATTGATGGACTTTCAAGGGTTCTGGACGGTCTCAGTTATACATGTTTGTCAAGAGCGGCACATATATATAGGATTGCAGAGCTGGGTCCCTCTCCTTTGACATACAGCGTAGTTTTGAGCTTAAGGGTGGTTTGGGGGGGTTGGTAATGGACCCCCTATAATCTGACCACCCCAAAACCTCCCATACTATAAATTTTGACGTTGTGTATACACGGGTTATAATTCAAGAAGTGATTGTAGATGCGAAAGCATCGGTGGGATCCAATGATTGGACTTTCAACCATGAGCAAGGGACCCCATATCTTCAAGTACATTGTAGCTTAATAACTTGGCCAACATGAAGTAAATGTAATGTATTTGCCAAGCTTAGCGATGAATTAAATAAAAAGATATATTCTAATTTCTGCCCAAAAATACAGACAATCCCCTATCAGTAGAAACGGGAAAAGCAACATTTTTTGCTCATGTCTGTTTCTTGCGTTTCCTCTTTGGACCACACGGCCCATTGTCTCGCTGCACCACTATGACAGCTCATGGAGATTAATGAAGATGAAAAGATAGTAAATATGAGCGAATCGGTGACTAGAAAATAGCTACTGACCTCGTGAAAGATAACTGAGATAATCGTATCACTAACCGCCATAGTCATAATCGTGAACCGGAATGGTCGGCAAACAAGTTCGAGACCTTTCACCACAACCTACTGATCCACGACAGACAAAATGTCTATATAAGCACACAAGCAAGGACGCTTCTAGAGGTTTTGGACCCAGCCCAATGAAAGATAGGCACTGTAGGGCACACTGCCATTTATTCTAATTGTGCAAAATTATATAAGACAGTAAACTGTTATAAAATCTGTTATTAGGGTAATAGTTAAGACCGATAGGGTAAAGGTAAGGTTTCTTTTAAACTAAAGTGAAATAATAAAAACAGAAACCCCCTATAAAAATAATTTGGGCTATCCCGTTCCTCAAAACATTGAAATAAAAACGCAAACAAAAAAGTTTTGTATCTAAAGTGTTCTCAATAAAATCTTGCTTAATCCTTAAAAAACAAAACCTCTTACAGGCTCTATAGAATTAAAAGATCATGAATTCAAAAGAAGATTATCATTGTCAAAAACAATTAACACTATGCAATTTGGTATCAGTAATCATATTACCCACCAGAAATATAATGAAAATTCATTTAGAAAATCAGGGTAAGCCCATACGAAATGAAACCCAAAAATTAAATACACTTGACTCACTTGACGATCCTACTTCCATTATTCTTCAATAAAGTGTTCTGTGTACTGCAAATGCATTAAAATAGAAGATCTATCAGCTGCTAACATTTTTACAAAAAGTATAGATACATATATACTCGAGTAAAGACGCCCGACGTAGTATAAGACGAGAGAGCCCTAATTTTTACCACCACAAAAAAACTGGGGAAAACCTATTGACTGAGTCTGAAGCCGAGCGGTGGCAAAATGCATGGCCACAGTCCCAGGATATAGCCAGGAGCCCCCAGTTATAGCCGACCAGCTCCCAGTAATATATATCCAGCCTGCACAGGTAAGTACTACAGCAAGCCTGCCCTCTGTAGTTATACAGCCAGCCTGCCCCCTATAGTATTAACAGCCAGCCCCACAGTGAGGCTGTGCCTCATAAGAAGAGCCGGCTCTTCTGGCCAATCCTGAACTGCTTCCCTATAAATATATAATAGGGAGCCGCAGGGAGTCAATCGACCCCACACCACTTTTCACCCGATTGTTAGTGGTGGCTTTAAGTGAGCCGGTTAGGGGGTGGGGTTAAGTGAGCCATGGGTCATTCAGGGGAAACCAGCTCATGTTGTTCACGAACAAGAGCCGGTCGTTTGCAAAGGACACATCCAAATAGTCAGACCAATTAAGGTGATGACTCCTGAAGTGGGCTACAGCCCTGTGTTAGCCAATGTTTCAGCCAAATTGTAAAATTTTTTTTTGGGGGGGGGGAGTTTTTAGGTTTTAGTGCTTATCATCCAAACCCCTTCATCATTGTAATCAAGGGGATGCTGCGTCCGGCCGTTGGATGTGTGCAATGGCGGCTATTTATCTGTGAGTCTACTGCCTTAGATAAACAGCTGAAGGAGCGGAGAGGAGCAGACACTCGGTTTTCACACTCTCAGGACACATTTTCCTGCCATGATGTAATGTGGAAAAGAAGGATGCTCCGGGGATACAGAGTATAGTGGATTTTTTGTTCTGCCGAAGTGTTTGGTTGCGAGTTTTAGGTCTCTCAAGGCTGGGATTTCTGCTTAGGCGAGTGATTCACACCCTAATGAAATCAAAGTCCTTTAATATGTGGCCAGAAACAACATTGTTATGAAAAAAAAACACTTCCCACCGATTTTTTCCGCTCGGAATACCCACAATGAGACTTTCTCAGGATGCTCAGTCCCTGAAACATTGCTGGAAAGCCATAATGTTGTGTTTATGTTTACGTGCTATTAATTGTTATTCATAATAGTTTTTAAAGGAAACGTAATACTGAGACCACATTCATAAAAAAATCTAAATAAGAGGTTTTATTTTGGCTTTAACCCTGGTGAACTGAAGGGCAAATGGACTTTTCAACACTTTAACTAGTATGTATAGACAGTAAGGAGCTGAGCAGATTGTATGTTGTGTCTATAGGCAGGGCAGCATGGTATTAAGAGCAGAATTAGAAATATAATAATAATAATAATCTTTATTTCTATAGCGCCACAATTCCGTAGCGCTTGTTTACAAACATAGGGGACATAACAATATATTACATTACCAAAGAACCCAAACAGTTCATAGGAACACTTAGGAGTGCGGGCCCTGCTCACAAGAGGCTTATAGACTATGAGTATGAGGGGGGTGGGGGTGACGGGTGACACACGAGCCGACAGACTATGAGGATGCGGGGTGGTGACACAGAGCTACAGACTCGGAGGATGAGGAGGTGACACAAGAGCTTACAGTATATGCAGATGAGAGGAGTTTGGGTGACACCAAGAGTTTACAGTTAGTAGATGAGGGTTGACACAAGAGCTTACAGGTCTATGAGGATGAGGGTCGGTTTTTGATTTTCGGGTGATTTTTTTTTTGGTGTTACACAAGGAGTTACAGTCTATTGAGCGCAATCCGAGGCGGGGGTGGACACTGAGGGGTTCTTATTTTCCCTTGATTCATCAATCGAGCTTACAGTCTATTGAGGCCGCATGAACCGTGGCGCGTCCGCCTGCCGTTGACCAACACCAGAGACCTACCCCCAGTTTCTCAACCGCGAGGATCCCGCGGGGCCCCCCCCCCGCGTCCTGGTCCCCCCCCGCCGTTCCGGGGCAAACAAGATGCCTTATTAAGTCTTATTGAGGCATGAGGGGGGTCTTTGTTTTGGGGGTTCGAAACCAAGAGCTTTACGTCTATTGAGGAAGAGGTGCGCTCGCGTTGGAGCCCCCTTCCCGGGCCCCTTTCCCCCGTGGTCTCTGAACAAGAGCTTACAGTCGATGAGGATGAGGTGCGATGAAACCCAAGAGCTTCCCACAGTTCTACTTGAGGATGAGGGGTGTTCTACCACAAGAGCGCTACAGACTATGAGGATGTCGGGCCCGTGGCGAGGCCGGGTAGTCCGGGCGGTGTGACCGTGGGAGAAAACGACGGTCGTAGAGGTTTGCTAACTGTGTGGGTAGTCTGCCCCCCCCGCCCCTCCCGGGCGTACGGGTAAGTAAATGTGCCCCATTATGTCCATTTGCTCTACTAGAGCATGTTAACATTGTGGTATAGTGGGAGCAACAGCGGTCCCTCAGCTGCAATTGTTAAGGAGGAAAAACTGTTAACTATTAGAGGCGCGACTTTGCTAACGGTGGCGGCCAAGGCGAGGTACAGAGTTGTGAGGCAAAATCATGGTCGGGGACAGGCAGGAGGCCGAGACAGGCAGCACAGGATCTGAGTCAATGTCACAGGATCTCCCACGATCCATGTCGCGGATCGCGGGTACACCCGTGCTCTGCTGGTTGCCGGTCTCCATTCCCCTGCCCGCGGTTACCTTTCCTGGCTCCTGTCTGTGCTCCGGGTCCCGGCGTGTAGACCACATGCCTCCTTCCCTGCAAGCTGCGCGCCCCCGCTGCTAGGGCGCGCACGCGCAGACTTCTCAGGATTTAAAGGGCCAGCATCCTCCTTATTGGCGCTGGCTAATCCGGCTCTCCCTTTATAATCCGGCACCTCCCTTCCTTCCTGGCTGGATCTTCAGCGTTGTTACAGCATTCTAATGGAACTTGCAAAGTTTCCACACCTCGCTTCTCATAGCAGTTCCTGTTGAAGTGATTGCCAACCGGCGTTCCCAGACGCTCCTGTCTTCCAGCGTTTCCAGACGCCTCCATGACTCCTGTCTCCAGCGCTCCCATACGCTCCTGGTGTGTCCTGTCTTCCAGCGTTTCCAGACGCCTCTGTGTCTCCTGTCTCCAGCATTTCCATATGCTTCCTGCTGTGCCTTCCAGGGTTCCAGTCCAGCGGTGTCTTCAGTCCTGTCAGCCAGTGTTACCAGTGTTCCTCCGTGTTCCTACTGTCATACTGTCATCCCAGGCTTGGACTGTTTGCTGGACATCCCTGTACCTTGGCTGCCTCCGCGGGCCTCATACCATTCCCCGCGGTGGTCCAGAGGGTCCACTGGTCCACAGACTCCTCCCTCCGGACTCTTCCCATAGAGACTTTCCTCCCGTAGGAGGAATTTCGGTATATTGAAGTGTTTATGTTTTAATGTATCATTTTGTTCCTCATGTTAGACGCCGGCTGTCCTCTATTGTTGGTCCCTTGGAAAGTTCCAGAGACAAAAGGCATAAATTCTCTATCTGTCCTGTTTATAGGGTCCTTTCTCAAAGCTCCAGGCCCACAACACAAATTTTTTCCGGCATCAATGTGGACGAAGATTTGCAGACAAATTCAGCCTACAGTACGTTTGCTTGCCACGGACTGAGATTCTACCACTTCTGTGAGAGCCACTTATTATAAGGTTGTGTGGGGGTACAGTCCCTTATTCTCAGGTGGTGGGGGTACAGTCCCTTATTCTCAGTGTGTGGGGTACAGTCCCTTATTCTCAGGTGTGGGGGTACAGTCCCTTATTCCAGTACAGTCCCTAATTCTCAGGTGTGTGGGGGTACAGTCCCTTATTCTCAGGGTGTGTGGGTACAGTCCCTTATTCTCAGCCTGTGTGGGATACAGTCCCTTATTCTCAGGTGTGTGGGGTACAGTCCCTAATTCTCAGGTGCTGTGTGGGGGGGTACAGTCCTCTTCTCAGGGTGTGGGGGGGTACAGTCCCTTATTCTCAGGTGTGTGGGGGTACAGTCCCTTATCTCAGGTGTTGGGGGTGTATCCCTTATTTCAGGTGTGTGGGGGTACAGTCCCTTATTCTCAGGTGGTCGGGGGAGACAGTCCCTTATTCTCAGGGTGGTGGGGGGGTACAGACCCTTATCTCAGGTGTTGGAGGTTACAGTCCCTTATCCTCAGGTTTTGTGGGGGTACAGTCCCTTATTCTCAGGTTTTGGGGGAGACAGTCCCTATTTCAGGTGTGTGGGGGTACAGACCCTTATCCTCAGGTGTTGGAGGGTACAGTCCCTTATCCTCAGGTTTGTGGGGGTACAGTCCCTTATCTCAGGTGTGTGGGGTACAGTCCTTATTATCAGGTGTTTGTGGGTAAGACATTATTCTAGGTGTGTTGGGGTACAGTCCCTTATTCCAGGTGTGTGGGGTACAGTCCCTTATTCTCAGGTGTGTGGGGGTACAGTCCTTATTATTAGGTTTGTGGGGGTACCATCCCTAATCTCAGGAATAGGGGTACAGTCCCGGCAATGATAGTAATGTACACAATGTATAGCAGTACAGCCCAGCTGACATGAAGGTTCCCTCGTAGGACTTCAGCAGATAATCCGGGGCTGGAGGCCTTGCAGGCAGTGTGATGGATGTACAGACTGATGTGTTCTAACATAAAGATAAAACTGGAAGCCGCCTCGCAGGGAGAATATGATGCGGAGGGAAAGTGAGAAATATTGATGGATGAGGAACGGAAGCTGTGATGATGAGATGGTTGTAGAGAAATGAAGATAATATACAATGTATGATCAGAAGATGAAAGAGAATCCTTCTGCTTTTATGTCTTTCCAAAGTAAACATTTACTGCTCCTCTATGGATTGCACAGCATCTCTGCAGGAGGCACATAGGGGGCGCACATGAGGCAGGAGGAACATAAATCCTAGAAAACTGCACAGTAGAGCAATGGCCTCTAATAGATTTTGGGAGATATTTCATTACATTTTCGCCACCTTGATGCAGCAGAAAATCCAAAAGTTTGGTCTAAACTATACTTGTCATAAATGTTTATTACCACATGAATCGCCTTAGCACAGGCTGGTGAGGGACACCCAGCAGTACAGCCGATCAGCAGCATTCACATGAGCGCTACAGCCAGTCTACAGCGCCAGTCATTCTACAGTGGCTATGCTCGGTACTGCAACTCAGTCCCATTTAGTTGAAGATTGCTAAATAGATAGGTTTACAGATATAGATGATAAATAATAGACAGATAGATGATACATAGATATACAAATATAGAAAATATATGACAATAGATAGGTAATAGGTACATAGGTAATGGATACATAGATAGATAGATATAGAAGATAGATGATAGATATGAGTAGATAGATAGATAGATATGAGATAGAGATAGATAGATGTAGAGATAGATAGTAGATAGTATGAGTAGATAGATAGATAGATAGATAGATAGATAGATGATAGATAGAGATAGATAGATAGATAGATAGATAGAGATATGAGATAGATATGAGATAGATAGAATTAAAGATAGATAGATAGTAGATAGTAGATGAGATAGATAGATATGAGATAGATAGGATAGATAGATAGATATGAGATAGATAGATAGATAGATAGTAGAGATAGAGAGATATGAGATAGATAGATTCGATAGATAGATATGAGACGTAGATAGATAAGATAGATAGGATAGATATGAGATAGATAGATAGATAGATAGATAGATAGATATGAGATAGATATGAGATAGATAGATAGATAGATAGATAGATAGATAGATAGATATTAGATAGATAGATAGATGGATACATAGCTAGATAGATAGATAGATAGATAGATAGATATGAGATAGTTAGATAGATAGATATGAGATAGATAGATAGATAGATATGAGATAGTTAGATAGATAGATATGAGATAGATAGATTAGAGATATGAGATAGATAGATAGATAGATAGATAGATGATAGATAGATAGATAGATAGATAGATGATATAGATAGATAGATAGATAGATAGATAGAGATAGATATGAGATAGATATGAGATAGATAGATAGATAGGAGATAGAGATATGAGATAGATATGAGATAGATAGATAGTAGATAGATAGATATGAGATAGATATGAGATAGATAGATAGTAGATAGATAGAAGATATGAGAAGATAGTAGATATGAGATAGATAGATAGATGGATACATAGATAGATAGATAGATAGATAGATAGATAGGTAGATAGATAGATAGATAGATAGATAAGATAGAAATGTGGATAATAGATAGAAATTAAGAAAGATAATGATGAGAAAGTACATATAGAAGATGATATATATGTATGTGTGTATATATATATCTGTTATATATATATATGATATATATATATGATGATATATATATTATTATTAATATAATATATATCTATATCATATATATATATAATGTATATAATATATGATATAGTAGAGATTAGATACAGAAGATGAAGTTAACATAGATAAATAAGATAGTTAGATGTTCCCTAATAAGTGACCGTAGAAAAATTAGCACTTTTGACCCAAAGAATGAGTTTAGGAATTTGATACATCCCGCAAATACTAGATAGTTAGAGAGAAGGGGGACCATACTGTGTTAATGGAGGACAGAGGGGCATATACTACTCTTACATGGGGTCCTCTGCATCTACATCTATATTTGTACATATTGATTTTGCTAATAATCCTTTGTCATGTCCCATCATCATCCATCACTCTTGCTGTACAGTACGTCCATATGCCAGTGGTTCTCAGGCTGATTCACAGCATCATCAATAGGGATTCCTGTGATCACAGTGCAGGAAGGGTTACTAGCTGAATCACCTTTGTGGAATCTGATCCCCCTGTCTTGCTGGGTCTGGATTTCCCATTATGTCCCAGGACAGGAGGGGGGCTGTGATGGATTCCCCTCCGCACAGATGGTGACTGCTTGGATATGTTCTGCTGATTACATAGTCATCTGGGGGGGAAATGTATTCCCATGTCAAATTTACACACTGAAAACCAAATAGATCCCCCTTCTCTCCTCCTTATAACTTACTGGATACAATTTAGAATTTGTTACAGCAGGATATATAATATTATCCGCCCTTCTCAAACTGTAAGTGTTGGGGAAAATTCACAAAGTCTTGTCCTTCTGCACCCGCATGCCGCTTTATTCATCATTGGGTGGAGCTTGGCTGAGGAGGCGTGGCTCCCAACAATCTGCATTGATTATAACTTATTTATAATTTTATATCGGTGCCTAGATAGTTAAGACCCCTTTACAGAACACCAGGCTGAAGTTAAAATATTCCCAATCATATATATTTAAATTAGCATACCAGTGCACTGTGGGTGGGGCTATGAAGTCTGGTTAATCCCACCCCTTCTTGTCCAGTTTCTTCACTCAGGGGCAGATTTACTTACCCGGTCCATTAGCGATCCAGCGGCGCATTCTCTGCGGTGGATTCTGGTCCGGCCGGGATTCACTAAGGCAGTTCCTCCGACGTCCACCAGGTGTCGCTGCTGCGCTGCTGCGTTATCTGAAGTTACCAGAAGCACTGATCTTCACCAAGTTGGGCCAAGTGAAGGTCCTGCGACACTTTTTTTTAAATGCGGCGTTTTTCCGAATCCGGCGAGTTTTCATTCAGCCACGCCCCCGATTTCCGTCGTCTGCATGCCAGCGCCAATGCGCCACAACCGATCACGTGCGCCAAAATCCCGTGGCAATTCAGGGAAAATCGTCGGAAATATTCAGGTAACACGTCGGGTAACGCGAATCGGGCCCCTAGTAATGACCCCCTCAGTCTTGCTTTCCCTCTGGAACTGGGCATTAGTGTGGGCACTGGACTTCAAGGCACGCCCATAGTGCACCAGTATCTAATTTGCATATATATTTAAATTATCTCACAGAGTCCCTTTAATCCTGATAAATGGATATGTCTGTCGACTGTACTGGTAGATCATTGGTGGTTGTGGTGTTTTTTTTTTTGCAAGCCGGAGCAATTGCGACACAATACGATTGTGTGCGACGCAATCCCCGGCCGCGATCCCCGAAAAGTCGGCAAACCGACGAAAATGCAAGCCGCAGGACCCTTGTAATAAAAACCCACTGTCTCTAATGAAAGGAAACAAATGGGGGTCATGATTAAGGGACCCCTTTCATCCATCTGTACAAGATGTACGTTTTTTACAATGCAGTAGAGATTCAAACATACACTTTTATCCCGGTATGTTACAGGGTTCCTGATAATTTCCCATTTTAATCTGTATGCTACTGAGGCAGTGATGCACCCGGGCGTGTCCTCTTAACACTGCATTACTTTCCCTGCCTAAACCATAATCTCTCAGCTATACTCAGGAGATTAGTGTAGAAGCAATGAATGACACTGGAAGAAATGGAAGGGATTTATGTAGAGTGAGTCTGATGAGTAGACAAAACTGCCGCATTGCATAAGATTAAATGGGATATCTTGTAATTAACATAATGGGACAAGAATAATGTAAGATGCTGGAAACGCGAGAGCATTCCCTACACAACGCTGTCAAGCCAGACTATAACATTTTAAAAGGGTCCCATTAAGCTAAGCAGGGATTTTAATACCCGGTAACAGTATATCAAGCTACCCATGGGTCTGATTGTTGATGCAACATCCCCACTGACCTTTGAGCAAATACAGATTAGTCATGTGGAATGGGAGGCACCAAACTGGAACCAGATGTCAGTTTTCTGGTATTCAGTCACATATTTAAGCGGCTGACAGTCCACCACTTGTGCAAATTAGCTCGTATAAGGGGTGATCCCAACTATCAGAAGGACTAGCCCAGTGGTGGCGAAACTATGGCAACCTGGTGCGAAGAGATGGGCACTGCGGAGGCATCTCTGGGGCAACACAGGCTGTCCTCCCAGGACAGTTTTGGCCAGACATGACATCTTCCTGCAGTCTCAGGTGTTCCCAATAGTGCCTGCTATTGTAAAGTGATGCCCATCCCTGTTCTTCTGGTCCTGTCCCAAATAGTGAAAGGGTGTTGATTTGGAGCTCTCAAAGATTATGAAGCAATACGTTTGGTATGCCAAACTTGCCCTTTGTGTTGGCACTTGTGGGAAAGCTAGTAGTTTTGAGTCTCACTTGGGCGCTCGTCTCTAAAAGGTTCCCATCAAATGGGATAGGATTTAGTTTTCAGTATTCCTATCCACTAGAGTCTGACAGCCTCATCGTAATCTTCTGTTGGAATTAGGTCCAGGGTGGTGATCTGAGTAAAAACCCGCTTGCGGAGAGTGGTTTGATTGACTGAGGTTAGAGGGGGGGTGGGAGAAAATGGGGATACACTGTAGGAGGAGAGAGAGGGAGACCACAGGCATCATGTAGAAGTAATGAAGGTGTTGGCCATCAAAATGTATGTCCAAATGTTAGGAGGAAAATGTATAAAAAGGTTTTATAGTCCCACAGAATGATAGCGATGGCAAAGGTTAGCTTCCGGGCCCCAAATATATGACCACTCACACAGTCGGTGTATACAAAAGGTATGAAAAGATATGGTGTCAAGGTAGGTTTATACCGCACATTAAAAACAAGAATGTAAGATATAACAAAATAATACATGACAACCCAAAGAATAAGGAGAGGGTCATGCTGGGCCACAGCGGGGATGGCTATGAAAACCAAAACACCAAGAGAAAATGGAGCCACTGCTTTTTGGGTGATTTCTGTGCATTGGATTGTTTTTATCTATAACATATTCCTTAAAATATTAATTGGGTAAGCAGTAGAATAAACTGTCTGCAAATAACAAAACCTCGTACATCGGAAAGAGAAAAAGTTTTGCTTTGGAAGCGACGTGAATAAAAACTGATAAGGGCTTGCACGTTCAAGGGGAACACCTTCGTCCAGTAACACAGGTTCTCTGATATTAACTTGATGATGTCTATAATCCCAGTTGGTGGGATCTCCAGAAACATGGGAACGGGAGTCGTTGTGCCCAAACTGGATGGGGGGAAGGGGGGAAGGTAGGAACTGTGTGCTGACGACTCATTGGTCTTGGCACACTGACGCAGACTGACTCCATTGTGGACATTGGACCGTGTCACGGGTGCGCCGCCGCTCCATTCACGTATCCACGGGTCAGCGCCGGCTGCTCTAGCTGCTACGTTTCCCGTCCCCCTTCCCTTTCACTTACCCTCTCTGGCATGTCTCGTTTTGGCTCCACTCCCCGTGTGTGGCGCGGTCCTCAGGCCTCCTTGCCTTGACAGTTGCACGGCCACCACCACTAGAGGGCGCGATTGCGTTTTTGCGGCGGCTTTAGAACTTCTCAAGCTTTAAAGGGCCAGGCGTCTCCCATACTATATGGCTCCTCTGTCTAATCGCTATCGCCTTGATCCGGCACTCCCTTGCTCCTCCTGCCGGATCTTCACTAGGATCTCCTACGTGTTTCCATGCCAGGCTGTCCCTAAGCCGTTTCCTGTGGGAAGAGCAAAGCCCCATTTAGTCGTTCCCAACGCTTCCTTCCTGTGTTCCTTGGTCTTTCACAAGCGTTCCCTATCGCTCCTGGTGTGTCTGTCTTCCAGCGTTCCAGACGCCGCGTGTCTCCTGTTCTCCAGCGTTCCCGACACGCTCCCTGGACTGTCCCGCTCCCAGGGTTACAAGTACAGCGGTTGTCCCTTGACACGCTCCGTGCCAGCGTTCCAGTGTCCTCTGTGTTGCTGTGTCATCCCAGGCTTGGGACTGTTCCCTGCACATCCCTGTACCTTGTTGCCACCGCGGGCCTCATACCATCTCCGCGGTGGTCCAGGGTCCACTGGTTCAAGACTCATCCCTCCGGACTCTTCCCATAGAGACTTTTAGTTCCATTGTCTGTGTGACCCGTTACAGACCGGTTTCTCTGCCAATTTACAATACAACGGACCCCTGCTCTCGTGATCTGTGGGTTCCCCAATTTATTATTTGCACTAATTAGTATATAAACTATTTAACCAGCTGGAGGGGGGGGGGGGTCTTTCTATATGTTCACCAGCTCAGCGCGGACTGGGTAGGTTCACCCTGATTGGGACACATGAAGGTTGTGGTCAGAGATGGGAAGATCACCACAGCTTTGTATGGGTTGTTTGACTTTTTTATTACCTCTATTTTTCTTTTCTGACTTTCTATGAAACCCTTAGATGTAAAAACCCTTGAGGTAGACATTTATCAAGAACTTGTTCAGCAATCTCAGAGTCATAGCAACCCAAGCCGTATGGTATCAATCTAGTGATAACAAGGTTGTCCTATTAATTTCAGAAGAGATTATTATTCGTGCCTTTCTTTATCCTCGCCTCTGATTCCCGCAGAGTCACCCATGGCATTTCTCTTGGCCGGTGCTCATAGTCTGAGCTGACCATGATGAAGTCATCTCTGGGTCCAGTCCTACTGATAAGCGGGCAATCTTTCAGCTGACAGCATGAAAGTAAAAAAAAAAAATCCTAAATATAAAAACATTTTCGTGCAGAAGGTTGACTTGAGTTGAAGTGGGTTAATATATCCTGTGAATTCTTATTAAGTGAGAAATGTAAACCTCTGTGTTAGTCTAAAGCCCCGAGGTGCCGCGGCAACTGTAACAAATGAACAATTCTCAACAGCCTGAAATATTTTTGGGACCTGGAAAGTTTCAGCGGGCTGGAGCGGTCCCTCTTCTTACTCACAAGGATAAGGATCAACCTCATGTCCCTCCTTCTGGGATTGACTGCCTGATGACCCTGGGGGGGGTATGAAAATAGACTGGATATAGCAAAATTGTGCCCTCCAACCACAAGATTAGAAGCCACCAGCGGAGTCGAGACCGCCATTGATCCGAAACGCGGGTTTGTAAAGTTTGCAATATTATTATTAGGGTCATGGGAAGACCATTGAGATAAGGTCTTTGGAGGCTGGACTATTAACGCCATCATGACCAGAGACGGATGCCTAATGTCCAGTTAGGGGCATATACAACCGTAGTAGCAGCCATAGCAGCTTCTTTGGGGCGCACAATATAAGGGGGGCCCAGGCATTCGGGGGTATTTCATCTGATATGCTGTATGTGTGTAATTTGTGATGTGTAAATGCTCTAATTGTATATGCATTGTCATGTGTATATGCTGTATGTTATGTATATGGGTGTATACACGTATGTATATTTAGGGGTAATTCAGAAGGTCACTATAAGGTCTCTTCCTATTTATGGCAATGTCCATGTTAAATTTTTTTTTCAAAAACGACAATTTTTATTTGAGACTTTACTATCAATATGTATATGTCCATGGTGTGCAGGGATGATCAGGATGTCCATTTATATTTCCCCGTTTTTCTAAACTGACCATTCAGGGGTCAGGACACCCTTTGACCTATGATGATTGGCATCCAACATTGTTGCATTTACTTGAAAACTTAAGGTTGTCCTAGCTAAAAAAAAAACAAAGACACAATCATGACCTCGGAAAGGGTGGACTAGACGGCAATGAGCCCTGGACTGCATGAAAATTGCGGACCCACACAATTAAATTTACAATTTTTCTATTTACTCTTGTAAGTGATAGTTTTCCATGGACCCCTATCAACTAACACCCTTCTTCAAAAAATGTTTCCTTGAATCCCTATGAATCCACTTTGTATATTCCCTGGCATCATAGGGGATAGTCTCTCAGCCAGCCCCTCTGATCTACTTCCTGTCCCATGTCATTCCTTTCATGTCCCTTCTCTTCTGAGCATTCAGCACTTTATGTCATGTGACCAGGGTGATGTCATCTAAGGTCTTTTCCCAGTATATTTGTCAAATCTACCCCATGTATGTATCTGATCACATGAAATCACAGCATTCTCCAAGTGGCATGGGAGGAGTAGAAGAACATGGAGGCATGCTGTGATTTCATTGTGATTAGATACACTACAGTGATGTAACAGAGCTTCTCCAGGGGCGTAACTACAGGGTAGGAGCCATAGCAGCCGCGGGGCCGCCAGTCAGGGGCCGCACAAATTGAGTATTGGGTATGTATATGTTTATATCTGTATATGGTATTGTATGTATGGTGTGATATGTGATGTGTATATGCTGTAAGTGTATGTATATAAATGTGTGTACATATGAGTATATATATATTTCTTTTATTTTTTTTTTTAAAGGGGACAGGGGGGGCCGCATGCAGAACTATGCTATGGGGCTCTGCCTCTCCTAGCTTTGCCCCTTGCTCTACTCGTTTCTGAAACCTAATCTGTTTTTTACTTTATTTTAGACTTTAGATTTTAGGATCCCGTTTTACATCTTTTGGAGAAATCCCTATAAAGATATAGTCAGTAAAAAATATATAAATATTTTTTTTTTAAATCAGGTTGAGCCATGCCCAGTTGATAGAACATAATAGTAAAACTTGGTTGATATTTTCATGATCCTGAACCATCGGGAAAGACAATGCCCAGACTCCCTTTTTTTTGACCCAACTAAAACAAATGACCCCATAATGGCTTTATCCATCAAATGCAAGAAGTCCTGGTTAATAAGCAACTGGTTAGGGGGTCTGACTTGAGCATGTGGTCTTATCCCAGAGGCACAGGGTAGCGAGGGGGGGGACGTATTGGGGACAACAACTCCTATTCATTTAACATCTGCCCCTTGTACACTGTGTAATGGGATGAAAGAACCTCATACACGGGAGCTGATAACGCTTCTCCCCGCCTATGGCCGCCTGTACACCTGCTGCTTTACATCAGGGGGCAGGCGCGGGGGGGTGTCCACAGATAAATAACCCTTGGATAAGATTAAGCCGGTTTTTGTCCCAATGAGCTTTGGTGATATCATATCACACGTCACCAATGCAACACTTGCAGATACACAGGTTCAGATAACAATGCAAAGTTCCTACCCCTGCAACGTAATCCATGTGCCAACAGTAACCTGTGCCAACAGCGCTGGAATCTTCTGATGGGGCAGCAGGACCACGCAGTCCCTTATTCTCAGGTGTGTGGGGGTACAGTCCCTTATTCTCAGCTGTGTGGGGGTACAGTCCTTTATTCTCAGGTGTTTGGGGGTACAGTCCTTTATATCAGGTGTGTGGGGTACAGTCCTTTATCGGGTTGTGTGGGGGTACAGTCCCTTATTTCAGGTGTGTGGGGTACAGTACCTTATACTCAGGTGTGTGGGGGTACAGACCCTTATTCAGGTGTTTGGGGGTACAGTCCCGTTATCATGCGGGGGGGGGTACATTCCTTATTCTCAGGTGTGTGGGGTTACAGTCCCTTATTCTCAGGTTGTGTGGGGGTACAGTCCCTATTCTCAGGTGTGTGGGGGTACCGTCCCTTATTTCAGGTGTGTGGGGGTACAGTCCCTTATTCTCAGGTGTGTGGGGGTACAGTCCCTTATTCTCAGGGTGTGTGGGGTGGTTACAGTCCCTTATTCAGTACAGTCCCTATTCTCAGGTGTGTGGGGGTACAGTCCCTTATTCTCAGGGTGTGTTGGGTACAGTCCCTTATTCTCAGCTGTGTGGGATACAGTCCCTTATCTCAGGTGTGGGTACGCCCTATTTCGGTGTGTGGGGGGTACAGTCCCTATTCTCAGGTGTGTGGGGGTACAGTCCCTTATTCTCAGGTGTGTGGGGAGTATACCAGTACTTATTCTCAGGTGTGTGGGGGTACAGTCATTATTCTCAGGTTGTGTGGGGAGACAGTCCCTATTCTCAGGTGTGTGGGGGTACAGTCCCTTATTCTCAGGTGGTGGGGAGACAGTCCCTTATCTAGGTGTTGTGGGGGGTACAGACCCTTATCCTCAGGTGTTTGGAGGGTACAGTCCCTTATCCTCAGGTTGTGGGGGACAGTCCCTATCTCAGGTGTTGTGGGGGAGACAGTCCCTTATTCTCAGGTGTGTGGGGGTACAGACCCTATCTCAGGTGTTGGAGGGTACAGTCCCTTATCTCAGGTGTGTGTGGGGGACAGTCCATTTTTCTAGGTGTGTGGGGGTACAGTCCTTTATCAGGTGTTGTGGGTAAGGACAATTATTCTCAGGTGTGTGGGGGTACAGTCCCTATTCTCAGGTGTTGTGGGGTAGGTAGACATTATTTTTCAGGGTGTGGGGGTACAGTCCTTATTCTCAGTGTGTGGGGGTAGGTACAGTCCTTATTCTCAGGTGTGTGGGGTACAGTCCCTTATTCTCAGGTGTGTGGGGGGTACAGTCCCTTATTCCAGGTGTTGTGGGGGTACAGTCCCTTATTCTCAGGTGTGTGGGGGTACGTCCTTATTATCAGGTGTGTGGGGGTACAGTCCTATTAGGTGTGGGGACAGTCCCTTATTCTCAGTTGTGGGGACAGCCCTTATGCTAGTTGTGGGGGTACAGTCCCTTATTCTAGGTGTGTGGGGGTACAGTCCCTTATTCTCAGGTGTGTGGGGTTACAGTCCTTATTAGTACAGTCCCTAATTCTCAGGTGTGTGGGGGTACAGACCCTATTCTCAGTGTGTGTGGGGTACAGTCCCTTATTCTCAGCTGTGTGGGGATACAGTCCTTATTCTCAGGTGTGTGGGGGTACAGTCCTATTATCAGGTGTGTGGGGGGTACAGTCCTTATTCTCAGTGTGGGGGGGTACAGTCCCTTATTCTCAGGTGTGTGGGGGTACAGTCCTATTCAGGTGTGTGGGAGTACAGTCCCTTATTCTCAGGTGTGTGGGGGTACAGTCCCTATCCTCAGGTGTGTGGGGAGACAGTCCCTTATTCACAGGTTGTGTGGGGTACAGGACCTATCCTCAGGTGTTGTGAGGGTACAGTCCCTTATCCTCAGGTTTGTGGGGATACAGTCCCTTATTCTCAGGTGTGTGTGGGGGAGGACAGTCCCTTATTCTCAGGTGTGTGGGGGTACAGACCCTTATCCTCAGGTGTTGGGGGTACAGTCCCATCCTCAGGTTTGTGGGGGTACAGTCCCTTATTCCAGGTGTGTGGGGGGTACAGTCCCTTATTATCAGTGTTGTGGGGTAAGGACCAATTATTCTCAGGTGTGTGGGGGTACAGTCCCTTATTCCTCAGGTTTGTGGGGGTACATCCCTTATTCTCAGGTGGTGTGGGGGTACAGTCCCTATTATCAGGTGTTTTGGGAAGGACATATATTTCAGGTGTGTGGGGGTACAGTCCCTTATCTCAGGTGTGTGGGGGGTAAGACAATTATTCTAGTGTGTGGGGGTACAGTCCCTTATTCTCAGCTGTGTGGGGGGTACAGTCCTTTATTCCAGGTGTGTGTGGGTGTACAGTCCCTATTATCAGGTGCTTGTGGGGGGGTACAGTCCCTTATTCTCAGGTGTGTGGGGGGGTACAGTCCCTATCCTCAGGTTGTGTGGGGGTACAGTCCCTTATTATCAGGTGTTGTGGGGTTACAGTTCCTATTCTCAGGTGTTGGGGGTAGTCGTTCCATGGGGGGGGGTACAGTCCCTATCTCAGGGTGTGGTGGGTTAGCCAATTCTCAGGTGTTGTGGGGGTACAGTCCCTTATCTCAGGTGTGTGGGGTACAGTCCTATTCTCAGGTGTTGGGGGTACAGTCCTATTCTCAGGTTGGGTGGGTGGGTACAGTCCCTTATTCTCAGGTGTGTGGGGGTACAATCCCTTATTCAGTGTGGGGGTACAGTCCCTTATTCTCAGGTGTGTGTGTGGGGTTACAGTCCCTTATTCCGTACAGTCCCTAATTTCAGGGTGTGGGGGTACAGTCCCTATTCTCAGGTGTGTGTGGGTACAGTCCCCTTATTCTCAGCTGTGTGGGATACAGTCCCTATCTCAGGTGTGTGGGGTACAGTCCCTAATTCTCAGGTGTGTGGGGGGTACAGTCCCTTATTCTAGGTGTGTGGGGGGGTACAGTCCCTATTCTCAGGTGTGGTGGGGGTACAGTCCCTTATCCTCAGGTGTGGTGGGGGTACAAGTCCCTTATTCTCAGGTTGTGGGGGTACAGTCCTTATCTCGGTGTCTGGGGGGAGACAGTCCCTTATCTCAGGTGTGTGGGGGGTACAGACCCTTATCCTCAGTGTTGGAGGGTACAGTCCCTTATCCTCAGGTTTGTGGGGGTACAGCGCCTTATTCTCAGGTTTGTGGGGGAGACAGTCCTTTTCTCAGGTGTGGGGGTAAAGACCCTTATCCTCAGGTGTTGGAGGGTACAGTCCCTTATCCTCAGGTTTGTGGGGGTACAGTCCCTTATTCTCAGGTGTGTGGGGGGGTACAGTCCCTATTATCAGGTGGTTGTGGGTTAAGGACATTATTCTCAGGTGTGTGGGGGGTACAGTCCCTTATTCTCATGGGTGGGGGGTACAGTCCTAGGTTGTACAGTCCTTTATCTTAGGTTTGTGGGGGTACCATCCCTATTCTCAGGAAATAGGGGTACAGTCCCGGAGCAATGATAGTAATGTAACACAAGATAGCAGTACAGCCCAGGCTGACATGAAGTTTCCCTCGTAGGACTTCAGCAGATAATCCTGGGCTGGAGCCCTTGCAGGCAGTGTGATGGATGTACAGACTGATGTGTTCTAACATAAAGATAAAACTGGAAGCCGCCTCGCAGGGAGAATATGATGCGGAGGGAAAGTGAGAAATATTGATGGATGGAGGAAGCTTGATGATGAGATGGTTGTAGAGAAATGAAGAATATACAATGTATGATCAGAAGATGAAAGAGAATCCTTCGCTTTTATGTCTTTCCAAAGAAACATTTACTGCTCTCTTATGGATTGCACAGCATCCTCTGCAGGAGGCACATAGGGGGCGCACATGGGAGGGAGGAACATAAATCCTAGAAAAGCACAGTAGAGCAATGGCCTCTAAATAGATTTTGGGAAAATTCATCATAATTCTGCCACCTTGATGCAGCAGAAAATCCAAAAGTTTGGTCTACACACATACTTGTCATAAATGTTATAACCTACATGAATCGCCTTAGCACAGGCTGGTGAGTGACACCCAGCAGTACAGCCGATCAGCAGCATTCACATGAGCGCACAGCCAGTCTACAGCGCCAGTCATTCTACAGTGGCTATGCTCGGTACTGCAAATCAGTCCCATTTAGTTGAAGATTGCTAAATAGATAGGTTTACAGATATAGATGATAAATAATAGACAGATAGATGAACATAGATTACAAATATAGAAAATATATGAAATAGATAGGTAATAGGTACATAGGTAATGGATACATAGATAGATATAGATATGAGTAGAGAGTAGATAGATAGATAGATGTAGATTAGATAGATAGTAGATAGAGATAGATAGATAGATAGATAGTATAGAGATAGATAGATAGATAGATATGAGATAGATAGAGATAGATAGATAGATAGATAGATAGATAGATATGTCGATAGATATAGATAGTAGATAGATAGATAGATATGGATAGATTGAGATAGATAGAAGATAGATAGATAGATAGATGATGAGATAGATAGATAGATATAGAGATAGATAGATAGATAGATAGATAGATAGAGATAGATAGATAGTAGATAGAGAGATAGAGAGATATGAGATAAGATAGATAGATGATGAGATAGATAGAGATAGATAGATAGATAGATGATAGATAGATAGAGATAGATAGATGAGATAGATAGATGAGATAGATAGATAGATAGATATGAGATAGATATGAGATAGATAGATAGATGAGATAGATAGAGAGATAGATAGAGATGATTAGATATAGATAGATAGATGAGATAATATGATAGATAGATAGAGATAGATTAGAGTAGATATGAGATGATGATAGATAGATATGAGGATAGATAGATAGAGATATGAGCTAGATTAGATAGAGTAGATATGAGATAGATAAGATAGAGATAGATATGAGATAGATAGATAGATAGATAGATAGATAGATAGATAGATAGATAGATAGATAATAGGATCGATAGATAGATAGATACGATAGAGAGATATGAGATAGCTTATGAGACATGATCCCGCCCTTATACGCTCGGCGGCTCCGCGCCCGTCGCTCGTGCAGACGCTACTGCTGCGGGTGCGCCCTTCGTGCCTCGCTTCGGGCGGCTTGCGCCGTCTGCGTTTTCGCGACCCGCGTCTTGTTCGCGCTTGTCGCCGCCGCTGCCTCTCGTGCCCCTGCGCGGCTCGCGGGGGACCGACGCGGGTGGCGACACGGCGCGATCCGAGGGGGCTCCACCGCGCGACAGTTGAAGTTCGAGACGCCATACGCGCTTCGTAGGTGCCTCGGATTCAGACGGGTGATGGTCGGGTAGCGCCCCCGGAGGACGGCAGCAGTACCAGCGGGGTTCGAGGGGAAGCGTGTAGCGCCCGCGTCGCGCGTGTGCGAGTCCGGCGCGCTTGCCTGCTCTCCGCACGCAGCAGAGGATGAGGATGGAGAAATTTGGATATAGATCAAAGAATTAAGAAAGATAATGTATAGAGAAGGACATATAGAAGATGATATCTAGTATGTGTGTATATAGATATCTTTGCTGATCTTCCCCTCGCAGGTCACACCCCATTGATATATATATGATATAGATATATATACCCCACTACCCTATATACTTATATATTATTCCTACACGACATACTACAGGGATGAGACGCTCACCCACCCTCGCACTGTTCCACTCCCACCCCTTCACGTGCCACGTACGCTTCCTCCACCCCCAGCGTCCCCCATGACCTGCGCTGTCCTACACAGATACACTAGGTACACAGTGCGTCCACACAGTGGTACTAGGCGTAGACGAAATAAAAGCGCTACAAGTTGGAAGAGAATTAAGGATTGAGGGACCATGTATGGTTTAGGAATTGCTACATCCCACCTTCGTACTAGATTGTTGCGATGAAGGGTGGAACCATACTGGTATCGGCGGACAATGCGGCGCAATATAACGTCGTTAATGGCGATCACTCTGCATAATTAGATTTGTACATATTTGATTTTGCTAGGTAATCCTTTGTCATGTCCCGATGTCGGAGGTGACAGGACGAGTCAGGTGCCGTGGCCGCTGTGAGTGCAGCCGAGCGGTCAGGAGGTATAGACAAGTGGTCTCAGCGTGGGATACAGTGAGGGCGAGGGGGCTGGCATCAGTAGGACTGGCGCAGAACATGTTTCCCGCGTGGTCATAGTGAACATAGAGGCAACAGGGCGAGAAGGGATATAGCGTTGGACAACAGGTAACTGCATCAGCTGTGTGCAATATAGATCCACATGTACTGGCATGGTGCTAGAGACGTCATGGAGTCGGCATGAACAATTAAAAGGATTTGATGTAACGCGTAGTCTTGAACAGGAGGAGAGGTGGAGATCAGTGTGAATAGACTGCCACAAGAGAAGAAGGCTGTGCTGAGGTTCCCTGAGAAGCGGGAGGCAACCGCACAAACGGATGAGTAGAGCAGATGATTGGAATGTTCTGCTGACTTACAAAGTCATCTGGGGGGAAATGTATGGCCCATGTCAAAATGTTACACACTGAAAACCAAATAGATCCCCCTTCTCTCCTTCCTTATAACTTATGGATACAATTTAGAATTGTTTAAAGCAGGTATATAATATTATCGCCCGTCTCAAAAAACTGTAAGTGTGGGGGGAAAATTCACAAAGTCTTGTCCTCTGCACCCGCATGCCGCTTTATTCATCATTGGGTGGAGCTTGGCTGAGGAGGCGTGGCTCCCAACAATCTGCATTGATTATAACTTATTTATAATTTTATATCGGTGCCTAGATAGTTAAGACCCCTTTACAGAACACCAGGCTGAAGTAAAAATATTCCCAATCATATATATTTAAATTAGCATACCAGTGCACTGTGGGTGGGGCTATGAAGTCTGGTTAATCCCACCCCTTCTTGTCCAGTTTCATCACTCAGGGGCAGATTTACTTACACGGTCCATTCGCGATCCAGTGGCGCGTTCTCTGCGGAGGATTCGGGTCTGGCCGGGATTCACTAAGGCAGTTCCTCCGACGTCCACCAGGTGTCGCTGCTGCGTTGAAGTTACCCGGAATGCACTGATCTTCACCAAGCCGGGCCAAGTGAAGGTAAGCGCGAGTCCCGCGACACTTTTTTTTTTAAATGCGGCGGTTTTTCCGAATCCGGCGGGTTTTCGTTCAGCCACGCCACCCGATTTCCGTTCCGCGCTGATGCGCCACAATCCGATCGCGTGCGCCAAAATCCCATGGCAATTCAGGGAAAATCGGTGCAAATCGGAAATATTCAGGTAACACGTCGGGTAAATGCGAATCGGGCCCTTAGTAAATGACCCCCTCAGTCTTGCTTTCCCTCTGGAACTGGGCATTAGTGTGGGCACTGGACTTCAAGGCAACGCCCATAGTGCACCAGTATTCTAATTTGCATATATATTTAAATTAATCTTCTACAGAGTCCCTTTAATTCTATAAATTTGATATTCTCTGTATTTTACTGATAAGATCATTGTTTCTATGAATGAGTGACACTTGAAGTGTCTTCAACTCCTTTAAGTCCCCAGGAAGCCCGTGTCATGTTGCTTCCACACTCCCTCAGGGCTGTCCCATGGATCTGGAGGCAGCAGGCTAGCCTCTCATTACATTACCTTGCATTCCTCCGCTGTCTCTCCTTTGCCCCTTCCTAAGTGAGGCAGATGGTAGCTACAAGGAACAGTGACCTATTAAACCGCCATCAGTCACCGACTCAGCTCAAAGATCTCTGTTTGTTTTGCACTGTAAAAATTTAAGAGCTTCCTACAGCTTGCAGCCATTAGCGGGAGGCTGGCCTATCCATCTTTCGTTGGGTTGCAAACATTAACTTAGTTCCCATCGTAGTGTGAGCCGCGGCTCTTCACTTCTCCGTGTTACTTATACCTCTAGGTTAATGGAAGGGTCGGCAATCATCAACTGTCAATGGCTTTCAGGAAGCAGATGGCGCACGGCACTTGAGCTAAAAATTAGAAAAATAATAATAAAAAAGCAAAAGAATTGGCCTCAACTTTCTAACGTTTGTTTATTTTTTCTTAAAGGATGACCTTGTGATTTAATGAGGTACATGAAACTATCCTGAGGAACACCACAAGATATTCTAGGCCTGCAAGTACTACACAAGAGTTGGCTCATGAACGGGCTTGTAGAGAACTAAACTTGTCACGTTCTGGTTGTCTTGGCCAATGTCAGACTGAAGGTTCGATAGGCATGATTGTCATTCTACAGTCATATTGTGATTAGATGTGTAGGACCTGATGCAAAAGTAAAAGTTATGTAATAAAAAGAACCTATAGAAGTCAATGGAGCACAGTATGAGTTCTATAAGGTTTTCAAGGTGGCTCACAGGATAGTCGATTCTGAAGGTCCCATACAGTATAGAGCATCGTAGGGGGATTCATGGACCCAAGTTATCAAGTCATGTCATCAACATAGTATAGGCAATAACTCATTGACTGGAGGTGACCTAAAGGATAGGATCCCCACCGATTACCCCAACTTTTCTCTGTAGAAAATGAGCGACAGGTTGCATAGCTTGATACCACTCAATTCATGTATACTAGGACTAATAGATATAATGTAGCGCTATACCAGGGGCAGATTGAGAATACCATGGGCTGTTTGAAAATTGTGGGCAATTCATAAGTCAATTTTGTTAATGGTTTGAAATTTACTGCCTATATATGGTACCAGAACCAAGTTTCTTGGCTTAGCTTCTTGGGAGGGCAGATTTCCCCCTAGTTAAGGACCTATTGATGGACTTCAAGGTTTCTGGACGGTCTCAAGTATACATGTTTGTCAAGAGCGGACACATATATATTAGGATTGCAGAGCTGGTGGTCCCTCTCCTTTGACTACAGCGTAGTTTCGAGCTCAATGGTTGGTTTGGGTGGTAATATATAATCCTTGACCACCCAAACTTCCGATATTATAAATTTTGACTGTGATACACTGGGCTATATCAAGAGGTGATTGTAGATGCAGAAAGCATCGGTGGGGATCCAATGGTTGGACTTTCAACCATAAGCAAGTTGACCCCATATCTTACAGATATATTTCAGCTTAATAACTTGGTCCAACATGAAAGTAAATGTACGGTTTGCCAAGCTTAGAGAATTGAATTAAATAAAAAGATATATTTCATAATTTCTGCCCAAAATACAGACAATCCCCTATCAGTAGACACGGGAAAAGCTCATTTTTTTTCTCCATGTCTGTGTTCTTGCAGTTTCCTCTGTGACACACGGCCCATTGTCTCGCTGCAGCCACTATGACAGCTACATGGAGATTAATGACGATGTAAATATAGTAAATACTGAGCGAATCGGTGACTAGAAAATAGCTACTGACCTCGTCAAAGATAACTGAGATAATCGTATCACTAACCGCCATAGTCATAATCGTGAACCGGAACTGGTCGGCAACAAGTCGAGACCTTATCACCACAACCTACTGATCCAAGACATACAATAATGTCTATATATAGCACACAAGCAGAGACGCTTCTAGAGGTTTCTGGACCCCAGCCCAAATGAAAGTAGGCACTGTAGGGGTCACACTGCCATTTTATTCTCATTGTGCAAATTATATAAGACAGTAAAACTGTATAAATCTGTTATAAGTGTAATTGTAATGACCCATAGGGTAAAGGTAAAGGTCTTTTAAACTAAAGTAAAAATCATAAAAACAGAAACCCCCCTATAAAAATATTTTGGTCTATCCCGTCCATCAAAACATGAAATAAAAAGCAAACAAAAAGTTTTGTATATAAAGTGTTCTCAATAAAATCTGCTAATCCTGTAAAAAACAAACCCTCTTACAGCTCAATAGAATTAAAAGATATGAATCTCAAAAGAAGATTATCATTGTGCAAAAACATTAACACTATGTCCAATTTGGTATCACTGTAATCATATTGACCCACAGAATATAATGAAAATTTCATTTAGAAATCACGGTAAGCCATACAAAAATGAAACCCAAAAAATTAAAACAATTGCTCACTTGACGATCCTACTTTCCATTTCTTCTTCAATTAAAGTGTTCTGTGTACTGCAAAATGCATTAAAATAGAAGCTCTTATTCAGCTGGACTAACATTTTTCAAAAAGTTATAGATACCTTATATACTCGAGTATAAGCCGACCCGAGTATAAGCCGAGAGCCCTAATTTTACCACCAAAAACTGGGAAAACCTATTGACTTGAGTATAAGCCGAGGGTGGCAAATGCATTGGCCACAGCCTCCCAGTATATAGCCAGCAGCCCCCCAGTACAGAGCCAGACAGCTCCCAGTAATATATATCCAGCCTGCCCCATGTAGTATACAGCAAGCCTGCCCTCTGTAGTATACAGCCAGCCTGCCCCCTCTAGTATGCAGCCAGCCCCCACAGTGAGGCTGTGCTCACTAAGAAGAGCCGGCTCTTCTGGCTCCTGAACTGCTCCCTATTAAATATATAATAGGGAGCCGCAGGGCAGTCAATCGCCCCACACCACTTTTCACCCGATTGTTAGTGGTGGCTTTAAGCGAGCCGGTTAGGGGTGGGGTTAAGTGAGCCATCGGCTCATTCAGGTGAACCAGCTCATGTTGTTCACGAACAAGAGCCGGCTCGTTCACAAACGACACATCAGACCACATTAAGGTGATGACTCCTGGAAGTGGGCTACAGTGTGTTAGCAATGTTTCAGACAAATGTACATTTTTTTTGGGGGGGGGGGGGTTATTTTTTAGGTTTTCGTGTTTATCATCCAACCACCTTCATCATTTGTAATCAGGGATGCTGCGTCCGGCCGTGAGTGCAATGGCGGCTATTTATCTGATGAGTCTCCTGCCTTAGATAAACAGCTGGAAGGAGCGGAGAGGAGCAGACTCGGTTCACACTCTCAGGACACATTTTCCTGCCATGATGTAATGTGGGAAAAGAAGGATGCTCCGGGGATACAGAGGAGATGGAGTTTGTCTCCGAAGTGTTTGGTTGCGAGTTTTATGTCTCTCAAGGCCTGGGATTTCTGCTTATGGCGAAGTGATTCACACCCTAATGAAATCAAAGTCCTTAATATGTGGCCAGAACATTGTTATGAAAAAAACACTTCCCACCCGATTTTTTCCGCCTCGGAATACCCACAATCGAGACTTTCTCAGGATGCTCAAGTCCCTGGAACATGTGGAAAGCATAATGTTTGTGTTTATTGTTTTACGTCTTATTAATTGTTCTTCATCATGGTTTTAAAGGAAAAGTAATACTGAGACCAAATCATAAATAAAATACTAAATAAGAGGTTTTATTTTGGCTTTAACCCTGTGTGAACTAAAGGGAAAATGGCTTCCAACACTTTAACTGTATGTTATAGAGCAGAAGGAGATGAGCAGATTGTATGTTGTGTCCTATCTGCAGGCAGCATGTTATAGAGCAGAATGAGATAATAATAATAATAATAATAATCTTTATTTCTATAGCGCCATCAAATTCCGTAGCGCTTTACAAATCATAGGGGACATATACAACTATATTACATTACAAAGAACAAACAGTCATATGGAACAATAGGAGTGAGGGCCCTGCTCACAAGAGCTTACAGACTATGAGGATGAGGGGGTGACACAAGAGCTTACAGACTATGAGGATGAGGAGGTGACACAAGAGCTTACAGTCTATGAGGATGAGAGGGTGACACAAGAGTTTACAGTCTAGGAGGATGAGGGGTGACACAAGAGCTTACAGTCTATGAGGATGAGGGGGTGACACAAGAGCTTACAGTCTAGAGAGATGGGGTGACACAAGAGCTTTACGCTCTTTGAGGATGAGGGGTGACACAAAGCTTACAGTCTATGAGGAGATGGAGGGGGTAACCAAGAGCTTACAGTCTATGAGAAGAGGGGTGACACAAGAGCTTACAGTCTATGAGAGATGAGGGGATGACACAAGACTTACAGTCTATGAGGATGAGGGTTACACAAGAGTCTTACAGACTATGAGGATGAGGGGGGTGACACAAGAGTTGTATATGGTCCAGCCATTCTTTATAAGGGAACAAATAAGATAATTTTATAAATAATTTACTAAACAACGATGTTGCTGCTTGACACCAGCATCAGCCCCCATCTTATTTACAGGGTCCTAGGTGAAAAGTGACATGACAGAGAAGCCTGGAGCTTTGTATATATCTGCTGTTTGCCAGATAACAGAAGGATGGATTAGTACAGGGAAGAGTATTGAACATATTCATGAACAAATTATAGTCCCAGTGTGATCTATCGGCTTACTGCATTAAGAGATGGGTTTTAAGAGCAGGTTTGCAGCTTTGGAGGGTGAGTATTAGTCTGAGAGTCTGGGGAAGGGCATTCCAGAGAATTGGTGCAACTCGGGAGAGGTCCTGGGTAAGTGCATGGGAGGTTCGAATTAAGGTAGAGATTAATCTAATGTCACTGGCAGATCGAAGAGCACGAGAAGGGCGATAGACTGAGATGAGAGAAGAGAGATAGGGAGGTGCAGCATTATTCAGAGCTTTGTGTATTAGGGTTATTATTTTAAAGTGAATACAGAAGGAGACAGCCAGTGCAGTGATTGGCACAAACTGAAGGCATCCGTGTAGCATTTGGCCTAAAAGACGAGCCTGGCTTCTGCATTAAGAATAGAGCCGTACCAAATGCACATGCCCCCCAGTAGATAGGTAGTACCAGTGTCACAGGTGCCCCTGCGATCTAGGTCTCCGAAAGCAGGCATACCTGTGCCACTCTCTGTGGCGGCGCCCCTTTCCGAGCTCACTCAACCCACCACTTTCCGGCTCCGGCCGGCACTCGCGAATTTAAAGGGCAAGTGCACCGCTCATTGGTGCTGCCCACTTCCCAGGTTCCTATAAAGACCGGCGGCTACCAGATAGGTAACCATATCACATGTCCCCCAGTATATAGGTGGCCACAGCATATGCCCCCAAGTAAATAGGTAATATTCACTTACCAGCGCTCCCTGCAGCCAGCTCCTCATTGCTCCCATGCTCTTCTCTTTGACCCAGGCTTAGACGATGGCGGCGATGGCACTTGGGTCATACAAAGGACGTGGCAGCAGTAACATCGCTGCCTGTGTCAAGTGATCGGTCTATGACACACGGCAGCCATCACTATTTATTAAAGCTCTGTCTGAGAGCCAGATGCAGCCAACAAAAGAGCCATATCTGGCTCCCGAGCCATAGGTTCCCTACCCCTGGTTTAGAGAGTGGAAGACCGATTAGTAGGGAGTTACAGTAGTCTAGTCGAGAGTGAATAAGTGCAACAATTAGCATTTTAGAAGTTTCAAATGTCAGAAACGGACGGATTCTGGAGATGTTTATGAGATGCATACGGCAAGAGCGACCAAGAGATTGAATGTGTGGCTCAAAGGAGAGGTCAGAGTCCAGCACAACCCCAAGACAGCGGGCCTGCTGCCTCGGTGCTATAGTGATCCCACAGACCAAGATGGAGAGGTCAGGGTTGGTTTGGTTAGTAGATGGTGGAAAGACAAGAAGTTCAGTCTTAGAAAGATTAAGTTTCAAGAAGAGAGAGGACATGATGCTAAAGACAGCAGAGAGACAGTCACTAGTGTTCTGGATTAAGGCAGGGGTGATGTTATGTCCAGAAGTATATAGCTGGGTGTCATCAGCATAAAGATGATACTGGAAACCAAATCTGCTGATGGTTTGTCCAATGGGGGCAGTATAGACAGAGAAGAGGACCTAGGACCGAGCCCTGAGGAACCCCGACACTGAGAGGAGGAGGAGAAGATAAAGATCCAGAAAAGGAGACACTGAAAGTGCGGTCAGAGAGATAGGAACAAAAAACCAAGAGAGTGCAGTGTCCTTTAGGCCAATGGAGTGAAGCATCCTGAGGAGGAGCTGGTGGTCCACAGCATCGAACGCTGCCGATAGATCCAGAAGAATGAGGAGAGAAGAGTCACCTTTGTATTTTGCAGTGAGGAGATCATTGGAGACTTTAGAAAGAGCAGTTTCAGTGGAATACATAGAGCGGAAACCAGATTGTAGGGGGTCAAGGAGGGAGTTAGCTGAGAGATTCGGGTTAGTCGAGAATAGACCAAGCGTTCCAGGAGTTTGGAGATGAAAGGGAGGTTAGAAACTGGTCGGTAGTTGGTAGCATTGGATGGGTCCAGTGAAGGTTTCTTTAGTAAAGGGGTAACAATAGCATGCTTGAAAGAAGAGGGGACGACCCCAGAAGAGAGAGAGAGAGATCGGAAATTTTACTTAGGTGAGAAGTGACTGCTGGGGAGAGAGACTGTACCAGATGTGAGGGGATGGGGTCACTGATGCAGGTAGTGGGGCGAGCAGAGGAAAGGAGCCTGGACACTTCTTCCTCTGTGACTGGCTCAAAGGAAGAGATTGAACAAGATAAGGTATGGGAGGGAAGGGGATTGGATGGGTGAGTGGATTGAGCAATTATTTCCTGGCGGATACAATCAATTTTATCCTTAAAATAGCCGGCCAGATCTTCAGCCCCAAGGTCTGTGACAGGTGGCTGCACCTTTGGTGTTAGTAAGGAGTGAAGGGTTTGGGGTTGTTAGAGAGAGAGGATATGAGATTAGTAAAATAGACCTGTTTAGCAAGGTGAAGGGCAGAGTTCTAAGTTTTTAGCATAAATTTGAAGTGAGCCATTCTGTACCACTCTTGGGCTATTTTCTCCACAGACGTTCAGCAATCCTGGAGCACTGCCGAAGGAAACGAGTTTGTTCAGTGTGCCAAGGTTGCCTGCGTGTGTGTTGAAAATTTCGGATAGTGAGTGGTGCCATCTCATCTAGGGCGCTTCTGACAGTGTGATTATAGTGGTTAGTAGCCAGGTTTGGACAGGTGAAAGAGGAGATGGGGGACAGTGCAGTCTCTAAGTTTTCTGTGAGTTTATGAGTATCTATTGCACGTGGGTTTCGGTATGAGTGATGGGTAGAAGGTTGAGACAATTTAGTCATTTTTTACAAAAAAATTGTGCTCACTGTGCAGGGTAGCTACAGGCAGTCCCCGGATTACATACAAGATATATTCTGTAGAGTTATTCTTCAGTTGAATTTGTATGTAGGTCGGTACTGTAAATTTAGCAATTGTAAGCTCAGACAAATATTTTTTGGTCTTTGTGACAATTGTATTTTTAAAATGTTGGATTGTCATAGGAACCAAGATTAACAAAAAAAGCTTAATTGCAGACATCTTTGAGAACTGTTAGAGGGCTAAAGTACAGTAAATTACCAATTACCAGAGGTCCGTTTGTAACTAGGGGTTGTCTGTAAGTCACCAGTCTAATGTGTATGGGCTCCTTGGGTGATTGTTGCAGGGTTTATGTGGGGGTGGTTCGTGTGGGGCGATTGTGAATTGCTAAAAAGAAATGAATGGGAAAGAGAAAAATTAGTAATTGATTTCTGTGAACTTCTTGTTATTGAAACAAAAGCATATTTCCCAACTTTTTGTTTGTTGCCCAAGTGAAGACATTTCATTGGTAACTAGATTTATAGACACCAGGGGGGGTATATGGACAAGGGATGAAAAGGTGAGAAAACCATCAAGGAGAGTAGGGGTAGGTGGGGGGCCACATAAAGAAGGAAGAAGAACCTAAAGTGAGGCGTGGGTGGAAAGAAAGGAAGGAGGTAGGAAGAAAAAAAATTAAAATGCCATCTGGTTTTCAGTGACCAAACGTTTGCCGGATGTGCTTAGTAATGAAGTTTCAAATGCACACTTCAGTCATTTGGGTACATAGTCCAGACCAGCTCATATAACCGCGTTGCTCCCATCGGTAGCCGAAAACCAACAAAATGGTAGCCGACCGAGGAGAGCATGCGCGCCAACTGTTGGCTACGTGCGGAAAAGCCAACATTAAAATATAACAACACTAACGAAGGCGGACATTGTAGGGCGGGTAGTGACGTGCTGGGAAACAGTTTTCTGTCCGACTTTAAGGACAGGGCGGTTCCTTCAATAATGCCGAAACTCTGCCCAGGAGTTAAACAGAAAAAATCTGCTGCGGAGCACAATATGGTGGCACGGACGCTGCACTATTCTTCATGCACAGGACAAAGACAAGATTATAACTAAAAGAAAAAAGGGGAGACAAGGGGGGCAGTATAGACAGAGAAGAGGACCTAGGACCGAGCCTGAGGAACCCCGACACTGAGAGGAGGAGGAGAAGATAAAGATCCAGAAAGGAGACACTGAAGTGCGGTCAGAGAGATAGGAACAAAACCCAAGAGAGTGCAGTGTCCTTAGGCCAAGGAGTGAAGCATCCTGAGGAGGAGCTGTGGTCACAGCATCGAACGCTGCCGATAGATCCAGAAGATGAGGAGAGAAGAGTCACCTTTGTATTTTGCAGTGAGGAGATCATTGGAGACTTTGAAAGAGCAGTTTTCAGTGGAATACATAGAGCGGAAACCAGATTGTAGGGGGTCAAGGAGGGAGTTAGCTGAGAGATTCGGGTTAGTCGAGAATAGACCAAGCGTTCCAGGAGTTGGAGATGAAAGGGAGGTTAGAAAAATGGTCGGTAGTTGGTAGCATTGGATGGGTCCAGTGAAGGTTTCTTTAGTAAAGGGGTAACAATAGCATGCTTGAAAGAAGAGGGGACGACCCAGAAGAAAGAGAGAGAGAGATCGGAAATTTACTTAGGTGAGAAGTGACTGCTGGGGAGGAGACTGTACCAGATGTGAGGGGATGGGGGTCACTGATGCAGGTAGGGGGCGAGCAGAGGAAAGGAGCCTGGACACTCTTCCTCTGTGACTGGCTCAAAGGAAGAGATTGAACAAGATAAGGTATGGGAGGGAAGGGGATTGGATGGGTGAGTGGATTGAGCAAATTCCTGGCGGTACAATCAATTTTATCCTTAAAATAGCCGGCAGATCTTCAGCCCCAAGGTCTGTGACAGGTGGCGCCCACTTTGGGTTAGTAAGGAGTGAAGGGTTTGGGGTTGTTAGAGAGAGAGGATATGAGATTAGTAAAATAGACCTGTTTAGCAAGGTGGAGGGCAGAGTTATAAGTTTTTAGCATAAATTTAAAGGGAAGAAAGTCTGCAGATGTGCGCAATTTTCTCCACAGGCGTTCAGCAATCCTGGAGCACTGCCGAAGGAAACGAGTTTGCTCAGTGTGCCAAGGTTGCCTGCGTGTGTGTTGAAATTTTCGGATAGTGAGTGGTGCCATCTCATCTAGGGCGCTTCTGACAGTGTGATTATAGTGGTTAGTAGTCAGATTAGGACAGGTGAAAGAGGAGATGGGGGACAGTGCAGACTGTAAGTTTTCTGTGAGTTAAAAGAAAGGAGATTATGGTCTGAAAGTGGAAAGGAGGAATTGGTAAAATCAGATATTGAAGATGGTCGGGAGAAGACCAAATCGAGGATGTTTCCCTCACTATGAGTGGGGGAAACGCAGAGTTGTGAAAGACCTAGAGAAGTAGTTAGTGCTAAGAGCTGAGAGGCAGGAGGGGAAATGGTATGAGCTGATTGTACATAGTTTCCTATCTTCAGGCAGCATGTTATAGAGCAGGAGTAGCTGAGCAGAGTCTACATAGTGTCCTATCTGCAGGCAGCATGTTATAGAGCAGAAGGAGATGAGCAGATTATACATAGTGTCCTATCTGCAGGCAACATGTTATAGAGCAGGAGGAGCTGAGCAGAGTCTACATAGTGTCCTATCTGCAGGTAGCATGTTATAGAGCAGGAGGAGCTGAGCAGATTGTACATAGTGTCCTATCTGCAGGCAGAATGTTATAGAGCAGGAGGAGATGGGTAGATGTGTGTCAAACAACACTTTTTTTAAAAAATACCGTGGTTTTTCCGAATCGGTCTGGTCACGCCCCTGTTTTTCGTCGCATGCAAGTCGGCCCCGATGCGACACAATCCGATCGCTTGCGCCAAAAACCCTGGGGGAATTCGGCACAAAACGGTAAAATTCTGAAAACCCGTCGGAAAACCGCGATTCGGACCCTTAGTAAATGTGCCCCATTATCTGTAGGCCTTTCCAGTGATCTTTTCCCCGATTAATTGCAGAGTCATCTCACTGTAAAAGTGAATGCGCTAATCCTATTTATGTATGTTGGGTTGACCTATTTCCCAGCCCTAGGAAGCTGCTTTACCAAGTATCAAAAGAAAGAAAGAAGATCTGAGGGACAGAGAAAGGGAGCCCTCGTCATTGTTCGGGAAACTGGTCTACACCTCACAATGGCCACCTACGTCAGAGGCTGGATAGCACCAAGATCTTTTATAGAAGCATCTCTTTAGAAAAAGCCTACATGAATCAAGCATGCTCTTCAAAAACAAGCCGTGTCCTCAAAGCCTTGGTCAGTCCTTCCCTATTGACAGGTGTCCTCCGCCTTCTTTTCAGGTTCCCATCAGTGGAACTTCTACACTTTTGATGGATGGCTTCTTATTTCAATATGAATGGTCATCTCAGCTTGGAACAGGCTGTTTAGCCTTGGTTTGTTAAGCTGCCTCCCCGATCCTGTCCCCCTCTTTTTTATCCATTCTCCAAGAAAAGTAGTTAACAGGGGCAAAAGAAGAAAAAAAAATTCTTCTGCTTTGACAACCACCGCTTTTTTTTTCAGATGTGTTCAGGAGAATGGGGGGAGGAGTGAGCAACTGGGTATGATATCAGGTTTTGTCTAAGATTTACTGCGCAATTGTCTCAAGAACGAAGGAGACAAACTTAAGTGAATAGAGGGAATCTTGCCGGGAAATTCTCTGTTTAAACAAGTTAAACTTGGTAAGGAAGATCAAGGTTGCTCAAGGCTTCTATGTGATCCAAAAAGGAGACTACAGAGAACGGGTGCTAGATGGAGAGCATCGAAACAAGTCTCTTTTTTATGTGATTTTGGAGGACTATATGAAGGTCTATCAAGAAAATAAATATCATCCTTTTCAAAAATGTAGATTTAAGATCAGAATCAAATTCTCTTGACCATGTATGATCCACATATTGGCTTTCCAAGTCTTCTCCAAATCTGGAGAAGACCAGTCTTACAGATGTGTCCTGAATTCTGGTCTCTTCATTACCTCTATTTTTCTTTTCTCTGCTTTCTATGAAACCCTTAGCATTTAAAAGCCCCTGAGGTAGGACATTTATCAAGAACTCGTAGAGAATCTAATGAGTCATACGCAACCCAAGCCGTATGGTATCCATCTAGTGATAACAATGGTTGTCCTATTATATTCAGAAGAAGATTACTTATTCGCCTTTCTTTATCCTCCAGCCTCTGAATTCCCCGGCAGAGTCACCCATGGCATTTCTTGGCTCGGTGCTCATAGTCTGAGCTGACCATGATGAAGTCATCCTCTGGGTCCGGTCCTACTGATAAGCGGAGCAATATTTCAGCTGACAGCATGAAAGTAAAAAAAAAAAAATCCCTAAATATAAAACATTTTCTTGGCAGAAGGGTTGACTTGAGTTGAAGTGGGTTAAATATATCCTGTGAATTCTTATTAAGTGAGAATGTAAACCTCTGTGTTAGTCTAAGCCCCGAGGGCCGCGGCTAACTGTACAAATGAACAATTCTCAACAGCCCTGTAAATATTTTTGGGACCTGGAAAGTTTCCAGCCGGGCTGGAGCGGTCCTTCTTCTTACTCACAAGGATTAAAGGATCAACCTCATGTCCCTCCTTCTGGGATTGACTGCCTGATGACCCTGGGGTGTATGAAAAATAGACTGGATATAGCAAAATTGTGCCCTCCAACCACAAGATTTAGGAAGCCACCAGCGGAGTCGAGACCGCCATTGATCCGAAACGCGGGTTTGTAAATGTTGCAATATTATTATTAGGGTCATGGAAGACCAATTTTAGAATAAGGTCTTTGGAGGCTGACTATTTAACGCCATCATGACCAAGGACTTTGATGCCTAAATGTCCATGTTCAGGGGCATAACAACTGTAGTAGCAGCCATAGCAGCTTCTTTGGGGCCTACAATATAAGGGGGCCCAGGCATCTGGGGTATTTCATCTGAATATGCTGTATGTGTGTATTTGTGATGTGTAAATGCTCTAACTGTATATGCATATGTCATGTGTATATGCTGTATGTCTATGTATATGGTGTGTATACACTGTATGTATATTTTTATGGGGTAATTCAGAAGTTCACTATGAGGTCTCTCCTATTTATGGCACTGTCCATATTTAATTTTTTTTTCAAAAACGACAAATTTTTATATTTGAGACTTTACTATCAATATGTATATATGTCCATGGTGCAGGGATGTTTAGGATGTCCATTTTATATTCCCCGTTTTCCTTAACTGACCATTCAAGGGTCAGGACCACCCTTTGACCTGTGATGATTGGCATCCACATTGTTGCATTTACTATGAAAACTTAAAGGTGTCCTAGCTAAAAAAAAACAAAGACACAATCACTGGCCTCGGAAAGGGTGGATTAAGATGGCAATGAGCCCTGGACTGCATGAAAATTGCGGACCCACACAATTTAAATTTTACAATTTTTTATTTACTACTTGTAAGTGATAGGTTTCCATGGACCCCTATCAACTAACACCCTTCTTCTAAAAAATGTTTCCCTTGAATCCCTATGAATCCACTTTGTTATATTCCCTGGCATCATAGGGGGATAGTCTGCTCAGCCAGCCCCTCTGATCTACTTCCTGTCCCATGTCCTTCCCTTCATGTCCAATTCCTCTTCTGAGCATTCAGCACTTTATGTCATGTGACCAGGGTGATGTCATCTAAGGTCCTTTTCCCAGTTATATTTGCAACATCTACCCCATGTATGTATCTGATCACATGAAATCACAGCATTCCTCCAAAGAGCATGGGGAGGAGTAGAAGAACATGGAGGCATGCTGTGATTTCATGTGATTAGATACACTACAGTGATGTAACAGAGCTTTCTCCAGGGGCGTAACTACAGGGGTAGGAGCCATAGCAGCCGCGGGGCACGCAGTGTCAGGGGGCCGCACAAATTGAGTATTGGGTATGTATATGTTGTATATCTGTATATGGTATTGTATGTACGTGTGTATTTGTATATGCTGTAAGTGTATTTATATAAATGTGTGTATATATGAGTATATATATATTTCTTTTTATTTTTTTTTTAAAGGGGGACAGGGGGGCCGCATGCAGAACTATGCTATGGGGCTCTGCCTCTCCTAGCTTTGCCCCTTGCTCTACTCGTTTCTGAAACCTAATCTGTTTTTTAACTTTATTTTAGACTTTTAGATTTTAGGATCCCGTTTTACATCTTTTCTGGAGAAATCCCTATAAAGATATAGTCAGTAAAAAAATATATAAATATTTTTTTTTTTAAATCAGGCTTGAGCATGCCCAGTTAGATAGAACGCTAATAGTAAAACATGGTTGAATATTTTCATGATCCTGATACCATCGGGAAAGACAATGCCCAGACTCCCTTTTTTTTGACAATCCTAAAACAAATGACCCCCATAATGGCTTTATCCATCAAATGCACAGAAGTCCTGGTTAATAAGCAACTGGTTAGGGGGTCTGACTTGAGCATGTGGTCTTATCACAGAGGCACAGGGTGCAGCGAGGGGGGTGGACGTACTTGGGGACAACAACTCCTATTCATTTAACATCTGCCCCTTGTACACTGTGTAATGGGATGAAAAGTACCTAATCCACGGGAGCTGATAACAGCTTCTCCCCGCCTATGGCCGCCTGTACACCTGCTGCTTTACATCAGGGGGCAGGCGCGGGGGGTGTCCACAAGATAAATACCCTTGGATAAGATTAAAGCCGGTTTTGTCCCAATGAGCTTTGGTGATATCATATCACACGTTCCAATGCAACACTTGCAGATACACAGGTTCCTAGATAACAATGCAAAGTTCCTACCCGTGCCCAACAGTAATCCATGTGCCAACAGTAATCCATGTGCCAACAGTAATCCATGTGCCAACAATAATCCATGTGCCAACATGTGCCATGTGCCATGGGGCAGGACCACGCAGTCCCTTATTCTCAGGTGTGTGGTGGTACAGTCCCTTATTCTCAGGTGTGTGGGGGTACAGTCCCTTATTCTCAGGTGTGTGGGAGTACAGCCCCTTATTCTCAGGTGTGTGGGGGTACAGCCCCTTATTCTCAGGTGTGTGGGGGTACAGTCCCTTATTCTCAGGTGTGTGGGGGTACAGTCCCTTATTCTCAGGTGTGTGGGGGTACAGTCCCTTATTCTCAGGTGTTTGGTTGGGTACCATGCCCGTATCTCAATGGGGGCGGGTACATTCCCTTAATTCCCAGACGTGTGTGGGGTGAAGTCCTTATTCTCAGTGTGTGGGGGTACAGTCCTTATTCTCAGGTGTGCAGTGGGGGTACCAGTCCCTTATTCTCAGGTGTTGTGGGGGTACAGTCCCTTATTCTCAGTGTGTGGGGTACGGTCCCTTATCTCAGGTGTGTTGGGTTACAGTCCCTTATTCATACAGGTCCCTACATTCTCGGTGTGTGGGGGTACATCTCCCTGATTCTCATGTGTGTGTGGGTACGAGTCCCTATTCTCAGCTGGGTGGGATACAGTCCTTATTCTCAGGTGTGGGGTACACTCCCCTAATTCTCGAGGTGTGTGGGGGTACGTCCTTATGCAGTTGTGGCGGGTACGTCCCTTATTCTCAGGTGTGTGAGGTACAGTCCCTTATTCTCAGGTGTGTGGGGTACACGTCCCTTATTTCTCAGGTGTGTGTGGATACAGTCCCTATTCTCAGGTGTGTGGGGGTACAGTCCCCCTTATTCTCCGGTGTCCTGGGTGGTACAGTCCCTTATTCTCAGGTGTGTGGGGTACAACCCTTATCCTCATGTGTGGGGGGTACTCCTTTCCTCAGGTTTGGGGGGTTCATTCCCTTATTCTCAGTTGTGTGGGGGGAAAGTCCCTTATTCTCAGGTGTGTGGGGGCAGACCCTTATTCCTGTTTGGAGGTACGCCCTTATCCTCAGTTTGGTGGGGGTACAGTCCCTTATTGCTCAGTTTGTGGGGTACAGTCCTTTATCAGTGTTTTGGGTCGTAAGGACAATTATTCTGCAGGTGTGTGGGGTACAGTCCCTTATGCTCAAGTGTGTGGGGGTAAGTGGGACAATTATTGTTCAGGTGTGTGGGGGAACAGCCATTATTCCAGGTGTGTGGGGGTACAGTCCCTTTATTCTCAGGTTTCTGTGGGGGTTACAGTCCCTATTCTCAGGGGGTGGGGGGGTCAGTCCCCTATGTTCTCAGGTGTTGTGGGAGGTACATCCCTTATCTTCAGTGTGGTGTGGTACAGTCCCTTATTCTCAGGTGTGTGGGGGTACAGTCCCCCTTATTCTCAGTTGTGTGGGGGTACAGTCCCTTATTCTCAGGTGTGTGGGTACATCCCTTATGCTAGTGTGTGGGGTACAGCCCTTATTCTCAGGGTTGTGGGGTACAGTCCCTTATCTCAGGTGTGGGGTTACAGTCCCTTATCCGTAAGTCCCCTAATTCCAGTGTGTGGGTGACAGACCCTATTCTCAAGTGTGTGTGGGTACAGTCCCTTATTCTCAGCTGTGTGGGTACAGTCCCCTTATTCTCAGGTGTGTTGGGGGTACAGTCCCTACTTCCAGGTGTTGTGGGGGTACAGTCCCTTATTCTCAGTGTGGTGGGGGGTACACAGTCCTTATTCTCAGCGTGTGTGGGGACACAGTCCCTTATTCTCGGTGTGTGGGAGTACAGTCCCTTATTCTCAGGTGTGTGGGGGAACAGTCCCTTATTCTCATGGTTTGGGGGGATACAGCCCTTATTCTCAGGTGTGTGGGGGTACAGCCCTATTCCTCAGGTGTGTGGAGGTAACAGTCCCTTATCTCATTTTGTGGGGAACTCCTTATCTCATGTGTGTGGGGAGACAGCCCTATTTCAGGTGTGGGGGTACAGACCCTTATCCTCAGGTGTTGGAGGTCAGTCCCTATCCTCAGGTTTGTGGGGTACATCCCTTATTCTCAGGTGTGTTGGGTACAGTCCCTTATTATCAGGTGGTTGTTGTGGGTAAGGACATTATTCTCAGGTGTTGGGGGTACAGTCCCTTCTCCGCGGTTTGTGGGGGTACAGTCCCTTATTCTCATGTGTGTGGGGGTACAGTCCCTTATTATCAGTTTTTTTTGGGTAAGGACAATTATTCCAGTGTGTGGGGGTACAGTCCCTTTATTCTCAGGTGTTTGGGGTAGGACAATTATTCTCAGGTGTGTGGGGGTACAGTCCCTTATCTTCAGCTGTGTGGGTGACATTCCCCTTTATTACTCAGGTGTGTGGGGGTAATCCCTTATCTCAGGTGTGTGGGGGTACAGTCCCTTATTCTCGTGTGTGGGGGTACAGTCCCTTATCCTCAGGTGTGGGGGGTACAGTCCCTTATTCCCCAGTGTGTGGGTCAGCCCTATGCTCAGTGTTTGGGGTACAGTCCCGTATTCTCATGGGGGGGGGGTACATTCCCTTATTCTCAGGTGTGTGGGGTACAGTCCCTTATTCTCAGGTGTGTGGGGGTACAGTCCCTTATTCTCAGGTGTGTGGGGACAGTCCCTTTCTCAGGTGGTGGGGGTACAGTCCCTTATTCTCAGGTGTGTGGGGTACGTCCTTATCTCAGGTGTGGGGGTACATCCCTTATTCTCAGTGTGGGTGGGGGTACAGTCCTTATTCTCAGGTGTGTGGGGTTACAGTCCCTTATTCATACAGTCCCTAATTCTCAGGTGTGTGGGTTACAGTCCCTTATCTCAGCGTGTGTGGGTACAGTCTTTATTCTCACGTGTTGGGATACAGTCCCTTATTCCAGGTGTTGGGTAACGTCCCTAATTCTCAGGTGTGTGGGGGGTACAGTCCCTTATTCTCAGGTGTGTGCGGGGGTACAGTCCCTTATTCTCAGGTGTGTGGGGGTACAGTCCCTGTATCCTCAGGTGTGTGTGGGGTACAGTCCCCTTATTCTCAGGTGTGGGGGTACAGTCCCTTATTCTCAGGTGCTGGGGAGACAGTCCCTTATTCTCAGGTGGGTTGGGGGTACAGACCCTTATCCTCAGGTGTTTGGAGGTACAGTCCCTATCCCAGGTTGTGGGGGTACAGTCCCTTATTCTCAGGTTTGGGGGGGAGACAGTCCCTTATTCTCAGGTGTGTGGGGGTACAGACCCTTATCCTCAGGTGTGGAGGGTCAGTCCCTTATCCTCAGGTTTGTGGGGTACAGTCCCTTATTCCAGGTGTGTGGGGGTACAGTCCCTTATTATCAGGTGTTTTGGGTAAGGACAATTTTCTCAGTGTGTGGGGGTACATGTCCTTATTCTCAGGTGTGGGGGGTACAGTCCCTTATTCTCAGGTGTGTGGGGGTACAGTCCTTTATTCTTAGGTTTGTGGGGGTACCATCCCTAATTCTCAGGAATAGGGGATCAGTCCCGGCACATGATAGTAATGTACACAATGTAAGCAGTACAGCCCAGGCTGACATGAAGTTTCCCTCGTAGGACTCAGCAGAAATCCTGCCTGGAGCCCTTGCAGGCATGTGATGGATTACAGACTGATGTGTTCTAACATAAGAAAAACTGGAAAGCCGCCTCGCAGGAAATATGATGCGGAGGGAAAGTGAGAAATATTGAGTATGGAGGAAGCTGTGTGGATGAGAGATGGTTGTAGAGAAATGAAGAAAATCCAATGTAGATCAGAAGATGAAAGAGAATCACTTCTGCTTTATGTCTCTTCCAAAGTAACATGTACTTTGCCCTCTATGGAGTGCAGCATCTCTGCAGGAGGCCACAGGCGCCACATAGGCAGGGAGGAACATAATCCTAAAACTGCACAGTAGAGCAATGGCCTCAAATAGATTTGGGGAATTCATCATTACATTTCTGCCACCTTGATGCAGCAGAAAATCCAAAAGTTTGGTCTACAACTATACTTGTCATAAATGTATTAACCTACTGAATCGCCTTACACAGGCTGGTGAGTGACACCCAGCAGTACAGCCGATCGCAGCATTCACATGAGCGCTACAGCCAGTCACAGCGCCAGTCATTCTACAGTGGCTATGCTCGGTACTGCAACTCAGTCCCATTTAGTTAAGATTGCTAATAGATAGGTTTACGATATAAGATGATAAATAATAGACAGATAGATGATACATAGATATACAAATATAGAAAATATATGACAATAGATAGGGTAATAGGTACATAGGTATAATAGAGATACTGATAAGATAGATAGTGATATGATAGATAGATAGATTGAGATAGATAGATGATAGATATCATAATAGATAGATATATAGATAGATAGAATAGATAATAGATATGAGATAGATAGATAGATAGATAGATAATAGATAGAATAGATAGCAAGGAAGCAGCTAGGACGGCATAGATAGGATAGACTATCTTTTGAGCTACTCTTCCTCAGATATTTTGCGCGCCCGCCCCCTCTTCGCTAGCTCGTCGTGATCTAGGTGACTCTGACTCGCTGCTGCTGACTGTCAGCTAGTCTCTACCTGACTACCTCCTCTGGATCGACCTACGACTTCGACGTCGATTGGATCGTTACGCATAGCCGCGACTCGCGCTAGACGGCTCGCTCTCGACTTCTGACGCTACGCTCTGACGACTGATAGATGGGACTCGATGATCGACTCGGCGACGTGTCGATAGATAGCTCGTACGATTGCGATGCTACGCTCGTAGCTACGATTCGCTATGCTGGTGCTAGTGTGGCTCGTGATCCTGTGCTCCCTGTAGCTGTATGCTCTGCGTGTTGCTCGCTGGTGATTCGTGTCGGTTTGATATTGGTGTGTGTGTGTCGTGATGATAGATAGATGATGTGATCGATCTGATAGCTGATGATGATAGTCGGGATTGGATGTTGATGATTAGATTATGAGATAGATGTTGAGTAGTGAGATGTGACTAGTTGATAGATATGAGTACTAGAGTAGCGATAGATAGTTAGATAGATGAGTATAGCGATAGGGTAGATGTGATTGGATATGAGATAGATAGATAGATGATAGATAGGATAGATAGATAGTAGATGTAAGATGATGTGGTAGTAGATAGGATAGAAGTTTAGTACTAGTGTTATGTGTGTATCTCTTATCTGTATCTATATATAGTGATATATATATATGATATTTTTATATCTATATTATATTATCTCTCTATTATATACTAATGTATTATATATATGATATAGACTAGATGATAGATACAGAAGATGATTATACATAAGATAAATAAGATAGTTGAGTAGTGTCCAACAGGACTGTAAAAAATTAGCACTTTTGGACCCCAATGTATGAGTTAGGAATTTGATACATCCCACCGATACTAATTGTTAGAGAGAAGGGGACCATACGTGTGAATGGGAGGACAGAGGGCACTACTCTACATGGGGTCCTCTGCATCACATCATATATGTACATATTGATTTGCTAATAATCTGCCATGTCCCATCATCACCACACTCTTGCTGTACAGTACGTCCAATGCCAGTGGTCTCAGGCGATTCACAGCATCATCAAAGGATTCCTGTGATCACAGTGCAGGAAGGGTTGACTAGCTGACACCTTGTGGAATCTGATCCCCCTGTCTTGCTGGGTCGGATTTCCCATTATGTCCCAGGACAGGAGGGGGGCTGTGATGGATTCCCTCCGCACAGATGGTGACTGCTTGGATATGTTCTCTGATTACATAGTCATCTGGGGGGGAAATGTATCCCTGTCAATTTACACACTGAAAACCAATAGATCCCCCTTCTCTCCTCCTTATAACTTACTGGATACAATGTAGAATTGTTACAGCAAGGATATATAATATATCCGCCCTTCTCAAACTGTAAGTGTGGGGAAAATTCACAAAGTCTTGTCCCTCTGCACCCGCATGCCGCTTTATTCATCATTGGGTGGAGCTTGGCTGAGGAGGCGTGGCTCCCAACAATCTGCATTGATTATAACTTATTTAATTTATATCGGTGCCTAAATAGTTAAGACCCCTTTACAGAACACCAGCTGAAGTTAAAATATCCCAATCATATATATTTAAATTAGCATATCCAATGCACTGTGGGTGGGGCTATGAAGTCTGGTATCCCACCCTTCTTGTCCAGTTTTTCACTCAGGGCAGATTTACTTACCCGGTCCATTAGCGATCCAGCGGCGCATCTCTGCGGTGATTCTGGTCCGGCCGGGATTCACTAAGGCAGTTCCTCCGACGTCCACCAGGTGTCGCTGCTGCGCTGAAGTTACCCGAATGCACTGATCTTCACCAAGTTGGGCCAAGTGAAGGTCCTCCGCGACACTTTTTTTTTAAATGCGGCGTTTTTTTCCGAATCCGGCGAGTTTTCATTCAGCCACGCCCCCGATTTCCTCGCTGCATGCCAGCGCCAATGCGCCACAATCCGATCACACTGCGCGCCAAAATCCCGTGGCAATTCAGGGAAAATCGTCGGAAATTCAGGTAACACTCGGGTAAACGCGAATCGGGCCCTAGTAAATGACCCCCTCAGTCTTGCTTTCCCTCTGGAACGGCATTAGTGTGGGCACTGGACTTCAAGGCAACGCCCATAGTGCACACAGTATTCTAATTTGCATATATATTTAATAATTTCTCACAGAGTCCCTAATTCTAAATTTGATATTCTCTGTACTTTACTGATAAATCATTGTTTCTATGAATGAGTGACACTTGAAGTGTCTCAACTCCTTTAAGTCCCCAGGAAGCCCGTGTCATGTTGCTTCCACACCCTCAGGGCTGTCCCATGGATCTGGAGGCAGCAGGCTAGCCTCTCATTACTTTACCTTGCATTCCTCCGCGTCTCTCCTTTGCCCCTTCCTAAGTGAGGCAGATGGTAGCTCAGGAACAGTGACCATTAAACCGCCATCATCACCGACTCAGCTCAAAGATCTCTGTTGTTTTGCACTGTAAAAATTTAAGAGCTTCCTACGCTTGCAGCCATTAGCGGGAGGCTGGCCTATCCATCTTTCGTTGGGTTGCAACATTAACTTAGTTCCCATCGTAGTGTGAGCCGCGGCTCTTCACTTCTCCGTGTTACTTATACCTCTAGTTAATGGAAGGGTCGGCAATCATCAACTGTCAATGGCTTTCAGGAAGCAGTATGGCGCGCGGCACTTGAGCTAAAAATTAGAAAAATAATAATAAAAGCAAAGAATTGGCCTCAACTTTCTAACGTTTGTTATTTTTCTCTTAAAGGATGACCTTGTGATTTAATGAGTACTGAAACTATCCTGAGGAACACCACAAGACATTCTAGGTCTGCAAGTACTACACAGGAGTTGCTCTGAAGGGGCTTGTAGAGAACCAAACTTGTCACGTTCTGGTTGTCTTGGCCAATGTCAGACTGAAGGTCTACAGCATGATTGTCATTCTACAGTCATATTGTGATTAGATGTGTAGGACCTGATGCAAAAGTAAGAGTTATATAATAAAAGAACCTATAGAAGTCAATGGAGCACAGTATGAGTTTCTATAAGGTTTTCAAGGTGGCTCACAGGATGGTCGATTTCTGGAGGTCCCATACAGTAATGAGCAGCGTAGGGATTCACGGACCCAAGTTATCAAGCAGTCTTCATCACATAGGATAGGCAATAACTCATTGAACTGGGTGACCTAAAGGATAGAAAGGATCCCCACATTACCCCAGCTTTTCTCTGTAGAAATGAGCGACAGTTGCATAGCTTGATACCACTCAATTCATGTATGCTAGGACTAATAGATATAATGTAGCGCTATACCAGGGCCAGATTGAGAATCCCTGGGCTGTTTTGAAATTTGTGGGCATTCATAAGTCAATTTTGTTAATGGTTGAAATTTATACTGCCACATATGGTAACAGAACCAGTTTCTTGGACTTAGGCTTCTTGGGAGGGCAGATTTCCCCCTAGTTCGCAGTTTAAGGACCTATGATGGACTTCAAGGTTCTGGACGGTCTCAAGTATACATGTTTTGTCAAGAGCGGAACACATATATATTAGGATTGCAGAGCTGGTGGTCCTCTCCTTGACATACAGCGTAGTTTGAGCTTAATGGTGGTTTGGGTTGGTAATGGACCCCCTATAATCCTTGACCACCCCAAACCTCCCATACTATAAATTTTGACTGTGATACACGGGTTATATCAAGAGTGATTGTAGATGCAGAAAGCATCGGTGGGGTCCAATGATTGGACTTTCACCATGAGCAAGTGACCCCATATCTTACAGATACATTTTAGCTTAATACTTGGTCCAACATGAAGTAATGTAATGTATTGCCAAGCTTAGAGATTGAATAAAAAAGATATATTTCATAATTTCTGCCCAAAAATACAGACAATCCCCTATCAGTAGACACGGGAAAAGCAACAATTTTTTCTCCATGTCTGTGTTCTTGCAGTTTCCTCTGTGACACACGGCCCATTGTCTCGCTGCAGCCACTATGACAGCTACATGGAGATTAATGACGAGTAATATAGTAAATACTGAGCGAATCGGTGACTAAAAATAGCTACTGACCTCGTGAAAGATAACTGAGATAATCGTACACTAACCGCCATAGTCTAACTCGTGAACCGGAACTGGTCGGCAACAAGTCGAGACCTTATCACCACAACTACTGATCCAAGACATACAATAATGTCTATATATAGCACACAAGCAGAGACGCTTCAGAGGTTTCTGGGACCCCAGCCCAATGAAAGTAGGCACTGTAGGGGTCACCTGCCATTTTATTCCTAATTGTGCAAATTATATAAGACAGTAAAACTGTATAATCTGTTATAGTGTAATAGTAATGGCCATAGGGTAAGGTAAAGGTCTTTAAACTAAAGTTGAAATAAAAAACAGAACCCCCCTATAAAAATAATTGGTCTATCCCGTCCATCAAAACATGAAATAAAAAGACAAACAAAAAAGTTTTGTATAAAGTGTTCTCATAAAATCTGCTAATCCGTAAAAAACAAACCCTCTACAGCTCTAAGAATTAAAATATGAATCTCAAAGAAGATTATCATTGTGCAAAAACATTAACACTATGTCAATTTGGTATCACTGTAATCATATTGCCCACAGAATATAATGAAAATTTCATTTAGAAATCAGGGTAAGCCATACGAAAATGAAACCCAAAAAATTAAAACAATTATCTCACATTGACGATCCTACTTTCCATTTCTTCTTCAATTAAAGTGTTCTGTGTACTGCAAAAGCATTAAAATAGAAGCTCTATTCAGCTGGACTAACATTTTTCAAAAAGTTATAGATACCTTATATACTCGAGTATAAGCCGACCCGAGTATAAGCCGAGAGCCCTAATTTACCACCAAAAACTGGGAAAACCTTGACTTGAGTATAAGCCGAGGGTGGCAAATGCATTGCCACAGCCTCCCAGTATATAGCCAGCAGCCCCCAGTATATAGCCCACAGCTCCCAGTAATATATCCAGACCACCTGCCCATGTAGTATACAGCAAGCCGCCCTTCTTGTATACAGCCAGCTGCCCCCTAGTATACAGCCGCCCCCAGTGAGGCTGTGCTCACTAAGAGAGCCGGCTCTTCTGGTCCTGAACTGCTCCCTATTAAATATATATAGGGAGCCGCAGGGCATCAATCGCCCACACCACTTTTCACCCATGTTAGTGGTGGCTTTAAGTGAGCCGTAGGGGTGGGTTAAGTGAGCCATCGGCTCATTCAGGTGAACCAGCTCATGTTGTTCACGAACAAGAGCCGGCTCGTTTGCAAATGACACATCACTAATATCAGACCACATTAAGTGATGACTCCTGGAAGGGGCTACAGTGTGTTAGCATTTTCAGACAAATGTAAATTTTTTTTGGGGGGGGGGGAGTTTTTAGGTTTTCGTGTTTATCATCCAACCACCTTCATCATTTGTGATCAGGGATGCTGCGTCCGGCCGTGAGTGCATGGCGGCTATTATCTGATGAGTTCCTGCCTTAGATAAACAGCTGGAAGGAGCGAGAGGAGCAGACTCGGTTTCACACTCTCAGGACACATTTTCCTGCCATGATGTAATGTGGGAAAAGAAGGATGCTCCGCGGATACGAGGAGATGAGTTTTGTCTCCGAAGTGTTTGGTTGCGAGTTTTATTTCTCTCAAGGCCTGGGATTTCTTGCTTAGTGCGAAGTGATCACACACCATGAAATCAAAGTCCTTAATATGTGGCCAGAACATTGTTATGAAAAAAAACACTTCCCACCCTTTTTCTTCCGCCTCGGAATACCCACATCGAGATTTCTCAGGATGCTCAAGTCCCTGGAACATGTGGAAAGCATATGTTTGTGTTTATTGTTTACGTCTATTAATTGTTCTTCATCATAGTTTTTAAAGGAAAAGTAATACTGAACCAAATCATAAATAAAATCTAAATAAGAGGTTTCTATTTTGGCGTTTAACCCTGTGTGAACTGAAGGGCAAATGGCTTCCAACACATTAACTGTATGTTATAGAGCAAGAAGGATGAGCAGATTGTATGTTGTGTCCTATCTGCAGGCAGCATGTTTAGAGCAAATGAGATAATACAATATAATAATAATAATCTTTATTTCTATAGCGCCACAAATTCCGTAGCGCTTTACAAATCATAGGGGACATATACAACTCATATTACATTACAAGAACAAACAGTCATAGGAACACATAGGAGTGAGGGCCCTGCTCACAAGAGCTATAGACTAGAGCTATGAGGGGGGTGACACAAGAGCTTACAGACTTGAGGATGAGGGGTGACACAAGAGTTACAGACTATAGGATTAGGATGGTGACACAAGAGCTTACAGTCTATGGAGGAGGGTGCCACAAAGTTTTACAGTCTAGAGGATAGGGGTGACCATACGTTACCGTCTATGAGGTGAGGGGTGACACAAGAGCTTACAGTCTATGAGGATGAGGGGGTGACACAAGATGTACAGTCTATGAGGATGAGGGGGTTGACACAAAGACCCCCTTACAGTCTATGAGGATGAGGGGTGACACAGAGTCTTACAGTCTATGAGGATGAGGGGGGTGACACAAGAGCTTACAGTCGATAGGGATAGAGGGGGACACAAGAGCTTACAGTCTATGAGCGATGAGGGGATGACACAAGACTTACAGTCGTAGGAGGATGAGGGGGTTACCACAGAGCTTACAGACTAGAGGATGAGGGGGGGACCAAGAGGTTGTATAATGGTCCAGCATTCTTTATAAGGGAACAATATAAGATAATTTTATAAATAATTTACTAAACAACGATGTTTGCTGCTTGAACCCCATCAGCCGCCATCTTATACAGGTCCTAGGTGAAAAAGACTGGCAAGAAGCCTGGAGCTTGGTATATCTGCTGTTGCCAGATAACAGATAGGATGATTATAACAGGGAGAGTGACATTTCATGCAGTTTAGCGAGTGTGATATGCTGCATAAAGAGATGGGTTTTAAGAGCAGGTTTGCAGCTTTGGAGGGTAGTATTAGTCTGAGAGTCTGGGGAAGGGCATTCCAGAAATTGGTGCACCTCGGGAGAGGTCCTGGGTAAGTGCATGGGAGGTTCGAATTACAGGTAGAATTTAGATCTAATGTCACTGGCAGATCGAAGAGCACGAGAAGGGCGATAGACTGAGATGAGAGAAGAGAGATAGGGAGGTGCAGCATATTCAGAGCTTTGTGTATTAGGGTTATTATTTTTATTCAATACAGAAGGAGACGCCATGCAGTTGATGCACAAACGAAGGCATCCTGTAGCATTTGGCCTAAAAGACGAGCCTGGCTTCTGCATTAAGATAGAGCCGTACCAATGCACATGCCCCCCAGTATATAGGTAGTACCAGTGTCACAGGTGCCCCTGCGATCTAGGTCCCGAAAGCAGGCATACCTTCCACTCTCTGTGGCGGCGCCCTTTCCGAGCTCACCAACCCACCACTCCCGGTCCGGCCCGAGCACTCCGATTAAAGGGCAAGTGCACCGCTCATTGGTGCTGCCCACTTCCCAGGTTCCTATAAAGACCGCGCTACCAGATAGGTAACCATATCACATGTCCCCCAGGATATAGGTGGCCACAGCATATGCCCCAAGTAAATAAGTAATATTCACTACCAGCGCTCCCTGCAGCCAGCTCCTCATTGCTCCCATGCTCTTCTCTTTGACCCAGGCTTAGACGATGGCGGCGATGGCACTTGGGTCATACAAAGGACGTGGCAGCAGTAACCATCGCTGCCTGTGTCAAGTGATCGGTTTCTTGACACACGGCAGCCATCACTATTATTAAAGACTCTGTCTGAGAGCCATGTCAGCCACAAAAGAGCCATATCTGGCTCCCGAGCCATAGGTTCCCTACCCCTGGTTTAGAGAGTGAAGACCGATTAGTAGGGAGTTACAGTAGTCTAGTCGAGAGGGAAAAGTGCAACAATTAGCATTTTAGAAGTTTTCAAATGTCAGAAACGGACGGATTCTGGAGATGTTTATGAGATGCATACGCAAAGAGCGACCAAGAGATTGAATGTGTGGCAAGGGAGGTCAAGTCCAGCACACCCCAAGACAGCGGGCCTGCTGCCTCGGTGCTATAGTGATCCCACAGACCAAGATGGAGAGGTCAGGGTTGGTTTGGTAGTAGATGGTGGAAAGACAAGAAGTTCAGTCTTAGAAAGATTAATTTTCAGAAGAGAGAGAAATGATGCTAGACAGCAGAGAGACAGTCACTAGTGTTCTGGATTAAGGCAGGGGTGATGTAGTCCAGAAGTATATAGCTGGGTGTCATCAGCATAAAGATGTATACTGAAACCAAATCTGCTGAATGGTTTTGTCCAATGGGGGCAGTATAGACAGAGAAGAGGACCTAGGACCGAGCCCTGAGGAACCCCCACACTGAGAGGAGGAGGAGAAGATAAAGATCCAAAAGGAGACACTGAAAGTGCGGTCAGAGAATAGGAACAAAAAACCAAGAGAGTGCAGTGTCCTTTAGGCCAATGGAGTGAAGCATCCTGAGGAGGATAGTGTGGTTCCACAGCATCGAACGCTGCCGATAATCCAGAAGAATGAGGAAGAGAGTCACCTTTGTATTTTGCAGTGAGGAATCATGTGAGACTTTAGAAAGAGCAGTTTCAGTGAAACCTAGAGCGGAAAACCAGATTGTAGGAGGTCAAGGAGGGAGTTAGCTGAGAGATTCGGGTTAGTCGAGAATAGACCAGCGTTCCAGGATTTGGAGATGAAAGGGAGGTGAAACTGGGTCGTAGTTGGTAGCATTGGATGGGTCCAGTGAAGGTTTCTTTAGTTAAAGGGGTAACAATAGCATGCTTGAAAGAAGGGGAACGACCCCAGAAGAGAGAGAGAGAGATCGGAAATTTTACTTAGGTGAGAAGTGATGCTGGGGAGAGAGACTGTACCAGATTGAGGGGATGGGGTCATGATGCGGTAGTTGGGGCGAGCAGAGGAAGGAGCCTGGACACTTCTTCCTCTGTAACTGCTCAAGGAAGAGATGAACAAGATAAGGTATGGGAGGGAAGGGATTGATGGGTGATGGATTGAGCAATTATTTCCTGGCGGATACAATCAATTTATCCTTAAAATAGTCGGCCAGATCTTCAGCCACCAAGGTCTGTGACAGGTGGCTGCACCTTTGGTTTAGTAAGGAGTGAAGGTTGGGGGGTTGTTAGAAGAGAGGATATAGATTGTAAATAGACTGTTTAGCAGGTGAAGGGCAGATTTCTAAGTTTTAGCATAAATTTGAAAGTGTAAAGTCTGCGATGGTGCGCGATTTTTTCTCCACAGACGTTCGCAATCCTGGAGCACTGCCGAAGGAAACGAGTTTGTTCAGTGTGCCAAGGTGTGCCTGCGTGTGTGTTGAAAATTTCGGATAGTGAGGGTGCCATCTCATCAGGGCGCTTCTGACAGTGTGATTATAGTGGTTGTAGTACGGTTTGGACAGGTGAAGAGAGGTGGGGGACAGTTGCAGTCTGTAAGTTTTCTGTGAGTTGATGAGTATCTATTGCACTGGGGTTCCGGTATAATGATGGGTGGAAGGATTCTGAGAATGAGAGATATTGAAGTAAAGAAAGGAGATTTGGTCTGAAAGTGGAAAGGAGAGATTGGTAAAATCAGATATTGGAAGATTCGGGAGAAGACCAAATCGAGGATGTTTCCCTCACTACTATGAGTGGGGGAAACGCAGAGTTTGAGACCTAGAGCGCTAGACAAAATCAAAATCTAATAATATAATCCAGAATGTAGATTTTGAGATATAACCTGATGTTCCTGACCATGTTTGGTCCAAATCGATGCTTTCAGTCTGAGTGACAAGTCTGGAGATGACCAATCTAATAGATGTGTCTTGGATTCCGGTCTGTTTCTTTAGACAAAATTTTAAAAAATCAAATCCAAATGTAGGTTATAGACTAAAATCAGATGCTCCTGATCACGTATGATCCAAACTCTTGGATTTCAGTTTGAGTGAAGAGTCTGGAGATGACCACTCTAAAAGATGTGCCCTGGATTCTGGCCTCTACACTCGATAGAATCGAATAATATATCCAGAATGATATTTCAAGATATAACCTGATGGTACAGACCACGTATGATCCAACCCTTGGCTTCAGTTGAGTGGACAAGTCTGGAGATGACCAATCCAATAGATGTGTCCAGGATTTGGTCTCTCCACAAAACAGAATCTAAAAATATAATCCTCAATTTAACTCACCAGACTGCAAAATAAAAAAAGAAACTAATAAAAAATAATCCAGTATTGTTTTTGAATGGCCATTTGAAATTTTTTTTGCAAAAATTTTTTTAAAAAAATACCCCCAATAGTAATTTTTTAGTGGTATTAATATTTTTTTTTAAATCTGTTTATTTTTCTCCATTATATTTCAGGCTTCACCACAGATTTAATATATTTTAGAGTCTATAAACACTGCATAGAGATACATTCTATCTCTATATGTTTGTATTATGGGCCTACTGAAAAGCAGTGTCGTACCATATGGCGCCTGCATGAGCCATTGTATTTTTAACTGTGTAGTACCGGTTATTTTTTATCATGTGGATCAGGTAACAATTTTGACAACACAGAGGAACAGTATGGGCCATTATCAGACTGTGGACACCTCACATAGTTCTAATGTACTCATATCGCCCCCTTCAGGCTGAGGCAACTTTTGAGCAAATATTTAATATTATAATAAATTACTGAGTTAGCTATTATGAATGAGAAATCAGCATTACACCAGGAGCTCCATGCAGGTCTTGTGAGCAGAAATCAGTGCATAGTGTTTCAACATTTTATTGCCATGCATATGTGTTAGCATATTATTGCATGCATAGTGTTGCAGCATTATTTATTGCCATGCATAGTGTTGCAGCATTATTATTGCCATGATAGCGTTCAGATTATTTATTGCCATGCATAGTGTTGCAGTATATTATTGCCATGCATAGTGTTGCAGCATTATTTATTGCCTGCATAGTGTTGCAGCATTATTTATGCCATGCATAGTGTTGCAGCATTATGTATGCCATGAAGTGTTGCAACATTATTTATTGCCATGCATAGTGTTGCAGCATTATTTTTGCCATGCATAGTTGTTGCAGCATTATGTATTGCCATGCATAGTGTTGCAACATTATTATTGCCATGCATAGTGTTGCAGCATTATGTATTGCCATGCATAGTGTTGCAAGAATTATGTATTGCCATGCATATGTGTGACATGCATAGTATTGCCTGCATGTGTTGCAGCATTATTTATTGCCATGCATAGTGTTGCAGCTTATTATTGCCATGCATAGTGTGCAGCATTATGTATTGCCATGCATAGTGTTGTCAGCATATTATTGCCATGCATAGTGTTGCACATTATTATTGCCATGCATAGTGTGCAGCATTATTATTGCCAGCATAGTGTTGCAGCATATTATGCCAGCATGTGTTGAGCATTATTTATTGCCATGCATTAGTGTTGCAGCTTATGTATGCCATTGCATAGTTTTGCAGCATTATTTATTGCCATGCATAGTGTTGCACGTTATTTTATGCCATGCATAGTGTTTGCAGCATTATTTATGCCATGCATAGTGTTGCAGCATTATTTATTGCCATGCATAGTGTTGCCAGCATATTTATGCCATACATAGTGTTGCAGTATTATTACGTGCACATTTGGCCACGTGAATTTTCTGCAGTATGTTCTCTTTTCGGAACGTTATTCCATACAATGCCGTCTAAAGTCAGCGTTTTGTAGGATTGTGCTCTTTTCTAACCGAAGGCGACTCCTCTATGTTCCAGATATCCCGCAGTCTCTTGAATGAACACATAATGTGATTGTGTAGGTGGAATGTCTTTTTATAACTCCTGCTCCACTTTATATACAAGCGATTGTTTTGTCTTTTCCAAAAGACATGTCCTGGGGATGGTTGGACTCCTGGTAACAGTTTTTCCTGGTAATAACCAAGAGTAAATATTTTGACAATATTCAACTTTCACAGCAAGCATTGAACTTACTCCTTTATTCCAGGGTACGTAACATACGCAGAGGATTAGTGGAGGGCACTAGAGAACATGTAATATTGTAATGGGGGCATTCACCCATAAACAGCTTAGAAAAGGCAAAACTAATTGAGAGATATAGAAGCTGATGACAAAATCCATGCTGCCCTATACCATGTTACCTATAGGGCCCACCTTTATTAATGAGGTAACATTGTGATATGCTTTAGAATCAACACCCTTCTATTGGGACAATGTCATTAAAGGAAATATCACAGCTGGTTGTCAAATAATCTATGTATAATATAGACTGAATCAAATAAATGCAATGATATTGTTTAGAAAAGGGAGTAAGAGTAGAGGGGGAATAAATAAATAGGCAGCAGAGGGAGAAAGTTGCACCTTGATCCTGGTTTCTGACGGTGCACAACGGCTCCTGTCTCCTAAGACATAGTTACAGAAAGCTGTCTAATAATCTATGTATGATATAGTCTGCACTATGAAATAAATGCAATGAGATTGGTTAGGAAAGGGAGTAGGAAAAAAAGAGGGTGATTAAAGAAGAGCAGAGGTAGAAGTTGCATTTGATCCTGGTGTCTGGTGGTGCACAAAGGCTTCTCTCTCTTCGGAGGTAGTGGAACCAGCCCGGATGATGACATAAGCCAAACCTGGGACGGAGTCTAAGTGACACCCGGTCTTCACATAACCCGCACAAAGCAGGATGGACTTGCTGTGGAGATGGTACCACCAGGTCGTTCCACAGGTGTGACTTGTCCGCGGTGGCAGCCAAGGTCGACGGTACAGGAACAGCAGGCAATCTCGTAGTCGGGGACAGGCAGGAGGTCAGGACGGGCAGCACGGGATCAGAGTCGGGGACGCAGCAATAGCTCAAGGAAGCAGCGAAGAGGCATAATCAGGACGGCCACCGGGGTCACACCGGGAAATCACAATAACAGCGACAGGGCATCAGACAAAAGTTTGTCTAAGGCACAAGGGCACCAAGATCCGGCGAGCGAATGGCTGGGAGAGGCGGCTTAAATCAGTTTCTGAAAATGGCCGGCACCAATTAGTGGGTGTACTGGACCTTTAAATCCATGAGTGTCGGTGCGTGTGCGCGGCTGCAGAGCAGGAACGTGGACAGGTAACGCGATTGAGGGGAGCGGGGGCCACGGGCCCCCGGAATGTGGGTTGTGACATTATGTAAAAGTTTGCATATTGATCATGGTGTCTAATGTGCAGAAAAGCTTCTCTCTTCCAAAGAATGTTACAGACTGTTGTTATAACTATGTATGGTATACTCTGCACTATGAAATAAATGCAACGAAGAGAGATTTAGATCAAAGGATCCTCTTTTCCTAAGACATTTTTCAGACTGTTATCTAATAATATGTTAAAGTCTTCACTATGGAATGTATAAAAATGTATTGATATTGGTTAGAAAAGGGATAGAAGCAGGAGAGGAATAATAAAGAAGAGAAGAGGTAGAAGGATGCACTTTGATCCTGGCGTCTGATGGTGCAAAACTTCCTAAGACATTGATCTGACCAATTCTTCATTAGGGCTTTAAGTTGCTCTTTGAATGCCAGACTGATTCCTATCATATATCTTTGAATTGAGAAATATAACATACTACCACAGTCTTAAAATTGCCTAGTTTTCATAAATTTCAAAATAATCTAGCAAAATGGACAAAAATAAGGACTCCAAAATTAGGCAACCCTTGGCAGGTTGGTTTCTAATTTGTCTCAATTGCACCTAGGGAAAGGAATGATATAGAGCTTATGTATAATGATTTATGGCTTAGATGGGAGTGACCAGCCATGGCAAGACTTAGCATGGGCGACCCATACCGATCCTGATGGGTAATGGTCTATGAAGGGATAAAATAGACCATATTTTGATTGCCTTTGACTCTTGATCACGCTCTACATGAAAACAGTAAATTTGAAGAGTTCTTCCATGAGTTCTTAATACAGGCGGTGTCCATATTGAAAACCACAACAAATGACGTGATTTACTACGTCCCACTAGACTCCCATAAAGAAACTTTTCTTCTTCTGATTACATTACACAGTGTTTCCTCCTATGGAGACTTGTTAGTGACTTAACATTTCCTACATATGAAATCTCCAGGTCACTTATAAAATTCGTTATGGCATCTACACCAGATGTTTTCTGCTTCTTGATAAAAATGGAAGGAATGTACTTGGGTTGTCCTGATTTTGCTTCGGGTATGAACAATCAATTGGTCATGGCTCTTTTCGCGCTTCCCGTATCAGCAGAAAAACAGAGAGTATTAGACATTCAGCTGAAAGGGCATTGATGTGGACGCTCTTTGTACAGTGAATAGATGGATGCGTCATGTAGGTCACAGTTAAAGGGGCCATTCATGGAAATTAAAGAAACAACCTCTCTTAACTAACATAATTGTTACTGACCGCAGAGATAATACTGTGAAGGATCAATCTTCACCAACCAGGGGGCCTAGGATATCCAACTTATGGCTCTAGATATCATGTATATGGCTCTATAGCTTGTGGCTTTGGTGGGCAGTTAGACTTGCATGTTGTTACCCCCATGCACCGGAATATACCTAATCCTGGTGCCAACCTATTGATACCATCACGGACCTGTAACATCAGAGCTTAATGGCACTCCCAGTACTAGGGTCCATATTAAAGGCAGTAGGCCCTCACCATATCTCCTCATATACAGGACCATATTAAGCCCCTCCTAACAATCTAAAAAAATGAAGAAAATTCCTCAAAACGAAAATTTTTGCCATTTTTACAAAATCGTTACTCCGTAGGATTCACTACTGAATGAAGACTTAAGATCTCCAAATAATCCATTATATGCCCAGTTTCTGTGACGACAATGAAGAACCTGAACCCTATGGAACCAAATTCAGAATGACATCAAAAAGATTGACCCATAACATTTCCTTTAAGAAGGACCAACCCACCTAAACTCCAACCTGGTGCATCCTTTAACAGGCTCTGCTCAACTGGTATAAATTTTTTTCTCCAGTAAAAACTACACTGCTGTCAAGTGGGTGGTCCGAGCATCAATCATGAACCTCCCATCTGACAGTTGAGAGACTAATAGCATATTTGGTGCCAAAAATAACCGCACTAATTACATCAGAGAAAGTTGAGAAGTAGAGAAAAATTTCCAACTGTTCTCCATAGGAGAAAAGGAGATCTACTTGATTGAGAACAAATGATCGGGCATGTTGAAATGAATAGCCCAATCCTTATCTGTCTTTGACACTTACATTGAGGAAAGTTGGAATACTCAGTGACATACCCACTCCTAACAGTTCCTACTTACCTAATAAGGACACAACTGACCATGAGAGCGAGAAGAGTTCGTACTCGGAAGTCTGCCACACACAGTACAATAACTCATGATCCGTAGAAGATAGATAATGCATTGATTTCAAAGTTGCTAAACTGTGTACATACTTTATGATACCGTTTTACCATGGACATGCCCTTTAAATCTATTCATTACAGAATTAATTGAAAAATATCCAGTGATGGCTCCGGGACATGAACTTGTCTACCAGACATTATTAGTTGTGGTTTTGGAAGCAGTTAAGTGACTTCTTGAGTTTTTTTCCCGCTTTGCTGGCATCAGCATTATGTCTCCCTTTGATAAGGCAGAGGGATCAAAGCCGAGGCTCCTTAAAGGGTAATTGTTACCTCATGAGGTCAAACACAGCACGAGTCAATATTTGATTTGCCTGATAGTCCTTGATACTGTCTGAACGCTGTGGGTATATTGTACCAGGATTATAAATCCAGATGCTCCGGGATTTCTGTTATTCCTATAAATTACCTATAGACTTTGCACTGACCAATCCGTCTATTTAAGCTATAGATCAAAGACTAAGATTGTGTCCTTCTTATATAAAAGTGGATCTGACCATACACTATAACCCTAGGTGATATAGAGACTGCGCTCCGGAATGTGATTATTATATAACATAAATGTAAGTGTACTGACAAGTCTGACTTAATTGTTCTGTGGAATGGAAAACAAGAAAAACAGCAAGGATTTGCCAAAAAAAAAATTACAAGGGTTTATTAAGGAAAAATACCTAACGACAGAGTAACGCACTTCAAGAACATTCAGAGGGATCGCCTATTTTAGAAAAAAGTGAAGTTTTTTTTAGAAGGAACAGCGCCACTTTGTTCACAGGCTGGATTTGGTATTGCAGTATTTACTTCAATGTGGGTAAGTTGCAAAAATGAGCTGGAGATCAGAAAGAATTTGGAAGTCTGGAAGTTGACTTGCTAGTACAGTGCTGACACCTGAATTGAGTTCCTTGGGCTTCCGAGATAAAATTCATCATTCTTAGAAAATAGATGTCCGTATTAGGGCAGGGTCCACTGGAGGATCCTTCAATGTGGGCCCGTCCAACGCTGATGATATAGTTAAGTGAACATCATCATCAGGCTGATGCCTGTATCCAAAAATAAATGATTTCCCATATTGCACTTGAATCAATGGCCCGTCTCATGTTCTACATCTTGTGCACATAGTGTGAGGTTACTTCGGGGACAGTGATGTTTGCGTGACACGCTCCTTCTACTGGTTCCTTCCAAAAACAAGCTACATGTTAAGAAAACAAAAGGGAATTAGAAGGTCTTTCCAACCCCTGGGAGGACAATACTTCACCCTCAACATAACTGTGTCAGACCCCGGCTTGGCTGATGGTGTGTTTTTATATACTAATGACTAGAAAGCATTAAAATGCTCAGGCTTATAATAATGATGGGTCTGGGAAAGAAGCGGGGGCTGTACATGAGAATTCATTGCTAGGTAATGTATCATACAGAGTACAACATTCTGTTAATAGGGTAAGTCTATCTACTTATACTCCACGTGTGTCAACTGTGTAAACCCAACGGGAAAGATGTGAAATATTACACTAATGGCTGCGACTTACAAATGAATCTCACACAGGGCAAATATTCCTAAGGTTGGAACACCAGAATCTCTCTTTTCCCACGGGTCATGGTGTGGAGTTAGCTACTCAGTGGTACCAGGAATGAAGCTATCCACATCCTTTTCTGGCCCAAATGGCACCAGCATGTCCATGAAGGAAGGTACTGACCAGTGGGTAACTAGAAGCTGATGGGCCCCAAGGCAAAGCATTGCCGGGCCCCCGACTATAATGTATGGTTTTAGTACTAGTCTTCCATATGGGAAAGTGACACCATAAGGGCCCCTACACCTCTGGGCCAGGTGCGATCGCAAACTTGCACCCCCTCAAGTTACGCCCCTGTACCTGACCAATAATTGGTTCCTATCATACTGTTTTCCACAACTGCATATTGACCTCTTTCCAGGCTCTTCACTTCAGATAGTTTTTGGTATTGTTTTGACCTTGACCTGCAAATCTCCTGAGTAGACCATGGAATTGACTTTGATCGTGCTTCCTCTAGCGTTATTATGAAATTGACACGCTGGAGAAGACCAGTCTTACAGATGTGTCCTGAATTCTGGTCTCTTCGCTAGACAAAATCTAATAATATAATCCAGAATGTAGATTTGGGGGAGTAAAGAACATGGGGCATGCTGTGATTTCATGTGATTAGATACACTACGAGTGATGTAACAGAGCTCTCTCCAGGGGCGTAACTACAGGGTAGGATACCATAGCAGCCCGCGGGGCCCCCTTGTCAGGGGCCTCAACAAATTGAGTATTTGTCTGTGTATATGTTGTATATCTGTATAGGGTATTGTATGTATGTGTGTATTGTGATGTTATATGCTGTATGTATTTATATAAATTGTGTGTATAATTAGTATATATATATTTTCTTTTTATTTTTTTTTTTAAAGGGGACAGTGGGGGGCCGCAGTCAGACTATGGCCTAATTGGCTCTGCCTCTCCTAGCTTTGCCCCTTGCTCTACTCTTTCTGAAACCTATTCTGTTTTTTACCTTTATTTTAGACTTTTTGATTTTAGGATCCCGTTTTACATCTTTCTGGAGAATCCCTATAAGATATAGTCATAAAAAATATTTAAATATGTTTTTTTTTTAATCAGTCCTTGAGCATGCCCAGATTAGATATGAACACTACTAGTAAAACTTGGTTGAATAGTTTCATGTCCTGATCCATCGGAAAGACAATGCCCAGACTCCCTTTTTTTTGACAATCCTAAACAATGACCCCCTAATGCGTTATTATTCCTCAAATCACAGAAGTCCTGGTTTATAACAACTGGTTAGGGGGCCCTGACTTGATCATTTGGTCTTTCCAGAGCACAGGGTGCTCGAGGGGGTGGACGTACTTGGGGACACAACTCCTATTTTCATTTAACATCTGCCCTTGTCACTGTGTAATGGGATGAAGTTACCTATCCACGGGAGCTGATAACCGCTTTCTCCTATTTCCCCCGCCTATGGCCGCCTGTACACCTGCTGCTTTACATCAGGGGGGCAGGCCGCGGGGGTGGTCCCAAGATAAATAGACCCTTGGATAAGATTAAGCCGGTTTTGGTGTCCCAATGACTTTGGGGATATCATATCACACGTTCCATCAAACCTTGCAGATACCAGGTTTCCTAATACAATGCCAAGTTCCTAACCCCGTGCCCAACATTAATCCATGTGCCACGTAATCCTGTCCATCCAACAGCGCTGGAATCTCTGATGGGGCAGCAGGACCACGCAGTCCCTTATTCCAGGTGTGTGGGGGTAACAGTCCCTTATCTCACATCTGTGTGGGGGGTTACAGTCCTTTATTCTCAGTGTTTGGGGGTACATCCTTTAATTCTCAGGTGTGTGGGGTACAGTCCTTTATTCTGTGTGTGTGGGGTACGTCCCTATTCTCAGGTGTTGTGGGTACAGTACTTATACTCAGTTGTGGGGGTACAGACCTTATCTCAGGTGTTTGGGTTGTACATCCCGTATCTCATGGGGGGGGGGGTACATTCCCTTATTCCTCAGAGTGTGTGGGGTGACAGTCCCTTATTCTCATGTGTGTGGGGTACAGTCCCCTTATGTACTCAGGTGTGGTGGGGTACAGTCCCTTAGCTTTCTCAGTTTGTGGGGTACAGTCCCTTATTCTCAGTGTGGGGGGGTACAGTCCCCTTATTCTCAGGTGTGTGTGGTTACGTCCCTTATCAGTACAGTCCCTCATTCTCAGGTGTGTGGGTACAGTCCCTTATTCTCAGGTGTGTGTTGGTACAGAGTCCCTTATTCTCAGCTGGGTGGGATACAACAGTCCCTTATTCCTCAGGTGTGTGGGTACAGCCCTAATTCTCAGGTGTGTGGGGGTTCAGTCCCTTATTCTCAGGTGTGTGGGGGTACAGTCCCTTATTCTCAGGTGTGTGGGAGTAACAGTCCCTTAGTCTCAGGTGTGTGTTTGGGGGTACAGTCCCTTATTCTCAGTGTGTGGGGGGAGACAGTCCTTATTCTCAGGTGTGTGGGGGTAAAGAGTCCCTTATTCTCAGGTGCTGTGGGAGACAAGTCCCTTATTCCTCATGTTGTGGTGGTAAAGAGCCCTTATATCCTCAGTGTTTGAGGGTTTACGTCCCTTATCCTCATGTTTGTGGGGGTACAGTCCCTTCTTCTCAGGTGTGTGGGGGATACAGTCCCTTTTCTCAGTGTGTGGGGGTACGACCCTTATCCTCAGGTTTTTGGAGGGTACAGTCCTTAGCTCAGTTTGTGGGGGTACAGTCCCTTATGCTCAGTGTGTGGGGGTACAGTCCCTTATTATCAGTTGTTGTGGGTAATGACACATTATTCTCATGTGTTGTGGGGGGGGTACAAGTCTCCTATTTCTCAGGTGTTGTTGGGGTAAGGACAATTTAAGTTATTTCATGTGTTGGGGGAACATTCCCCTTCATCTCAGCTGTGTGGGGGTACAGGAGTCCTTTATTCCTCAGGTGTAGTGGGGGTTAACAGGTCCCCGTATTCTCAGGTGTGTGGGGGGTACGTCCCCTTATTACTCAGTTGTGTTGGGGGTACATCCCTTATACTCGTCAGTTGTGTGGGGGAGTACAGTCCCTTATTCTCAGGTGTGTGGGGGTACAGTCCCTATTCTCATTGTGTGGGGGTACAGTCCCCCTTATTCTCAGTTTGTGGGGGTACAGTCCCTTATGCTAGTGTGTGGGGGTACGGTCCCCTTATCTCTCAGGTGTGGTGGTGTGGGGGTACAGTCCCACCTTATTCCTCAGGTGTGGGGAGGTTACAGTCCCCTTATTCAGTACAGTCCCTAATTCTCATGTGTGTGGGGGTACAGACCCTATTCTGCATGTGTGGTGTGGGTACAGTCCCTTATTCTCCAGCTGTGTGGGATCAGTCCCCTTTATTCTCAGGTGTGTGGGGTACATGCCCTAATTCCGCAGGTGTGTGGGGGGGGTACAGTCCCTCTTTATTCTCATGTGTGGTGGGTGGGGTAACAGTCCTATTTTCCTCAGGTGTGTGGGGGTCCAGTCCCTTTTCCTCAGTGTGTGTGAGTAATAACAGTCCCTTATTCTCAGGTGTGTGGGGGGTACAGTCCCCTTATCCTCAGGGGTTTGGGGGGACAGTCCCTTGATTCTCAGGTGTGTGGGGGTACGAGACCCGTATCCTTCAGGTTTTGGAGGGTACAGGTCCCTTATCCTCAGGTTTGTGGGGATACAGTCCCTTTATTCTCAGGTGTGTGTGGGAGCGTCCCTTTTCCTCAGGTTGTGTGGGTACATACCCTTATCCTCAGGTTTTAGGGGGTAGGTCCTATCCTCAGGTTTGTGGGGGTACCGTCCCTTATTCTCAGGTTTGTGGGGGTACAGTCCCTTATATCAGGTGGTTTTGTGGTAAGGACAATTATTCTCAGGTTGTTGGGGGTACAGTCCCTTATCCTCATGTTGTGGGGGTACATTCCCCTTAATTCTCATGTGTGTGGGGGTACCAGTCCCTAATGTTATCAGGTGTTGTGGTAGGACAATTATTCTCAGGTGTGTGGGGGTACAGTCTCCCTTATTCTCTGTTGTGGGGGTAAGGACAATTATTCTCAGGTGTTTGGGGGTAAGTCCCTTTATTCGCCTGTGTGGGGTACAGTCCTTTATTCCAGGTGTGGGGGGTACAGTCCCTTATTCTCAGGTGTGGTGGGGGGTACAGTCCCTTATTCTCAGGTGTGTGGGGGTAACAGTCCCTTATCCTCAGGTTTGTGGGGGTAACAAGTCCCTTATTCTCAGGTGTGTGGGGGTCATTCCCTGATGCTCAGGTGTTTGGGGGTAAGTCCCGTCTTCTATGGGGGGGGGGTAAATTCCCTTATTCTCATGTGGTGGGGTACAGTCCCTTTATTCTCAGGTGTTGTGGGGGTATAAAACAACCAGAACAAAACGGGGAATATAGGGAAGGGAAAAGGTTAACCGCCGGAGAAGCCCTGTCCCTGTATTCTCAGGTGTGGGGTGGGGGTACAGTCCCGTATTCTCAGGTGTGTGGGGGTACAGTCCCTTATTCTCGGTGGTGGTGGGTACTTTAGTGTCAAGCCTTATTCTCAGTGTGTGTGGGTACAAGTCCCTATTCTAGGTTAGGTTGGGGGTTACAGGTCCTTATTCAGTACAGTCCCTCAATTCTCTCAGGTGTGTGGGTTGTACAGTCCCTTATTCTCAGGGGTGTGTGGGTACAGTCCTTATTTCAGCGTGTGGGATACAGTCCTCTATTCTCAGGTGTGTGGGTACATCCCTAATTCTCAGGTGTGTGTGGTGGGGGTACAGTCCTTCTTCTCAGGGGTGTGGCGGGGGTACAGTCCCTTATTCTCAGTGTGTGTGGGGGGGTTACAGTCCCTTATCCTCAGGGTGTGAATGGGGTACGTAAACAAGTCCCCTATTCCAGGCATGTGTGGGGTACCAGCCCTTATTCTAAGGGGTGTCCGGGGAGACAGTCCCTATTCTCAGGGGTTGTGTGGGGTACATACCCTTATACTTCAGTGTTGGAGGGTTACAGTCCCTTATTCCTCAGGGTTTGTGGGGGTACAGTCCCTTATCTCAGGTTTGTGGGGAGACAGTCCCTTATTTCAGTGTGTTGGGGGTACAGACCCTATCCTCAGGTGTTGGAGGGTACGAGTCCCTTATCCTCAGGTTTGGGGGGTACAGTCCCTATCTCGGTGTGGTGGGGGTACAGTCCCCTTATTTACAGTGTTTGTGGGTAAGACAATTATTCTAAGGTGAGTTGGGGGGGTACAGTCCACTATTCGTCAGGTGTGTGGGGTCAGTCCCTTATTCTCAGGTCGTGTGGGGGTACAGTCCTTTATTCTTAGGTTGTGTGGGGGTACCATCCCTAAGTACCAAGGAAATAGGGGTACAGTCCCGGCAATGACTGTAATGTACACAATGTAGAGCAGTAAGCCGCAGGCTGACATGAAGTTTCCCTCCTAGGACTTCACCAGATATCCGGGCGCGGGCCATCTTGCAGGCATGTGATGGATGTACAGACTATGTGTTCTAACATAAAGAGAAACTGGAAGCCCGCCTCGCAGGAGACTATGATGCGGAGGGAGAGTGAGAAATATTGATGGTGGAGGAAGCGGAAGCTGTGTAGTGATGAGATGGTGTGTAGGAGAAATGAAGAAATTACAATGTATGAATCAGAAGATAAAGAGCATCCTTCGCTTTTCATGTCTTTCCAAAGTAAACATTTATGCTCCTCTGATGGATTGCCCCACAGGCATCTCTGCAGGAGGCCACATAGTGGGGCGCCACATTAGGCAGGAGGAACCATCAATCTAGAAAACGCCAGTAGAGCAATGGCCTCTAAATATATTTGTGCGAATATTTCATACATTTTTCTCCACCAATTTGAATGCAGCAGAAAATCCAAAAGTTTGGTCTACAACTATACTTGTCATAAAATTTTATTAGACACTGAATCCGCTTTAGCACAGGCTGGTGAGGGGTGACACCCCAGCAAGTACAGCCGATCACAGCATTCACATTAGCGCTAACAGCCAGTCTACTCGCACATTCTACAGTTGGCTATGCTCGTACTGCAACTCGTCCCATTTAGTTGAAGATTGCTTAAATAATAGGGTTTACAGATATAGAGAGTAAATAATAGACAGATAGATTATACATACGATATACAAATAGAAAAATATATTGACAATAGATAGTTAATAGGTACAAGTAGGCTAATAGTGATAGAAGCATAGATAGATAGTAGATATGAGTAGATAGATGATAGATGGTACTGAGATTAGATATAATAGAAATTGAAAGCTAGATAATAGTAGTAGATAGATTCGATAGGAGTGCTAGATAATAGATAGTAGCGATTATGACGATTCGTATGAGGGGATACGATAAGTTTCGCCGCGGATCATCTAATACGTAGCGATAGGCCCGCCGTCCGTCTCCATATTGACTCCGCTCGCTGATCGCTCGCTAATGTAGCTACTGAGACTCGACTCTCTGCCTGTGTATGCTCGACTATGCGACTACGTGATAGTGACCTACGAGAGATGCGGCTTGTTAGACTAGACTTCGATCTGACGCTACGTTGAGATCCCGCTACGTACGTCGCTCGATCGACTACCTGCGACTACGTACGATGCTCGTACGACTGCGATCTGGTAGACTACTGGATAGTGTGGTCGCTCGTAGTAGACGCTGCTAGCTCCTCGCACTAGATACGTGCTGGTAATCGCTAGACTGGCTGTAAAGCTAGACTTAGTACTGGATAGTTAGATAGACTAGTCGATCGCGACTCGTCGTGACTCGCTTGACGACTCGTTCGCTGGAGACTCGCTCTGGGTAGATTCGAGACTGACTGACTCTAGTAGATCGTGATGCTCGATAGATACGCTCGACTGCTCGTGATAGTCCCGACTATGAGTCGTAGTGATAGACTGCTAGACGAGATACTGCGATACGATCTGACCTAGCTCGATCGTGCGATAGCTGCTATGGATACTACTGGTCGATAGCTGCTAGCTAGTACCGCTTGAGCGATCGATTTGGATCGCTGTACGCTAGTAGCTACGATCGACTTGACTCGCTAGCTCGATCTGCGACTACGACTGACTAGTTGGACTACCTAAACGTCGATCAGTCTAGCTGACTAGCGCTAACGGATAGTACGACTAGCTACGTACTGTCTAACTGAGATACGATAAAGCCCTTATGGACGTACCTTACGACGATCCGACATGCCGTAATTCTCGCTGTTCTACTCTACCCTTTTATATAGTACTCTATGCGCTCCTAGTTATGTGATATTATCTCTTTTCTAAATCTATCCTACTACTTCTATACTCCATCTATTACTATATCTCCGGTCTACTTACTCTCCTGCTTGCTAGAGTCTAGATACCAGAAGATGATTTAAAACAAGATAAATAAGATAGTTAGATGTTCCTATAGTGACTGTAAAAAAATTAGCACTTTTGACCCAATGTATGGTTTAGAATTTGATACATCCCACCGATACTAGATTGTTAGAGAGAAGGGGACCATACTGTGTTAATGGAGGACAGAGGGCATACTACTCTTATACATGGGGTCCTCTGCATCTACATCTATGTTGTACATATTGATTTGCTAATAATCCTTTGTCATGTCCCTCTCATCCATCACTCTTGCTGTACAGTACTCCAATGCCAGTGGTTCTCAGGCTTATTCACAGCATCATCATAGGATTCCTGTGATCACAGTGCAGGAGGGTTACTAGCTGAATCACCTTGTGTGGAATCTGATCCCCCTGTCTTGCTGGGTATGGATTCCCATTGATGTCCCAGGACAGGAGGGGGGCTGTGATGGATTCCCCTCCGCACAGATGGTGACTGCTTGGATATGTTCTGTGATTACATAGTCATCTGGGGGGAAATGTATTCCCATGTCAAATTTACACACTGAAAACTCAAAGTATCCCCCTTCTCTCCTCCTTATACTTACTGGATACAATTTAGAATTTGTTACAGCAGGATATATAATATTCCGCCCTTCTCAAACTGTAAGTGTGGGGAAAATTCACAAAGTCTGTCCCTCTGCCACCGCATGCCGCTTATTTTCATCTTGGTGGAGCTCTGCTGAGAGGCGTGGCTCCAACAATCTGCATTGATTATAACTTATTATAATTTTATATCGGTGCCTAAATAGTTAATACCCCTTTACGAACACAGGCTGAAGTTAAATATTCCCAATCATATATATTTAATTAGCATACCAATCACTTTGGTGGGTGGCATGAAGTCTGGTTAATCCACCCCTTCTTGTCCAGTTTTTGCACTCAATGGGCAGATTTACTTACCCGGTCATTAGCGATCCAGCGGCGCATTCTCTGCGGTGGATTCTGGTCCGGCCGGGATTCACTAAGGCAGTTCCTCCGACGTCCACCAGTGTCGCTGCTGCGCTGAAGTTACCCAGAATGCACTGATCTTCACCAGTTGGGCCAAGTGAAGGTCCTGCGACACTTTTTTTTAAATGCGGCGTTTTTTTCCGAATCCGGCGAGTTTTCATTCAGCCACGCCCCCCATTTCCGTCGTCTGCATGCCAGCGCCAATGCGCCACAATCCGATCACGTGCGCCAAAATCCGTGGCAATTCAGGGAAAATGTCGGAAATATTCAGGTAACACGTCGGGTAAACGCGAATCGGGCCCTAGTAAATGACCCCCTCAGTCTTGCTTCCCTCTGAACTGGGCATTAGTGTGGGCACTGGACTTTCAAAGGCAACGCCCATAGTGCACCAGTATTCTAATTTGCATATATATTAAATTAATCTCTACAGAGTCCCTTAATTCTATAAATTTGATATTCTCTGTACTTTACTGATAGATCATTGTTTCTATGAATGATGACACTTGAGTGTCTTCAACTACTCCAAGTCCCCCAGGAAGCCCGTGTCATGTTGCTTCCACACTCCTCAGGGGCTGTCCCATGGATCTGGAGGCAGCAGCTAGCCTCCATTACTTTATCTTGCATTCCTCCGCTGTCTCTCCTTTGCCCTTTCTAAGTGGAGGCAGATGGTAGCTACAGGAACAGTGACCTATTAACCGCCATCAGTCACCGACTCAGCTCAAAGATCTCTGTTTGTTTTGCACTGTAAAAATTTAAGCTTCCTACAGCTTGCAGCCATTAGCGGGAGGCTGGCCTATCCATCTTTCGTTGGGTTGCAAACATTACTTAGTTCCCATCGTATGTGAGCCGCGCTCTTCACTTCTCCGTGTTACTTATACCTCTAGGTTAATGGAAGGGTCGGCACAATCATCAACTGTCAATGGCGTTTCAGGAAGCAGATGGCGCGCGGCACTTGAGCTAAAAAATTAGAAAAATAATAATAAAAAAGCAAAAGAATTGGCCTCACTTTCTAACGTTGTTGTTTATTTTTTCTTAAAGGATGACCTTGTGATTTATGAGGGTACATGAAACTATCCTGAGGAACACCACAAGACATTCTAGGTCTGCAAGTACTACACAGGAGTTGGCTCATGAAGGGGCTTGTAGAGAACCAAACTTGTCACGTTCTGGTTGTCTTGGCCAATGTCAGACTGAAGGTTCTACAGGCATGATTGTCATTCTACAGTCATATTGTGATTAGATGTGTAGGACCTGATGCAAAAGTAAGAGTTATATAATAAAAAGAACCTATAGAAGTCAATGGAGCACAGTATGAGTTCTATAAGGTTTTCAGGTGGCTCACAGGATGGTCGATTCTGGAGGTCCCATACAGTATAGAGCAGCGTAGGGGATCAGGACCCAAGTTATCAGTCATGTCATCAACATAGGATAGGCAAAACTCATTGATGGAGGTGACCTAAAGGATAGAAAGGATCCCCACCGATTACCCCAGCTTTTCTCTGTAAAATGTAGCGACAGGTTGCATAGCTTGATACCACTCATTCATGTTTGTTCTAGGACTAATAGATATAAGTAGCGCTATACCAGGGCCAGATTGAGAATCCATGGGCTGTTTGAAAATTGTGGCAATTCATAAGTCAATTTTGTTAATGGTTGAAATTTACTGCCTACATATGGTACCGAACCAAGTTCTTGGCTACTTCTTGGGAGGGCAGATTTCCCCTAGTTCTGCAGTTTAAGGACCTATTGATGGACTTCAAGGTTTCTGGACGGTCTCAAGTATACATGTTTGTCAAGAGCGGACACATATAAGTATTAGGATTGCAGAGCTGGTGGTCCTCTCCTTGACTACAGCGTAGTTTTGAGCTTAATGGTGGTTTGGGTTGGTAATGGACCCCCTATAATCCTTGACCACCCAAACCTCCCATACTATAAATTTTGACTGTGATACACTGGGTTATATACAAGAATGATTGTAGATGCAGAAAGCATCGGTGGGGATCCAATATTGGACTTTAACCATGAGCAAGTTGACCCCATCTCTTACAGATACATTTTTAGCTTAATAACTTGGTCCAACATTAAGTAAATGTAATGTTATTTGCCAAGCTTAGAGAATTGAATTAAATAAAAAGATATATTTCATAATATTTCTGCCAAAAATACAGACAATCCCTATCAGTAGACACGGGAAAAAGCAACAATTTTTTCTCCATGTCTGTGTTCTTGCAGTTTCCTCTGTGACACACGCCCATTGTCTCGCTGCAGCCACGATGACGCTACATGGAGATTAATGACGAGGTAAATATAGTAAATACTGAGCGAATCGGTGACTAGAAAATAGTACTGACCGTGTGAAAGATACTGAGATAATCGTATCACTAACCGCCATAGTCATAATCGTGAACCGGAACTGGTCGGCAACAAGTCGAGACCTTATCACCACAACCTACTGATCCAAGACATACAATAAGTCTATATATAGCACACAAGCAGAGACGCTTCTAGAGGTGTTCTGGCCCCAGCCCAAATGAAATAGGCACTGTAGGGTCACACTGCCATTTTATTCTAATTGTGCAAATTATATAAGACAGTAAAAAACTGTATAAATCTGTTATTAGTGTAATAGTAATGACCGAAGGTAAAGTAAAGGTCTTTTAAACTAAAGTTGAAATAATAAAAACAGAAACCCCCCTATAAAATAATTTGGTCTATCCCGTCCATCAAAACATGAAATTAAAAAGCAAACAAAAAAGTTTTGTATAAAGTGTCTCAATAAAATCTGCTAATCGTAAAAACAAACCCTCTTACAGCTCTATAGAATTAAAGATATGAATCTCAAAGATAGATTATCATTGTGCAAAAACATTAACACTATGTCAATTTGGTATCACTGTAATATATTGACCCACAGAATATAATGAAAATTTCATTTAGAAATCAGGGTAAGCCATACGAAAATGAAACCCAAAAAATTAAAACAATGCTCACTTGACGATCCTACTTTCCATTTCTTCTTCAATTAAAGTGTTCTGTGTTCTGCAAAATGCATTAAAATAGAAGCTCTTATTCAGCTGGACTAAACATTTTTCAAAAGTTATAGATACCTTATATACTCGAGTATAAGCCGACCCGAGTATAAGCCGAGAGCCCTAATTTTAACCACCAAAAACTGGGAAAACCTATTGACTTGAGTATAAGCCGAGGGTGGCCAAATGCATTGCCACGCCTCCCAGTATATAGCCAGCAGCCCCCCAGTATATAGCCAGAACAGCTCCCAGTAATATATATCCAGCCTGCCCATGTAGTATACAGCAAGCCTGCCCTCTGTAGTATACAGCCACCGCCCCTTAGTATACACCAGCCCCCACACAAGTGAAGGCTGTGCTCACTAAGAAGAGCCGGCTCTTCTGGCTCCTGAACTGCTCCCTATTTAAATATATATAGGGAGCCGCAGGGCAGTCAATCGCCCCACACCACTTTTCACCCGATGTTAGTGGGCTTTAAGTGAGCCGGTTAGGGGTGGGGTTAATAGCCATCGGCTCATTCAGGTGAACCAGCTCATGTTTCACGAACAAGAGCCGGTCGTTTGCAATACACATCACTAATAGTCAGACCACATAAGGTGATGACTCCTGGAAGTGGGCTACAGTGTGTTAGACAATGTTCGACAAATGTAAATTTTTTTGGGGGGGGGAGTTTTTAGGTTTTCGGTGTTTATCATCCAACCACCTTCATCATTTTGTATCAGGGATGCTGCGTCCGGCCGTGGAGTGCAATGGCGGCTATTTATCTGATAGTCTCCTGCCTTAGATAAACAGCTGGAAGGAGCGGAGAGGAGCAGACTCGGTTCCACACTCTCAGGACACATTTCCTGCCATGATGTAATGTGGGAAAAGAAGGATGCTCCGGGATACAGAGAGATGGAAGTTTGTCTCCGAAGTGTTTGGTTGCGAGTTTTATGTCTCTCAAGGCCTGTGGATTTTTGCTTATGGCGAAGTGATTCACACCCTAATGAATCAAAGTCCTTAATAGTGGCCAGAACATTGTTATGAAAAAAAACTTCCCCACGATTTTTTCCGCCTCGGAATACCACAATCGAGACTTTCTCAGGATGCTCAAGTCCCTGGAACATGTGGAAAGCATAATGTTTTGTGTTATTGTTTACGTTATTAATTGTTCTTCATCATAGTTTTAAAGGAAAAGTAATACTGAGACCAAATCATAAATAAAATACTAAAAGAGGTTTTATTTTGGCTTTAACCCGTGTGAACTGAAGGGAAAATGGCTTCCAACACTTTAACTGTATGTTATAGAGCAGAAGGAGATGAGCAGATTGTATGTTGTGTCCTATCTCAGGCAGCATGTTATAGAGCAGAATGAGATAATAATAATAATAATAATCTTTATTCTATAGCGCCATCAAATTCCGTAGCGCTTTACCAAATCATAGGGGACATATACAACTATAACATTACAAAGAACAAACAGTCATAGGAACAATAGGAGTGAGGGCCCTGCTCACAAGCTAAGAGGGTTAAGACTTTGACTATGAGAGGGGGTGACACAAGAGCTTACAGACTATGAGGATGAGAGGGTGAGCACAAGAGCTTACAGTCTATGAGGATGAGAGGGTGACCAAGATTTACAGTCTAGGAGGAGGAGGGGTGACACAAGAGCTTACAGTCTATGAGGATGAGGGGGTGACACAAGAGCTTACAGTCTATGAGGATGAGGGGGTGACACAAGAGCTTACAGTCTATGAGGATGAGGGGGTGACACAAGAGCTTACAGCTATGAAGTGATGGAGGGGTGACACAAAGCTTACAGTCTATGAGGATGAGGGGGTGTACACAAGAGCTTACAGTCTATGAGAAGAGGGGGTGACACAAGAGCTTACAGTCTATGAGGATGAGGGATGACACAAGACTTACAGTCGATGAGGATGAGGGTTACAACAAGAGCTTACAGACTATATGAGGATGAGGGGGTGACACAAGAGGTTGTATATGGTCCAGCCATTCTTTATAAGGGAACAATATAAGATAATTTTAATAAATAATTTACTAAACAACGATGTTCTGCTTGCACCAGCCTCAGCCGCCATCTATTTACAGGTCCTAGGTGAAAAGACTGCAGAGAAGCCTGGAGCTTGGTATATATCTGCTGTTTGCCAGATAACAGATGGATGGATTAGTAAGGGAGAGTTGACATTTCATGCAGTTAGCGAGTGTGATAGGCTTGCATAAAGAGATGGGTTTTAAGAGCAGGTTTGCAGCTTTGGAGGGTGAGTATTAGTCTGAGAGTCTGGGAGGCATTCCAGAGAATTGGTGCAACTCGGGAGAGGTCCTGGGTAAGTGCATGGGAGGTTCGCAATTAAGGTGAGATTAATCTAATGTCACTGGCAGATCGAAGAGCACGAGAAGGGCGATAGACTGAGATGAGAGAAGAAGATAGGGAGGTGCAGCATTATTCAGGCTTTGTGTATTAGGGTTTATTATTTTAAGTGAATACAGAAGGCACGCCAGTGCAGTGATTGGCACAAACTGAAGGCATCCGTTGTAGCATTTGGCCTAAAAGACGAGCCTGGCTTCTGCATTAAGATAGAGCCGTACCAAATGCACTGCCCCCCAGTAGATAGGTAGTACCAGTGTCACAGGTGCCCCTGCGATCTAGGTCTCCGAAAGCAGGCATACCTGTGCCACTCTCTGTGGCGGCGCCCCTTTCCGAGCTCACCTCCACCACCATTTCCGGCTCCGGCCGGCACTCGCGAATTTAAAGGGCAATGCACCGCTCTTGGTGCTGCCCACTTCCCAGGTTCCTATAAGACCGGCGGCTCCAGATAGGTACCATATCACATGTCCCCAGTATATAGGTGGCCACACACATATGCCCCAAGTAAATAGGTAATATTCACTTACCAGCGCTCCCTGCAGCCAGCTCCTCATTGCTCCCTGCTCTTCTCTTTGACCCAGGCTTAGACGATGGCGGCGATGGCACTTGGGTCATACAAAGGACGTGGCAGCAGTAACACTGCTGCCTGTGTCAAGTGATCGGTCTATGACACACGGCAGCCATCACTATTTATTAAAGCTCTGTCGAGAGCCAGATGCAGCCACAAAAGAGCCATATCTGGCTCCCGAGCCATAGGTTCCCTACCCTGGTTTAGAGGTGGAAGACCGATTAGTAGGGAGTTACAGTAGTCTAGTCGAGAGTGAATAAGTGCAACAATTAGCATTTTAGAAGTTTTCAAATGTCAGAAACGGACGGATTCTGGAGATGTTTATGAGATGCATACGGCAAGAGCGACCAAGAGATTGAATGTGTGGCTCAAAGAGAGGTCAGATGTCCAGCACACCCCAAGACAGCGGGCCTGCTGCCTCGGTGCTATAGTGATCCCACAGACCAAGATGGGAGGGTCAGGGTTGGTTTGGTAGTAGATGGTGGAAAGACAAGAAGTTTCAGTCTTAGAAAGATTAAGTTTCAAGAAGAAGAGGACATGATGCTAAAGACAGCAGAGAGACATCCTAGTGTTCTGGATTAAGGCAGGGGTGATGTTATGTCAGAAGTATATAGCTGGGTGTCATCAGCATAAAGATTGATACTGGAAACCAAATCTGCTGAGGTTTGTCCAATGGGGGCAGTATAGACAGAGAAGAGGACCTAGGACCGAGCCCTGAGGAACCCCGACACTGAGAGGAGGAGGAGAAGATAAAGATCCAGAAAAGGAGACACTGAATGCGGTCAGAGATAGGAACAAAAACACCAAGAGATGCAGTGTCCTTAGGCCAATGGAGTGAAGATCCTGAGGAGGAGGTGGTGGTCCACAGCATCGAACGCTGCCGATAGATCCGAAGAATGAGGAGAGAAGAGTCACCTTTGTATTTTGCAGTGAGGAGATCATTGGAGACTTTAGAAGAGCAGTTTTCAGTGGAATACATAGAGCGGAAACCAGATTGTAGGGGGTCAAGGAGGGAGTTAGCTGAGAGATTCGGTTAGTCGAGAATAGACCAAGCGTTCCAGGAGTTTGGAGATGAAAGGGAGGTTAGAAACTGGTCGGTAGTTGGTAGCATTGGATGGGTCCAGTAGGTTTCTTTTAGTAAAGGGGTAACAATAGCATGCTTGAAAGAAGAGGGGACGACCCCAGAAGAGAGAGAGAGAGATCGGAAATTTACTTAGGTGAGAAGTGACTCTGGGGAGAGAACTGTACCAGATGTGAGGGGATGGGGTCACTGATGCAGGTGTGGGCGAGCAGAGGAAAGGAGCCTGGACCTCTTTCCTCTGTGACTGCTCAAAGGAAGAGATTGAACAAGATAAGGTATGGGAGGGAAGGGGATTGGATGGGTGAGTGGATTGAGCAAGTTTTCCTGGCGGATACAATCAATTTATCCTTAAAATAGCCGGCCAGATCTTCAGCCCCAAGGTCTGTGACAGGTGGCTGCACCTTTGGTGTTAGTAAGGAGTGAAGGGTTTGGGGTTGTTAGAGAAGAGGATATGAGATTAGTAAAATAGACTGTTTAGCAAGGTGAAGGGCAGAGTTCTAAGTTTTTAGCATAAATTTGAAGTGTAGAAAGTCTGACAGATGTGCGCGATTTTCTCCACAGACGTTCAGCAATCCTGGAGCACTGCCGAAGGAAACGAGTTTGTTCAGTGTGCAAGGTTGCCTGCGTGTGTGTTGAAAATTTCGGATAGTGAGTGGGTGCCATCTCATCTAGGGCGCTTCTGACAGTGTGATTATAGTGGTTAGTAGCCAGGTTTGGACAGGTGAAAGAGGAGATGGGGGACAGTGCAGTCTGTAAGTTTTCTGTAGTTGATGAGTATCTATTGCACGTGGGTTCCGGTATGAATGATGGGTGGAAGGATTCTGAGAATGAGAAGATATTGAAAGTAAAAGAAAGGATTATGGTCTGAAAGTGGAAAGGAGGATTGGTAAAATCATATATTGAAGATGGGTCGGAGAGAGACCAAATCGAGGATGTTTCCCTCACTATGAGTGGGGGAAACGCAGAGTTGTGAAAGACCTAGAGAAGTAGTTAGTGCTAAGAGCTGAGAGGCAGGAGGGGAAATGGTATGAGCTGATTGTACATAGTTTCCTCTTCAGGCAGCATGTTATAGGCAGGATAGCTGAGCAGAGTCTACATAGTGTCCTATCTGCAGGCAGCATGTTATAGAGCAGAAGGAGATGAAGACAATTTACATAGTGTCCTATCTGCAGGCAACATGTTATATAGCAGGAGGAGTGAGCAGTCTCATAGTGTCCTTCTGCAGGTAGCATGTTATAGAGCAGAGGACTGAGCAGATTGTACTAGTTGTCCTATCTGCAGGCAGAATGTTATGAGCAGGAGGAGATGGGTAAGATGTGTGTCAAACAACACTTTTTTTAAAAATACCGTGGTTTTTCCGAATCGGTCTGGTCACGCCCCTGTTTTCGTCGCATGCAAGTCGGCCCCGATGCGACACAATCCGATCGCTTGCGCCAAAAACCCTGGGGGAATTCGGCACAAAACGGTAAAATTCTGAAAACCCGTCGGAAAACCGCGATTCGGACCTTAGTAAATGTGCCCCATTATCTTTAGGCCTTTCCAGTGATTTTTCCCCGATTAATTGCAGAGTCATCTCACTGTAAAACGTGAATGCGCTAATCCATTATTGTATGTTGGGTGACCTATTCCCAGCCCTAGGAACTGCTTTACCAAGTATCAAAAGAAGAAGAAGATTGAGGGACAGAGAAAGGGAGCCCTCGTCATTGTTCGGGAAAACTGTGTCTACACCTCACAATGGCCACCTACTTCAGGCTGGATAGCACCAAGATCTTTTATAGAAGCATCTCTTTAGAAAAAGCCTACATGAATCAAGCATGCTCTCAAAACAAGCCGTGTCCTCAAAGCCTTGGTCAGTCCTTCCTATTGACAGGTGTCTCCGCCTCTTTTCAGGTTCCCATCAGTGGAACTTCTACACTTTTGATGGTGGGCTTCTTATTTCAATATGAATGGTCTCTCAGCTTGGAACAGGCTGTTAGCCTTGGTTTGTTAAGCTGCCTCCCCAATCCTGTCCCCTCTTTTTATCCATTCTCCAAGAAAAGTAGTTAACAGGGGCAAAAGAAAGAAAAAAAAATTCCCCTGCTTTGACAACCACCGCTCTTTTTTTTCAGATGTGTTCAGGAGAATGGGGGGGGAGTGAGCAACTGGGTATGATATCAGGTTTTGTCTAAGATTTACTGCGCAATTGTCTCAAGAACGAAGGAGACAAACTTAAGTGAATAGAGGGAATCTTGCCGGGAAATTCTCTGTTTAAACAAGTTAACTTGGTAAGGAAGATCAAGGTTGCTCAAGGCTTCTATGTGATCCAAAAAGGAGACTACAGAGAACGGGTGCTAGATGGAGAGCATCGAAACAAGTTCTCTTTTTATGTGATTTTGGAGGACTATATGAGGTCTATCAAAAATAATATCATCCTTTTCAAAAATGTAGATTTAAGATCAGAATCAAATTCTCTGACCATATAGATCCAAATATGCTTGACTTTCCAGTCTTCTCCAATCTGGAGAAGACCAGTCTTACAGAGTTGCTGAATTCTGGTCTCTTCGCTAGACAAATCTAATAATATAATCCAGCAGAATGTAGATTTTGAGATATAACCTGATGTTCCTGACCATGTTTGTTCCAAATCATGGCTTTCAGTCTGAGTGACAAGTCTGGAGATGACCAATCTAATAGATGTGTCTTGGATTCCGGTCTGTGCTTTAGACAAAATTTTAAAAAATCAAATCCAAAATGTAGGTTATAAGACTAAAATCAGATGCTCCTGATCACGTATGATCCAACTCTTGGATTTCAGTTTGAGTGAAGAGTCTGGAGATGACCACTCTAAACTGGATTTGGCCTTACACTCGATTAGAATCGAATAATATCATCCAGAATGTATTTTCACAGATATAAATGATGGTACAGACCACCGTATGATCCAACCTTGGCTTTCAGTACCAATCCAATAGATGTGTCCAGGATTCTGGTCTCTCCACAAAACAGAATCTAAAAATATAATCCTCAATTTAACTTCACCACTGACTTGCAAAATAAAAAAAGAAACTAAAAAAAATAATTCCAGTATTGTTTTTTGAATGGCCATTTGAAATTTTTTTTGCAAAAATTTTTTTAAAAAAATACCCCCAAATAGTAATTTTTTAGTGTTATTAATATTTTTTTTAAATCTGTTTATTTTTCTCCATTATATTTCAGGGCTTACCACAGATTTAATATATTTTAGAGTCTATAACACTGCATAGAGATACATTCTATCTCTATATGTTTGTATTATGGGCCTACTGAAAAGCAGTGTCGTACCATATGGCGCCTGCATGAGCCATTGTATTTTTTAACTGTAGTGTACCGGATATTTTTTATATGTGGATCAGGTAACAATTTTTGACAACACAGAGGAACAGTATGGTCCATTATCAGACTGTGGACACCTCACATAGTTCTTAATGTACTCATATCGCCCCCTTCAGGCTGGAGGCAACTTTTGAGCAAATATTAATATATATAAAAATTACTGAGTTAGCTATGATATGAGAAACAGCATTACACCAGGAGTCCATGCAGGTCTTGTGAGCAGAAATTCAGTGCATGTGTCAACATATTTATGCCATGCATAGTGTTTCAGAATTATGTATTGCGCATGCATAGTGTTGCAGCAATTATTTATTGCCATGCATAGTGTGCAGCATTATTTATTGCCAGCATAGCGTTTCAGCTTATTTTGCATGCATAGTGTTGCAGATATTTATTGCATGCATAGTGTTGCAGATTTTATTGCCATGCATAGTGTTGCAGATTATTTATTGCCATGCTAGTGTTGCAGCATTATGTATTGCCATGCATAGTGTTGCAACATTTTATTGCCATGCATAGTGTGCAGCATTATTTATTGCCAGATAGGTTGCGCATTATGTATTGCCATGCATAGTGTGCAACATTATTTATTGCCTGCATAGTGTTGCAGCAATTATGTATTGCCATGCATAGTGTTGCAGCATTATTTATTGCCATGCATAGTGTTGCAGCTTAGTATTGCCATGCATAGTTGATTGCAGCATATTATTGCCATGCATGTGTTTGCAGCATATTAGGATGCATAGTGTTGCAGCATTAGTATTGCCAGCATAGTGTTGCAGCATTATTATTGCCATGCATAGTGTTGCACATTATTTATGCCATGCATAGTGTTGCAGCATTATTTATGCCATGCATAGTGTTGCAGCATTATGTATTGCCATGCATATGTTGCAGCATTAGTTATTGCCATGCATAGTGTTGCAGCATTATGTATTGCCATGCATAGTGTTTGCAGCATTATTTATGCCATGCATAGTGTTGCAGTTATTTATTGCCATGCATAGTGTTGCAGCATTATTATTGCCATGCATAGTGTGCGCATTATTTATGCATGCATAGTGTGAGCATATTTATTGCCATACATAGTGTTGCAGTATTATTTACGCTGCACATTTGGCCACGTTGAATTTCTGCAGTATGTTCTCTTTTCGGAACGTTATTCCATACAATGCCGTCTAACGTCAGCGCTCTTTGTAGGATTGTGCTCTTTTCTAAACAGAAGGCGACTCCCTATGTTCCAGATATCCGCAGTCTCTTGAATGACACATAATGTGATTGTGTAGGCGGAATGTCTTTATAACTCCTGCTCCACTTTATACAAGCGATTGTTTTTCTTTTCCAAAAGACATGTCCTGGGGATGGGTTGACTCCTGGTAACAGTTTTTCGGTAATAACACAAGTAAATTATTCGACAATATTCTAACTTCAAGCAAGCATGAACTTAACTCCTTTACTCCCAGGAGTAAGCTAATACCGCAGAGGATTAGTGGAGGCACTAGAGAACAATGTAATATTGTAATGGGGGCATTCACCCATATAACAGCTTAGAAAAGGCAAAACTAATTGAGAGATATAGAGCTGATGACAAAATCCATGCTGCCCTACCATGTTACCTATAGGGCCCACCCTTTATTAATGAGGTACACATTGTGATATGCTTTAGAATCAACACCCTTCTATTGGGACAATGTTCATTAAAAGGAAATATCACAGCTGGTTGTCAAATAATCTATGTATAATATAGACTGAATCAAATAAATGCAATGATATTGTTTAGAAAAGGGAGTAAGAGTAGAGGGGGAATAATAAATAGGCAGCAGAGGGAGAAGTTGCACCTTGATCCTGGTTTCTGACGGTGCACAACAGGCTCCTGTCATCCTAAGACATAGTTACAGACAGCTGTTAATAATCTATGTATGATATAGTCTGCACTATGAAATAAATGCAATGAGATTGGTTAGGAAAGGGAGGAGGAAAAAAGAGGGTGATTAAAGAAGAGCAGAGGTAGAAGTTGCATTTTGATCCTGGTGCTGGTGGTGCACAAAGGCTTCTCTCTTTCGGAGGTAGTGGGAACCACCGCGGATGATGACATAAGCCAACACTGGGACCGGAGTCTAAGTGACACCGGTCTTACATAACCCGCACAAAGCAGGATGGACTTGCTGTGGAGTGGTACCACCAGGGTCGTTCCACAGGTGTGACTTGTCCGCGGTGGCAGCCAAGGTCGAGGGTACAGGAACAGCAGGCAATCTCGTTAGTCGGGGACAGGCAGGAGGTCAGGACGGGCAGCACGGGATCAGAGTCGGGGACGCAGCAATAGCTCAAGGAAGGCAGCGAAGAGGCATAATCGGAACGGCCACGGGGTCACACCGGGAAATCACAATAACAGCGCAGGGCATCAGACAAAGTTTGCTAAGGCACAAGGCACCAAGATCCGGCGAGGAATGTGGGGAGAGGCCGGCTTAAATCAGTTTCTGAAAATGGCCGGCACCAATTAGTGGGTGTACTGGACCTTTAAATCCATGAGTGTCGGTGCGTGTGCGGCCGGCTGCCAGAGCAGAGGAACGTGGACAGGTAACGCATTGAGGGAGCCGGGGGCCACGGGCCCCCGGAATGTGGGTTGTGACATTATGTAAAAGTTTGCATTTGATCATGGTGTCTAATGTGCAGAAAAGCTTCTCTCTTACAAAGAATGTTACAGACTGTTGTTATAACTATGTATGGTATACTTGCACTATGAAATAAATGCAACGAAGAGAGATTAGATCAAAGGATCCTCTTTTCCTAAGACATTTTTCAGACGTTATCTAATAATATGTTAAGTCTTCACTATGGATGTATAAAAATGTATTGATATTGGTTAGAAAAGGGAGTAGAAGCAGGAGAGGAATAATAAAGAAGAGAAGAGGTAGAAGGATGCACTTTGATCTGGCGTCTGATGGTGCAAAACTTCCTAAGACATTGATTCGACCAATTCTTCATTAGGGCTTTAAGTTGCTTTTGAATGCCAGACTGATTCCCTATTATATTATCTTTGAATTGAGAAATATAACCATACGTACACACAGTCTTAAAATTGCCCAGTTTTCATAAATTTTCAAAATAATCTAGCAAAATGGACAAAAATAAGGACTCCAAAATTAGGCAACCCTTGGCAGGTTGGTTTCTAATTGTCTCAATTGGACCTGGGAAAGGAATGATATAGAGCTTATGTTAATGATTATGGCTTAGATGGGAGTGACCAGCCTCATGGCAAGACTTAGCATGGGCGACCCATACCGATCCTGATGGGTAATGGTCTATGAAGGGATAAAAAGTAGACCATATTTTGATTGCCTTTTGACTTTTGATCACGCTCTACATGAAAACAGTAAATTTGAAGAGTTCTTCCATGAGTTTTAATACAGGTCGGGGTCCATATTGAAAACCACAACACAATGACGTGATTTACTACGTCCCACTGACTCCCATAAAGAAACTTTTCTCTTCTGATTACATTCACATGTGTTTCCTCCTATGGAGACTTGTTAGTGACTTAACATTTCCTACATATGAAATCCCAGGTCACTTATAAAAATCGTTTTATGGCATCTACACCAGAGTTTTCTGCTTCTTGATAAAAATGGAAGGAATGTACTTTGGGTTGTCCTGATTTTGTTGCCGGGTGAACAATCAATTGGTCATGGCTCTTTTCGCTCGCTTCCCGTATTCAGCAGAAAACAGAGAGATATTTAGACATTCAGCTGAAAGGGCATTGATTGTGGACGCTCTTTGTACAAGTGAATAGATGGATGCGTCATGTAGGTCACAGTTAAAGGGGCCATTCATGGAAATTAAAGAAACAACCTCTCTTAACTAACATAATTGTTTACTGCCAGCAAGAATAATACTGTGAATGGATCAATCTTCACCAACCAGGGGGCCCTAGGATATCCAACTTATGGCTCTAGGATATCAGTATATGGCTCTATAGCTTGTGGTTGGTGGGCAGTTATGACTTGCATGTTGTTACCCCCATGCAGGAATATACCTACATCCTTGGGCCAACCTATTGAACCATCACGGACCTGTAACATCAGAGCTATAATGGCACTCCCAGTACTAGGGTCCATAGTAAAGGCAGTAGGCCCCTCACCATATCTCCTCATAGCAGGACCATATTAAGCCCCTCCCTAACAATCTAAAAAAAATGAAGAAAATTCCTCAAAACGAAAATTTTTTTGCCATTTTTACAAAATCGTACTCCGTAGGATTCACTACTGAATGAAGACTTAAGATCTCCAAATAATCCATTATATGCCCAGTTTCGTGACGACAATGAAGAACCTGAACCCTATGGAACCAAATTCAGAATGACATCAAAAAGATTGACCATAACATTTCCTTAAGGGACCAATCCCACCTAAACTCCAACCTGGTGCATCCTTTAACAGGCTCTGCTCAACTGGTATTAAATTTTTTTCTCCAGTAAAAACTACAACTGCTGTCAAGTGGGTGGTCCCGAGCATCAATCATGACCTCCATCTGACAGTGAGAGACTAATTAGCATATTTGGTGCCAAAAATAACCGCACTAATTACATCGAGAAAGTTGAGAAGTAGAGAAAAATTTCCAACTGTTCTCCATAGGAGGGAGAAAGGAGATCTACTGATTGAGAACAAAATGATCGGGCATGTTGAAATGAATAGCCCAATCCTTATCTGTCTTGACACTTACTATTGAGGAAAGTTGGAATAACCAGTGACATACCACTCCTAACAGTTCCTCTTACCATAATAAGACAAACTGACCAGAGAGCGAGAAGAGTTTCTACTCGGAAGTCTGCACACCTACAGTACAATAACTCATGATCGTAGAAGATAGATAATGCATTGTATTTACAAAGTTGCTAAACTGTGTACATACACTTTATGATACGTTTTACCATGGACATGCCCTTTAAATCTATTCATTACAGAATTAATTGAAAAATATCCAGTGATGGCTCTCGGGACATGAACTTGTCTACCAGACATTATTAGTTGTGGTTTTGGAAGCAGTAAGTGACTTCTTTGAGTTTTTTCCCGCTTTGCTGGCATCAGATTATGTCTCCCTTTTGATAAGGCAGAGGGATCAAAGCCGAGGCTCCTTAAAGGGTAATTGTTACCTCATGAGTCAAACACAGCACGAGTCAATATTTGATGCCTTGATAGTCCTTGATACTGTCTGAACGCTGTGTATATTTGTACCAGGATTATAAATCCAGATGCTCCGGGATTTCTGTATTCCTATAAATTACCCTATAGACTTTGCACTGACCAATCCGTCTATTAAGTATAGATCAAAGACTAAGATTGTGTCCTTTTATATAAAAGTGGATCTGACCATACACTATAACCCTAGGTGATATAGAGACTGCGCTCTGGAATGTGATTATTATATAACATAAATGTAATGTGTACTGACAAGTCTGACTTAATTGTTCTGTGGAATGGAAAACAAGAAAAACAGCAAGGGATTTGCCAAAAAAAAATTACAAGGGTTTATTAAGGGAAAACATACCTAACGACAGAGTAACGCACTTCAAGAAACATCAGAGGGATCGCCTATTAGAAAAAAGTGAAGTTTTTTTTTTAGAAGGAACAGCGCCACTCTTGTTCACAGGCTGGATTTGGTATTGCAGTATTACTTCAATGTGGGTAAGTTGCAAAAATGAGCTGGAGATCAGAAAGAATTTTGGAAGTCTGGAAGTTGATGCATAGTACAGTGCTGACACCTGAATTGAGTTCCTTGGGCTTCCGAGATAAAATTCATCATTCTTAGAAAATAGATGTCCTGTATTAGGGCAGGGTCCACTGGAGGATCCTTCAAGTGGGCCCGTCCAAGCTGATGATATAGTTAAAGTGAACATCATCATCAGGCTGATGCTGTATCCAAATAAATGATTTCCCATATTGCACTTGAATCAATGGCCCGTCTCATGTTCTACATCTTGTGCACATAGTTGAGGTTACTTCGGGGACAGTGATGTTTGCGTGAACGCTCTTCTTACTGGTTCTTCCAAAAACAGCTACATGTTAAGAAAACAAAAGGGAATTAGAAGGTCTTTCCAACCCCTGGGAGACAATACTTCACCCTCACCTACATAACTGTGTCAGACCCCGGCTGGCTGATGGTGTGTTTTTATATATAATGACTAGAAAGCATTAAATTGCTCAGGCTTATAATAATGATGGGGTCTGGGAAAGAAGCGGGGGTGACATGGAGAATTCATTGCTAGGTAATGTATCATACAGAGTACAACATTCTGTTAAAGGGGTCATCTACCACTGTCCACTGGTTCACTGTAAACCCAACGGGAAAGATGTGAAATATTACACTACATGGCTGCGACTTACAAATGAATCTCACACAGGGCAAATATTCCTAAGGTTGACCACCAGAATCTCTCTTTTCCCACGGGTCATGGCTGTGGAGTTACTCATGGTACCAGGAATGAAGCTATCCACATCCTTTTCTGGCCCAAATGGCACCAGCATGTCCATGAAGGAAGGTACCTGACCAGTGGCATAACTAGAAATGATGGGCCCAAGGCAAAGTCATTGCCGGGCGCCCCGACTAAATGTATGGTTTTAGTACTAGTCTTCTCATAGGGAAAGTGACACCATAAGGGCCCCTACACCTCTTGGGCCCAGGTGCGATCGCAAAATATGCACCCTCAAGTTACGCCCCTGTACTGACCAATAATTGGTTCCATTCATACTGTTTTCCACATCCTGCATATTGACCATTTTCCAGGCTCTTCACTTCAGATAGTTTGGTATTGTTTTGACCTTGACCTGCAAACTCCTGAGTGACCTGATTGACTTGTATCTGTGCTTCCTCAGCGTTATTATTAAATTTGCACGTAACAGTGGTCCCGACTTCCCCGTATCTGACTACTCTTTTGTCTTTGTCTCTTGGTGTGAAGATGACATACACCAGAGGACTTCAGAGGTGACTAACATCTCCAGGCAGCAACCTCCAAATCCTGTACGGGTTAAAGGGTACAAACCAGAGAAGCTCACTCAGACATCAACCGTAGAAGTGCCCCAAGTTATATCAGCTACACAAACATGCTACATGCAACTCCTATGGATGGGAGGTGCGAGGATAATCTAAAAACATTGGTGCTCGGATGCTGCTCACCCGTTATCTATGACCGAAAGCAATATATTGGTATTTACAGATGACAGAGAAAAACAATTGTTTTGCTTGTAGAGAATAAAACCCCTTGACAGTGGGATGTAACTAGAAGTGATGGGCCCCAGTGGCCAATCTGTGGCCAGGCCCCCGACTATAATGTAGGGGTTATAAGTGAGTAGTCTTTCTATGGGGAAGTGTGACACATAGGGCCCCCTAACCTCCTGGGCCCAGGTGGCGATTGCAACCTCTGCACCCCCTAAAGTGTACACCCTGCCCCTTGGGATGTGGGGGACTCCTATATGCTGATTAGAGTCTCCATCACTAATTGTTAACAATATGACAGATCCCGTAAGGGAACTCCCGACCTATCAAGGTACTGGGGTTATCGGGATCTTTGTGGAGTCTGTAATATAATAGATGGAGGTGAGATGTGAGAGGTGTGAACCCTTCCATTCAAGGACTGCAAGCAGAAATTTTTAAAAAAAATTAAAATGTATTTGTTGAAAACCTGTGACCTGTCCTAGGACAATCTTCCACCTCTCCATAATAATAGGATCTTGTGGTTCTGAACTATTGAGTACACACCACAGGTCACGTCTCTGGCATGGGAGTCGACGTGTACACAGTAATAAAGGAGGCCGCGGCGAGTGATAGACAGCCCCACGAATTTGCCTCAATCCAGGGTAGCTTGTATCAGTCACGACAGGCGCGCATTATAATATGTGGGATGTCCGGAGGAACAAAGGCGTGGTCCGGGGTGCTGTCCTCCAGATCAGTTCCATTACGATGGGCACTTAGTGTTTACAGCCCCCCAGACCTGCATCAGATGAGGGGGAGCTACGGAGGGAGGGAAGACGGGGAACTATGAACGTCCAGGAACGAAGCCAAAACACAGGAGTTAAGACCTACATGGTCTCAATCGCGTAGTGAGACAACGCACCTGGTCACTTTACAAAAGTGTGCGCAAGTTTCTGGCCTGACCGTTGTTTTTGGTACGTTCTGAGGTGCAAATGCGTGCACAGGTATTAATGCATTGTATGCTCCATATGGTACATCTGGCTGTATGTATGTGTGATGGATGTATCTCGCTCTTCTACTCTTTCTTCTTTCTTACTCTGAGGCAGAGGAACGCGAGGCAGAGTAGCCAGGAGCGAGCGATAGCAGAGGAGAGAGCAAGGGAGGAGCGAGAGAGAGAGGCAAGGAGCCATCGAGAGGAGAGCATCGAGCTATCGCTGCGCGCGAGTTAGATCCGAGAGCTAGCCAATCGGCGACGCAGAGAGAGAGGAGGGAATGAGCGAGAGCGAGGAGGAGCGAGAGGGGGAGGGAGGCGATCAGCGAGCTAGGAGCGAGCGCAGATGAGATATGAGTCTGATCCAACCCTTGGCTTTCAGTCTGAGTGACAAGTCTGGAGATGACCAATCCAATAGATGTGTCCAGGATTCTGGTCTCTCCACAAAACAGAATCTAAAAATATAATCCTCAATTTAACTTCACCACTGACTTGCAAAATAAAAAAAAGAAACTAATAAAAAATAATTCCAGTATTGTTTTTTGAATGGCCATTTGAAATTTTTTTTGCAAAAATTTTTTTAAAAAAATACCCCCCAAATAGTAATTTTTTAGTGTTATTAATATTTTTTTTTAAATCTGTTTATTTTTCTCCATTATATTTCAGGGCTTCACCACAGATTTAATATTATTTTTAGAGTCTATAACACTGCATAGAGATACATTCTATCTCTATATGTTTGTATTATGGGCCTACTGAAAAGCAGTGTCGTACCATATGGCGCCTGCATGAGCCATTGTATTTTTTAACTGTAGTACCGGTATATTTTTTATCATGTGGATCAGGTAACAATTTTTGACAACACAGAGGAACAGTATGGTCCATTATCAGACTGTGGACACCTCACATAGTTCTTAATGTACTCATTATCGCCCCCTTCAGGCTGAGGCAACTTTTGAGCAAATATTAATATATTATAATAAATTACTGAGTTAGCTATGATATGAGAAATCAGCATTACACCAGGAGCTCCATTGCAGGTCTTGTGAGCAGAAATTCAGTGCATAGTGTTTCAACATTATTTATTGCCATGCATAGTGTTTCAGCATTATTTATTGCCATGCATAGTGTTGCAGCATTATTTATTGCCATGCATAGTGTGCAGCATTATTTATTGCCAGCATAGGTTTGCAAGCTATTTTGAGCAATGCATAGTGTTGCAGCATTATTTATTGCCAGCATAGTGTTGCAGCCATTTTTATTGCCATGCATAGTGTTGCAGCATTATTTATTGCCATGAATAGTGATTGCAGCCATTATGTATTGCCATGCATAGTGTTGCAACATTATTATTGCCATGCATAGTGTTGCAGCATTATTTATTGCCATGATAGTGTTGCAGCATTATGTATTGCCATGCATAGTGTGCAACATATTTATTGCCATGCATAGTGTTGCAGCATTATGTATTGCCATGCATAGTGTTGCAGCATTATTTATTGCCATGCATAGTGTTGCAGCATTATTTATTGCCATGCATAGTGTTGCAGCATTATTTATTGCCATGCATAGTGTTGCAGCATTATGTATTGCCATGCATAGTGTTGCAGCATTATTTATTGCCATGCATAGTGTAGTTTCCCATCGTATAGGGAAGCCGCGGTCTTCACTTCTCCGTGTTACTTATACCTCTAGGTTAAGGAAGGGTCGGCAATCATCAAACTGTACATGGCTTCAGGAAGCAGATGGCGCGCGGCACTTGAGCTAAAAATTAGAAAAATAATAATAAAAAAGCAAAAGAATTGGCCTCAACTTCTTAACGTTGTGTTATTTTTCTTAAAGGATGACCTTGTGATTTAATGATGGTACATGAAACTATCCTGAGGAACACCACAAGAAATTCGAGGTCTGCAAGTAATACAGGAGTTGGCTCATGAAGGGGCTTGTAGAGAACCAAACTGTCACGTTCTGGTTGTTTGGCCAATGTCAGACTGAAGGTTCTACAGGCATGATTGTCATTCTACAGTCATATGTGATTAGATGTGTAGGACCTGATGCAAAGTAAGAGTTATATAATAAAAAGAACCTATAGAAGTCAATGGAGCACAGTATGAGTTCTATAAGGTTTTCAAGGTGGCTCACAGGATGGTCGATTCTGGAGGTCCCATACAGTATAGAGCAGCGTAGGGGGATTCACGGACCCAAGTTATCAAGTCATGTCATCAACATAGGATAGGCAATAACTCATTGATGGAGGTGACCTAAAGGATAGAAAGGATCCCACCGATACCCCAGCTTTTCTATGTAGAAAATGAGCGACAGGTTGCATAGCTTGAGTACCACTCAATTCGTATGTAGGATATAGATATAAGTAGCGCTATACCAGGGCCAGATTGAGAATCCCATGGGCTGTTTGAAAATTGTGGCAATTCAAGTCAATTTTGTTAATGGTTGAAATTTACTGCTACATATGGGGTACCAGAACCAGTTCTTGGCTAGCTTTTGGGGGCACGATTTCCCCATAGTTCTGCAGTTTAGACCTATTGATGGACTCAAGGTTTCTGGACGGTTCAAGTATACAGTTTGTCAAGAGCGGACACATATATATAGGATTGCAGAGCTGGTGGTCCCTCTCCTTGTGACTTACAGCGTAGTTTTGAGCTTAATGGTTGGTTTGGGTGGTAATGGACCCCCTATAATCCTTGACCACCCAAACCTCCCATACTAAATTTTGACTGTGATACACTGGGTTATATCAAGAAGTGATTGTAGATGCAGAAAGCATCGGTGGGGATCCAAGATTGGACTTTAACCATGAGCAAGTTGACCCCAATCTTACAGATACATTTTAGCTTAATACTGTTCCAACATTGAAAGTAAATGTAATGTATTTGCCAAGCTTAGAGAATTGAATTAAATTAAAAAGATAATTTCATAATTTCTGCCCAAAAATACAGACAATCCCTATCAGTAGACACGGGAAAAAGCACAATTTTTTCTCCATGTCTGTGTTCTTGCAGTTTCCTCTGTGACACACGCCCATTGTCTCGCTGCAGCCACATGACGCTACATGGAGATTAATGACGATGTAAATATAGTAAATACTGAGCGAATCGGTGACTAGAAAATAGTACTGACCTCGGTGAAAGATAACTGAGATAATCGTATCACTAACCGCCATAGTCATAATCGTGAACCGGAACTGGTCGGCAACAAGTCGAGACCTTATCCACCACAACCTACTGATCCAAGACATACAATAAGTCTATATATAGCACCACAAGCAGAGACGCTTCTAGAGGGTTTCTGGACCCCAGCCCAAATGAAAGTAGGCACTGTAGGGTCACACACTGCCATTTTATTCTAATTGTGCAAAATTATATAAGGCAGTAAAAAACTGTATAAATTCGTTATTAGTGGAAATAGTAATGACCGATAGGGTAAAGGTAAGGTCTTTTTAAACTAAAGTGTGAAATAATAAAAACAGAAACCCCCCTATAAAATAATTTGGTCTATCCCGTCCATCAAAACATGAAATAAAAAGCAAACAAAAAAGTTTTGTATATAAGTGTCTCAATAAAATCTGCTAATCTGTAAAAACAAACCCTCTTACAGCCTATGAAATTAAAAGATATGAATCCAAAGAAGATTTATCATTGTGCAAAAACATTAACACTATGTCATTTGGTATCACTGTAATCATATTGACCCACAGAAATAATGAAAATTTCATTTAGAAATCAGGTAAGCCATACGAAAATGAAACCCAAAAAATTAAAACAATTGCTCACTTGACGATCCTACTTTCCATTTCTTCTTCAATTAAGTGTTTCTGTGTACTGCAAAATGCATTAAAATAGAAGCTCTTATTCAGCTGGACTAACATTTTTCAAAAAGTTATAGATACCTTATATACTCGAGTATGAAGCCGACCCGAGTCATAAGCCGAGAGCCCTAATTTTACCACCAAAAACTGGAGAAAACCTATTGACTTGAGTATAAGCCGAGGGTGGCCAAAAGCATTGGCCACAGCCTCCCAGTATATAGCCAGCCGCCCCCCAGTATATAGCCAGAAAGCTCCAGTAATATATATCCAGCCTGCCCATGTAGTATACAGCAAGCCTGCCCTGTAGTATACAGCCGCTGCCCCTCTAGTATACAGCCCAGCCCCACAGTGAGGCTGTGCTCACTAAGAAGAGCCGGCTCTTTGGCTCTGAACTGCTCCCTATTAAATATATAATAGGGAGCCGCAGGGCAGTCAATCGCCCCACACCACTTTTCACCCGATTGTTAGTGTGGCTTTAAGTGAGCCGGTAGGGTGGGGTTAAGTGAGCCATCGGCTCATTCAGGTGAACCAGCTCATGTGTTCACGAACAAGAGCCGGTCGTTTGCAAATGACACATCACTAATAGTCAGACCACATTAAGGTGAGCTCCTGGAAGTGGGCTACAGTGTGTTAGCAATGTTTCGAGCCAAATGTAAATTTTTTTGGGGGGGGGGGAGTTTTTAGGTTTTCGTGGTTATCATCCAACCACCTTCATCATTTGTATCAGGGATGCTGCGTCGGCCGTGAGTGCAATGGCGGCTATTTATCTGATGAGTTCCTGCCTTAGATAAACAGTGGAAGGAGCGGAGAGGAGCAGACTCGGTTCACACTCTCAGGACACATTTTCCTGCCATGATGTAATGTGGGAAAAGAAGGATGCTCCGGGGGATACGAGGAGATGGAAGTTTGTCTCCGAAGTGTTTGGTTGCGAGTTTATGTCTCTCAAGGCCTGGGATTTTGCTTATGGCGAAGTGATTCACACCCTAATGAAATCAAAGTCCTTAATATGTGGCCAGAACATTGTTATGAAAAAAAACACTTCCCACACGATTTTTTCCGCCCTGGAATACCACAATCGAGACTTTCTCAGGATGCTCAAGTCCCTGGAACATGTGGAAAGCATAATGTTTGTGTTTATTGTTTACGTATTTAATTGTTCTTCATCATAGTTTTGAAAGGAAAAGTAATACTGAGACCAAAATCATAAATAAAATACTAAATAAGAGGTTTTATTTTGGCTTTAACCCTGTGTGAATGAAGGGAAAATGGCTTCCAACACTTAACTGTATGTTATAGAGCAGAAGGAGATGAGCAGATTGTATGTTGTGTCCTATTGCAGGCAGCATGTTATAGAGCAGAATGAGATAATAATAATAATAATAATAATACTTATTTCTGATAGGCCATCAAATTCCGTAGCGCTTTACAAATCATAGGGGACATATACAACTTATTAACATTACAAAGAACAAACAGTCATAGGAACAATAGGAGTGAGGGCCCTGCTCACAAGAGCTTTTATAGACTATGACGAGAGGGGGTGACACAAGAGCTTACAGACTATGAGGATGAGGGGGTGGGACACAAAGAGCTTACAGACAGGATATGAGGAGGGGAGGTGACACAAGAGCTTACAGTCTATGAGGAGAGAGGGTGACACAAGAGGTTCAGTCTAGGGAGAGGGGTGACACAAGAGCTTACAGCTAATGAGGATGGAGGAGGGGGTGACCAAGAGCTTACAGTCTATGAGGATGAGGGGGTGCACAAGAGCTTACAGTCTATGAGGATGAGGGGGTGACACAAGAGCTTACAGTCTATGAGGATGAGGGGGGAACAAAGACTACAGTATAGAGGATGAGGGGGTGCCACAAGAGCTTACAGTCTATGAGGAAGAGGGGGGGGTGACACAAGCGCTTACAGTCTATGAGGATGAGGGGATGACACAAGAGCTTACAGTCTAGTGAGGATGAGGGGACTTACACAAGAGCTTACAGACTAATGAGGATGAGGGGGGTGACACAAGAGGTTGATAAGGTCCAGCCATTCTTTATAAGGGAACAATAAGATAATTTTATAAATAATTTACTAAACAACGATGTTGCTGCTTGAACCAGCCATCAGCCGCCATCTTATTTACAGGGTCCTAGGTGAAAAAGACTGCAGAGAAGCCTGGAGCTGTATATCTGCTGTTTGGCCAGATAACAGAAGGATGGATTAGTAACAGGGAGAGTTGACAATTCATGCAGTTAGCGCAGTGTGATAGGCTTGCATAAAGAGATGGGTTTTAAGAGCAGGTTTGCAGCTTTGGAGGGGTGAGTATTAGTCTGAGAGTCTGGGAAGGGATTCCAGAGAATTGGTGCAACTCGGGAGAGGTTGGGTAAGTGCATGGGAGGTTCGAATGAGGTAGAGATTGATCTAATGTCACTGGACAGATCGAAGAGCACGAGAGGGGCGATAGACTGAGATGAGAGAAGAGAGATAGGGAGGTGCAGCATTTTCAGAGCTTTGTGTATTAGGGTTTGGTATTATTTTAAGTGAATACAGAAGGAGACAGCCAGTGCAGTGATTGGCAACAAACTGAAGGCATCCGTGTAGCATTTGGCCTAAAAGACGAAGCCTGGCTTCTGCATAAGATAGAGCCGTACCAAATGCATGCCCCCCAGTGATAGGTAGTACCAGTGTCACAGGTGCCCCTGCGATCTAGGTCTCCGAAAGCAAGGCATACCTGTGCCACTCTCTGTGGCGGCGCCCCTTCCGAGCTCACTCAACCCACCACTTTTCCGCTCCGGCCGGCACTGCGATTTAAAGGGCAAGTGCACCGCTCATTGGTGCTGCCCACTTCCCAGGTTCTATAAAGACCGGCGGCTACCAGATAGGTAACCATATCACAGCCCCCAGTATATAGGTGGCCACAGCATATGCCCCAAGGAAATAGGTAATATTCACTTACCAGCGCTCCCTGCAGCCAGCTCCCTCTTGCTCCATGCTCTTTCTTTGACCCAGGCTTAGACGATGGCGGCGATGGCACTTGGGTCATACAAAGGACGTGGCAGCAGTAACACTCGTGCCTGTGTCAAGTGATCGGTCTATGACACACGGCAGCCACACTATTTATTAAAAGCTCTGTCTGAGAGCCAGATGCAGCCAACAAAAGAGCCATATCTGGCTCCCGACCATAGGTTCCCTACCCTGGTTTGAGAGTGGAAGACCGATTAGTAGGGAGTTACAGTAGTTCTAGTCGAGGAGTGAATAAGTGCAACAATTAGCATTTAGAAGTTTCAAATGTCAGAAACGGACGGATTCTGGAGATGTTTATGAGATGCTACGGCAAGAGCGACCAGAGATTGAATGTGTGGCTCAAAGGAAAGGTCAGAGTCCAGCACACCCCAAGACAGCGGGCCTGCGCCTCGGTCTATAGTGATCCACAGACCAAGATGGGAGGGTCAGGGTTGGTTTGGTTAGTAGATGGTGGAAAGACAAGAAGTTCAGTCTAGAAAGATTAAGTTTCAAGAAGAGAGAGGACATGATGCTAAAGACAGCAGAGAGAGACAGTCACTAGTGTTCTGGATTAAGGCAGGGGTGATGTTATGTCAGAAGTATATAGCTGGGTGTTCATCAGCATAAAGATGATACTGGAAACCAAATCATGCTGTGGTTTGTCCAATGGGGGCAGTATAGACAGAGAAGAGGACCTAGGACCGAGCCTGAGGAACCCCGACACTGAGAGGAGGAGGAGAAGATAAAGATCCAGAAAGGAGACACTGAAAGTGCGGTCAGAGAGATAGGAACAAAAAACCAAGAAGTGCAGTGTCCTTAGGCCAATGGAGTGAAGCATCCTGAGGAGGAGCTGGTGGTCCACAGCTCGAACGCTGCCGATAGATCCAGAAAGATGAGGAGAGAAGAGTCACCTTTGTATTTTGCAGTGAGGAGATCATTGGAGACTTTAGAAAGAGCAGTTTCAGTGGAATACATAGAGCGGAAACCAGATTGTAGGGGGTCAAGGAGGGAGTTAGCTGAGAGATTCGGGTTAGTCGAGAATAGACCAAGCGTTCCAGGAGTTGGAGATGAAAGGGAGGTTAGAAATGGTCGGTAGTTGGTAGCATTGGATGGGTCCAGTGAAGGTTTCTTATAGTAAAGGGGGTAACAATAGCATGCTTGAAAGAAGAGGGACGACCCCAGAAAGAGAGAGAGAGAGATCGGAAATTTTACTTAGGTGAGAAGTGACTGCTGGGGAGAGAGAGTACCAGATGTGAGGGGATGGGGTCACTGATGCAGGTAGTGGGGGCGAGCAGAGGAAAGGAGCTGGACACTTCTTCCTCTGTGACTGCTCAAAGGAAGAGATTGAACAAGATAAGGTATGGGAGGGAAGGGGATTGGATGGGTGAGTGGATTGAGCAAGTATTTCTGGCGGATACAATCAATTTATCCTTAAAATAGCCGGCAGATCTTCAGCCCCAAGGTCTGGTGACAGGTGGCTGCACCTTTGGTGTTAGTAAGGAGTGAAGGGTTTGGGGTTGTTAGAGGAGAGGATATGAGATTAGTAAATAGACTGTTTAGCAAGGTGAAGGGCAGAGTTCTAAGTTTTTAGCATAAATTTGAAGTGTAGAAAGTCTGACAGATGTGCGCGATTTTCTCCACAGACGTTCAGCAATCCTGGAGCACTGCCGAAGGAAACGAGTTTGTTCAGTGTGCCAAGGTTGCCTGCGTGTGTGTGAAAATTTCGGATAGTGAGTGGTGCCATCTCATCTAGGGCGCTTCTGACAGTGTGATTATAGTGGTTAGTAGCCGGTTTGGGAAGGTGAAAGAGGAGTGGGGGACAGTGCAGTCTGTAAGTTTCTGTGAGTTGATGAGTATCTATTGCACGTGGGGTTCCGGTATGAAGATGGGTGGAAGGATTTGAGAATGAGAAGGATTATGAAGTAAAGAAAGGAGATTATGGTCTGAAAGTGGAAAGGAGGAATTGGTAAAATCAGATATTGAAGATGGTCGGGAGAAGACCAAATCGAGGATGTTCCCTCACTATGAGTGGGGGAAACGCAGAGAGAGTTGTGAAGACCTAGAGAAGTAGTTAGTGCTAAGACTGAGAGGCAGGAGGGGAAATGGTATTATGAGCTGATTGTACATAGTTTCCTATCTTCAGGCGCATGTTATAGCGCATAGGAGCTGAGCAGGTCTACATAGGTCCTATCTGCAGGCAGCATGTTATAGAGCAGAAGGAGATGAGCAAGATTATACATAGTGTCCTATCTGCAGGCAACATGTTATAGAGCAGGAGGAGTGAGCAGAGTCACATAGTGTCCTATCTGCAGGTAGCATGTTATAGAGCAGGAGGAGCTGAGCAGATTGTACATAGTGTCCTATCTGCAGGCAGAATGTTATAGAGCAGGAGGAGGATGGGTAGTTAGATGTGCAAACAACACTTTTTTTAAAAAATTACCGTGGTTTCTTCGAATCGGTCTGGTCACGCCCCTGGTTTTCGTCGCATGCAAGTCGGCCCCGATGCGACACAATCCGACGCTTGCGCCAAAAACCCTGGGGGGAATTCGGCACAAAACGGTTTAAAATTCTGAAAACCCGTCGGAAAACCGCGATTCGGACCTTAGTAAATGTCCCATATCTGTAGGCCTTTCCAGTGATTTTTCCCCGATTAATTGCAGAGTCATCTCACTGTAAAAGTGAATGCGCTAATCCTATTTGATGTTGGGGTGACCTTATTCCCAGCCCTAGGAAGCTGCTTACCAAGTATCAAAGAAAGAAGAAGATTGAGGGACAGAGAAAGGGAGCCCTCGTCATTGTTCGGGAAAACTGGTCTACACCTCACAATGGCACCATACGTCAGAGGCTGGATATGCACCAAGATCTTTATAGAAGCATCTCTTTAGAAAAGCCTACATGAATCAAGCATGCTCTTCAAAAACAAGCCGTGTCCTCAAAGCCTTGGTCAGTCCTTCCCTATTGACAGGTGTCCTCCGCCTTCTTTTCAGGTTCCCATCAGTGGAACTTCTACACTTTTGATGGATGGCTTCTTATTTCAATATGAATGGTCATCTCAGCTTGGAACAGGCGGTTAGCCTTGGTGTTGTTAAGCTGCCTTCCCAATCCGTCCCCTCTTTTTATCCATTCTCCAAGAAAGTAGTTATACAGGGGCAAAAGAAGAAAAAAAAAATTCCCCTGCTTTGACAACCACCGCTCTTTTTTTTCAGTTGTTCAGGAGAATGGGGGGAGGAGTGAGCAACTGGGTATGATTCAGGTTTTGTCTAAGATTTACTGCGCAATTGTCTCAAGAACGAAGGAGACAAACTTAAGTGAATAGAGGAATCTTGCCGGGAAATTCTCGTTTAAACAAGTTAAACTTGGTAAGGAGATCAAGGTTGCTCAAGGCTTCTATGTGATCCAAAGGAGACTACAGAGAACGGGTGCTAGATGGAGAGCATCGAAAACAAGTCTCTTTTTATGTGATTGGAGGACTATATGAAGGTCTATCAAGAATAAATATCATCCTTTTCAAAAATGTAGATTTAAGATCAGAATCAAATTCTCTTGACCATATATGATCCAAATATTGACTTTCCAAGTCTTCTCCAAATCTGGAGAAGACCAGTCTTACAGATGTGTCCTGAATTCTGGTCTCTTCGCTAGACAAAATCTAATAATATAATCCAGAATGTAGATTTTGAGATATAACCTGATTGTTCCTGACCATGTTTGGTTCAAATCATGGCTTTCAGTCTGAGTGACAAGTCTGGAGATGACCAATCTAATAGATGGTCTTGGATTCCGGTCTGTTTTCTTTAGACAAAATTTTAAAAAATCAAATCCAAAATGTAGGTTTAGACTAAAATCAGATGCTCCTGATCACGTATGATCCAACTCTTGGATTTCAGTTTGAGTGACGAGTGGAGATGACCACTCTAAAGATGTGCCTGGATTTGGCCTTACACTCGATAGAATCGAATAATATATCCAGAATGTATTTTCAAGATATAACCTGATGGTACAGACCACGTATGATCCAACCCTTGGTTCAGTCTGAGTGACAAAAGTCTGGAGATGACCAATCCAATAGATGTGTCCAGGATTCTGGTCTCTCCACAAAACAGAATCTAAAAATATAATCCTCAATTTAACTTCACCACTGACTGCAAAATAAAAAAAGAAACTAATAAAAAATAATTCCAGTATTGTTTTTGAATGGCCATTTGAAATTTTTTTGCAAAAATTTTTTTAAAAAAATACCCCCAAATAGTAATTTTTTAGTGTTATTAATATTTTTTTTAAATCTGTTTATTTTTCTCCATTATATTTCAGGGCTTACCACAGATTTAATATATTTTAGAGTCTATAACACTGCATAGAGATCATTCTATCTCTATATGTTTGTATTATGGGCTACTGAAAAGCAGTGTCGTACCATATGGCCGCCTGCATGAGCCATTGTATTTTTTAACTGTAGTGTACCGGATATTTTTTATATGTGGATCAGGTAACAATTTTGACAACACAGAGGAACAGTATGGTCCATTATCAGACTGTGGACACCTCACATAGTTCTAATGTACTCATTATCGCCCCCTTCAGGCTGAGGCAACTTTTGAGCCAAATATTAATATATTATAATAAATTACTGATTAGCTATGATATGAGAAATCAGCATTACACCAGGAGTCCAGTGCAGGTCTTGTGAGCAGAAAGTTTCATGATTGCATCGTGTTTCAACATTATTTATTGCAGCATGCAATAGTGTTTCAGTAATTATGTATTTGCGCATGCATAGTGTTGCATGCACATTATTTATTGCCATGCATAGTGTTGCAGCTTATTGCATTTATGTGCCAGGCATAGCGTTTGCAACTTATTTATTGGCATGCATAGTGTTGCAGCGATTATTTATTGCCATGCATAGTGTTGCAGCATTTTTATTGCCATGCATAGTGTTGCAGCATTATTTATTGCCATGATAGTGTTGCAGCATTATGTATTGCCATGCATAGTGTTGCAACATTATGTATTGCCATGCATAGTGTGCAGATTATATTGCTGATAGGTTGCGCATATGTATTGCCATGCATAGTGTGCACTATTTATTGCCCATGCATAGTGTTGCAGCTATTATGTATTGCCATGCATAGTGTTGCAGCATTATTTATTGCCATGCATAGTGTTGCAGCATTATATTGCCATGCTAGTGATTGCAGCATTATTTATTGCCATGCTATGTGTTTGCAGCAATTTATTGCCATGCATAGTGTTGCAGCATTAGTATTGCCATGCATAGTGTTGCAGCATTATTTATTGCCATGCATAGTGTTGCACGTTATTTATGCCATGCATAGTTGTTGCAGCATTATTTATGCCATGCATAGTGTTGCAGCATTATTATTGCCATGCATATGTTCACGCATTAGTTATGCCATGCATAGTGTTGCAGCATTATTTATTGCCATGCATAGTGTTGCAGCATTATTTATTGCCATGCATAGTGTTGCAGCATTATTTATTGCCATGATTGTGCCCTGGATTCTGGCTCTACACTCGATAGAATCGAATAATATATCCAGAATGGATTTTCAAGATATAACCTGATGGTACAGACCACGTATGATCCAACCTTGGCTTTCAGTTAGTGGACAAGTCTGGAGATGACCAATCCAATAGATGTGTCCAGGATTTGGTCTCTCCACAAAACAGAATCTAAAAATATAATCCTCAATTCTAACTCACCAGACTGCAAAATAAAAAAAGAAACTAATAAAAAAATATCCAGTATTGTTTTTGAATGGCCATTGAAATTTTTTTGCAAAAATTTTTTTAAAAAAATACCCCCAATAGTAATTTTTTAGTGGTATTAATATTTTTTTTTAAATCTGTTTATTTTTCTCCATTATATTTCAGGCTTCACCACAGATTTAATATATTTTAGAGTCTATAACACTGCATAGAGATACATTCTATCTCTATATGTTTGTATTATGGGCTACTGAAAAGCAGTGTCGTACCATATGGCAGCCTGCATGAGCCATTGTATTTTTAACTGTGTAGTACCGGTTATTTTTATCATGTGGATCAGGTAACAATTTTGACAACACAGAGGAACAGTATGGCCTTATCAGACTGTGGACACCTCACATAGTTCTAATGTACTCATTATCGCCCCCTTCAGGCTGAGGCAACTTTTGAGCAAATATTTAATATTATAATAAATTACTGAGTTAGCTATTATGAATGAGAAATCAGCATTACACCAGGAGCTCCATGCAGGTCTTGTGAGCAGAAATCAGTGCATAGTGTTTCAACATTTTTATTGCCATGCATAGTGTTAGCATATTATTGCATGCATAGTGTTGCAGCATTATTTATTGCCATGCATAGTGTTGCAGCATTATTATTGCCATGCATAGCGTTCAGATTATTTATTGCCATGCATAGTGTTGCAGTATATTATTGCCATGCTAGTGTTGCAGCATTATTTATTGCCATGCATAGTGTTGCAGCATTATTTATGCCATGCATAGTGTTGCAGCATTATGTATGCCATGAAAGTGTTGCAACATTATTTATTGCCATGCATAGTGTTGCAGCATTATTTTTGCCATGCATAGTTGTTGCAGCATTATGTATTGCCATGCATAGTGTTGCAACATTATTATTGCCATGCATAGTGTTGCAGCATTATGTATTGCCATGCATAGTGTTGCAAGAATTATGTATTGCCATGCATAGTGTGCCAGCATTAGTATTGCCTGCATGTGTTGCAGCATTATTTATTGCCATGCATAGTGTTGGCAGCTTATTATTGCCATGCATAGTGTTGCAGCATTATGTATTGCCATGCATAGTGTTGCAGGCATATTATTGCCATGCATAGTGTTGCACATTATATTGCCATGCATAGTGTGCAGCATTAATTATTGCCAGCATAGTGTTGCAGCATATTATGCCAGCATGTGTTGCAGCATTATTTATTGCCATGCATTAGTGTTGCAGCTTATGTATGCCATGCATAGTGTTTGCAGTGCATTATTTATTGCCATGCATAGTGTTGCACGTTATTTATGCCATGCATAGGTTTGCAGCATTATTTATGCCATGCATAGTGTTGCAGCATTATTTATTGCCATGCATAGTGTTGCCGCATATTTATGCCATACATAGTGTTGCAGTATTATTACGTGCACATTTGGCCACGTGAATTTTCGCAGTATGTTCTCTTTTCGGAACGTTATTCCATACAATGCCGTCTAAACGTCAGCGTTTTGTAGGATTGTGCTCTTTTCTAACCAGAAGGCGACTCCTCTATGTTCCAGATATCCGCAGTCTCTTGAATGAACACATAATGTGATTGTGTAGGTGGAATGTCTTTTTATAACTCCTGCTCCACTTTATATACAAGCGATTGTTTTGTCTTTTCCAAAAGACATGTCCTGGGGATGGGTTGGACTCCTGGTAACAGTGTTTTCCTTGGTAATAACACAAAGTAAATATTTTCGACAATATTCTAACTTTCAAGCAAGCATTAACTTACTCCTTTATTCCAGGGTACGTAACATACCGCAGAGGATTAGTGGAGGGCACTAGAGAACATGTAATATTGTAATGGGGGCATTCACCCATAAACAGCTTAGAAAAGGCAAAACTAATTGAGAGATATAGAGCTGATGACAAAATCCATGCTGCCCTATACCATGTTACCTATAGAGGCCCACCTTTATTAATGAGGTAACATTGTGATATGCTTTAGAATCAACACCCTTCTATTGGGACAATGTTCATTAAAGGAAATATCACAGCTGGTTGTCAAATAATCTATGTATAATATAGACTGAATCAAATAAATGCAATGATATTGTTAGAAAAGGGAGTAAGAGTAGAGGGGGAATAAAATAAATAGGCAGCAGAGGGAGAAGTTGCACCTTGATCCTGGTTTCTGACGGTGCACAACGGCTCCTGTCTCCTAAGACATAGTTACAGACAGCTGTCTAATAATCTATGTATGATATAGTCTGCACTATGAAATAAATGCAATGAGATTGGTTAGGAAAGGGAGTAGGAAAAAAAGAGGGTGATTAAAGAAGAGCAGAGGTAGAAGTTGCATTTGATCCTGGTGTCTGGTGGTGCACAAAGGCTTCTCTCTCTTCGGAGGTAGTGGAACCAGCCGCGGATGATGACATAAGCCAAACCTGGGACCGGAGTCTAAGTGACACCCGGTCTTCACCATAACCCGCACAAAGCAGGATGGACTTGCTGTGGAGTGGTACCACCAGGTCGTTCCACAGGTGTGACTTGTCCGCGGTGGCAGCCAAGGTCGACGGTACAGGAACAGCAGGCAATCTCGTAGTCGGGGACAGGCAGGAGGTCAGGACGGGCAGCACGGGATCAGAGTCGGGGACGCAGCAATAGCTCAAGGAAGCAGCGAAGAGGCATAATCAGGACGGCCACCGGGGTCACACCGGGAAATCACAATAACAGCGACAGGGCATCAGACAAAAGTTTGTCTAAGGCACAAGGCACCAAGATCCGGCGAGCGAATGCTGGGAGAGGCGGCTTAAATCAGTTTCTGAAAATGGCCGGCACCAATTAGTGGGTGTACTGGACCTTTAAATCCATGAGTGCGGTGCGTGTGCGCGGCTGCCAGAGCAGGAACGTGGACAGGTAACGCGATTGAGGGGAGCCGGGGGCCACGGGCCCCCGGAATGTTGGGTTGTGACATTATGTAAAAGTTTGCATATTGATCATGGTGTCTAATGTGCAGAAAAGCTTCTCTCTTCCAAAGAATGTTACAGACTGTTGTCTATAACCTATGTATGGTATACTCTGCACTATGAAATAAATGCAACGAAGAGCAGATTTAGATCAAAGGATCCTCTTTTCCTAAGACATTTTTCAGACTGTTATCTAATAATATGTTAAAGTCTTCACTATGGAATGTATAAAAATGTATTGATATTGGTTAGAAAAGGGATAGAAGCAGGAGAGGAATAATAAAGAAGAGAAGAGGTAGAAGGATGCACTTTGATCCTGGCGTCTGATGGTGCAAAACTTCCTAAGACATTGATCTGACCAATTCTTCATTAGGGCTTTAAGTTGCTCTTCTGAATGCCAGACTGATTCCCTATCATATATCTTTGAATTGAGAAAATATAACATACTTACCACAGTCTTAAAATTGCCCATAGTGTTTCATAAATTTCAAAATAATCTAGCAAAATGGACAAAAATAAGGACTCCAAAATTAGGCAACCCTTGGCAGGTTGGTTTCTAATTTGTCTCAATTGCACCTAGGGAAAGGAATGATATAGAGCTTATGTATAATGATTTATGGCTTAGATGGGAGTGACCAGCCCATGGCAAGACTTAGCATGGGCGACCCAACCGATCCTGATGGGTAATGGTCTATGAAGGGATATAAAATAGACCATATTTTGATTGCCTTTGACTCTTTGATCACGCTCTACATGAAAACAGTAAATTTGAAGAGTTCTTCCATGAGTTCTTAATACAGGTGCGGTGGTCCATATTGAAAACCACAACACAATGACGTGATTTACTACGTCCACTAGACTCCCATAAAGAAACTTTTCTTCTTCTGATTACATTACACAGTGTTTCCTCCTATGGAGACTTGTTAGTGACTTAACATTTCCTACATATGAAATCTCCAGGTCACTTATAAAATTCGTTATGGCATTACACCAGAGTTTTCTGCTTCTTGATAAAAATGGAAGGAATGTACTTTGGGTTGTCCTGATTTTGCTTCGGGTGATGAACAATCAATTGGTCATGGCTCTTTTTCGCGCTTCCCGTATTCAGCAGAAAAACAGAGAGTATTTAGACATTCAGCTGAAAGGGCATTGATGTGGACGCTCTTTGTACAAGTGAATAGATGGATGCGTCATGAGGTCACAGTTAAAGGGGCCATTCATGGAAATTAAAGAAACAACCTCTCTTAACTAACATAATGTTACTGACCAGCAGAATAATACTGTGAATGGATCAATCTTCACCACCAGGGGGCCTAGGATATCCAACTTATGGCTCTAGATATCATGTATATGGCTCTATAGCTTGTGGCTTTGGTGGGCAGTTAGACTTGCATGTTGTTACCCCCATGCACCGGAATATACCTAATCCTGGTGCCAACCTATTGATACCATCACGGACCTGTAACATCAGAGCTATTAATGGCACTCCCAGTACTAGGGTCCATATTAAAGGCAGTAGGCCCTCACCATATCTCCTCAATTCAGGACCATATTAAGCCCCTCCTAACAATCTAAAAAAATGAAGAAAATTCCTCAAAACGAAAATTTTTGCCATTTTTACAAAATCGTTACTCCGTAGGATTCACTACTGAATGAAGACTTAAGATCTCCAAATAATCATTATATGCCCAGTTTCTGTGACGACAATGAAGAACCTGAACCTATGGAACCAAATTCAGAATGACATCAAAAAGATTGACCCATAACATTTCCTTTAAGAAGGACCAATCCCACTAAACTCCAACCTGGTGCATCCTTTAACAGGCTCTGCTCAACTGGTATAAATTTTTTTCTCCAGTAAAAACTACACTGCTGTCAAGTGGGTGGTCCGAGCATCAATCATGAACCTCCCATCTGACAGTGAGAGACTAATAGCATATTTGGTGCCAAAAATAACCGCACTAATTACATCGAGAAAGTTGAGAAGTAGAGAAAAATTTCCAACTGTTCTCCATAGGAGAAAAGGAGATCTACTTGATTGAGAACAAAATGATCGGGCATGTTGAAATGAATAGCCCAATCCTTATCTGTCTTGACACTTACATTGAGGAAAGTTGGAATACTCAGTGACATACCCACTCCTAACAGTTCCTACTTACCTAATAAAGACACAACTGACCATGAGAGCGAGAAGAGTTCGTACTCGGAAGTCTGCCACACACAGTACAATAACTCATGATCCGTAGAAGATAGATAATGCATTATTTCAAAGTTGCTAAACTGTGTACATACTTTATGATACCGTTTTACCATGGACATGCCCTTTAAATCTATTCATTACAGAATTATTGAAAAATATCCAGTGATGGCTCCGGGACATGAACTTGTCTACCAGACATTATTAGTTGTGGTTTTGGAAGCAGTTAAGTGACTTCTTGAGTTTTTTTCCCGCTTTTGCTGGCATCAGCATTATGTCTCCCTTTGATAAGGCAGAGGGATCAAAGCCGAGGCTCCTTAAAGGGTAATTGTTACCTCATGGGTCAAACACAGCACGAGTCAATATTTGATTTGCCTGATAGTCCTTGATACTGTCTGAACGCTGTGGTATATTGTACCAGGATTATAAATCCAGATGCTCCGGGATTTCTGTATTCCTATAAATTACCCTATAGACTTTGCACTGACCAATCCGTCTATTTAAGCTATAGATCAAAGACTAAGATTGTGTCCTTCTTATATAAAAGTGGATCTGACCATACACTATAACCCTAGGTGATATAGAGACTGCGCTCGGAATGTGATTATTTATATAACATAAATGTAAGTGTACTGACAAGTCTGACTTAATTGTTCTGTGGAATGGAAAACAAGAAAAACAGCAAGGATTTGCCAAAAAAAAAATTACAAGGGTTTATTAAGGAAAAATACCTAACGACAGAGTAACGCACTTCAAGAACATTCAGAGGGATCGCCTATTTTAGAAAAAAGTGAAGTTTTTTTTTTAGAAGGAACAGCGCCACTTTGTTCACAGCTGGATTTGGTATTGCAGTATTTACTTCAAATGTGGGTAAGTTGCAAAAATGAGCTGGAGATCAGAAAGAATTTGGAAGTCTGGAAGTTGACTTGCTAAGTACAGTGCTGACACCTGAATTGAGTTCCTTGGGCTTCCGAGATAAAATTCATCATTCTTAGAAAATAGATGTCCGTATTAGGGCAGGGTCCACTGGAGGATCCTTCAATGTGGGCCCGTCCAACGCTGATGATATAGTTAAGTGAACATCATCATCAGGCTGATGCCTGTATCCAAAAATAAATGATTTCCCATATTGCACTTGAATCAATGGCCCGTCTCATGTTCTACATCTTGTGCACATAGTGTGAGGTTACTTCGGGGACAGTGATGTTTGCGTGACACGCTCCTTCTACTGGTTCCTTCCAAAAACAAGCTACATGTTAAGAAAACAAAAGGGAATTAGAAGGTCTTTCCAACCCCTGGGAGGACAATACTTCACCTCAACATAACTGTGTCAGACCCCGGCTTGGCTGATGGTGTGTTTTTATATACTAATGACTAGAAAGCATTAAAATGCTCAGGCTTATAATAATGATGGGTCTGGGAAAGAAGCGGGGGCTGTACATGAGAATTCATTGCTAGGTAATGTATCATACAGAGTACAACATTCTGTTAATAGGGTAAGTCTATCTACTTATACTCCACGTGTGTCAACTGTGTAAACCCAACGGGAAAGATGTGAAATATTACACTAATGGCTGCGACTTACAAATGAATCTCACACAGGGCAAATATTCCTAAGGTTGGAACACCAGAATCTCTCTTTTCCCACGGGTCATGGTGTGGAGTTAGCTACTCAGTGGTACCAGGAATGAAGCTATCCACATCCTTTTCTGGCCCAAATGGCACCAGCATGTCCATGAAGGAAGGTACTGACCAGTGGTGTAACTAGAAGCTGATGGGCCCAAGGCAAAGATTGCCGGGCCCCCGACTATAATGTATGGTTTATAGTACTAGTCTTCCATAGGGAAAGTGACACCATAAGGGCCCCTACACCTCTCTGGGCCAGGTGCGATCGCAAACTACTGCACCCCCTCAAGTTACGCCCCGTACCTGACCAATAATTGGTTCCTATTCATACTGTTTTCCACAATCCTGCATATTGACCACTTTCCAGGCTCTTCACTTCAGATAGTTTTGGTATTGTTTTGACCTTGACCTGCAAATCTCCTGAGTAGACCACTGATTGACTTTGATCTGTGCTTCCTCTAGCGTTATTATGAAATTGACACGTGGATTTCAGTTTGAGTGAAGAGTCTGGAGATGACCACTCTAAAAGATGTGCCCTGGATTCTGGCCTCTACACTCGATAGAATCGAATAATATAATCCAGAATGTATATTTCAAGATATAACCTGATGGTACAGACCACGTATGATCCAACCCTTGGCTTTCAGTCTGAGTGACAAGTCTGGAGATGACTGATCCAACCCTTGGCTTTCAGTCTGAGTGACAAGTCTGGAGATGACCAATCCAATAGATGTGTCCAGGATTCTGGTCTCTCCACAAAACAGAATCTAAAAATATAATCCTCAATTTAACTTCACCACTGACTTGCAAAATAAAAAAAAGAAACTAATAAAAAATAATTCCAGTATTGTTTTTTGAATGGCCATTTGAAATTTTTTTTGCAAAAATTTTTTTAAAAAAATACCCCCCAAATAGTAATTTTTTAGTGTTATTAATATTTTTTTTTAAATCTGTTTATTTTTCTCCATTATATTTCAGGGCTTCACCACAGATTTAATATTATTTTTAGAGTCTATAACACTGCATAGAGATACATTCTATCTCTATATGTTTGTATTATGGGCCTACTGAAAAGCAGTGTCGTACCATATGGCGCCTGCATGAGCCATTGTATTTTTTAACTGTAGTACCGGTATATTTTTTATCATGTGGATCAGGTAACAATTTTTGACAACACAGAGGAACAGTATGGTCCATTATCAGACTGTGGACACCTCACATAGTTCTTAATGTACTCATTATCGCCCCCTTCAGGCTGAGGCAACTTTTGAGCAAATATTAATATATTATAATAAATTACTGAGTTAGCTATGATATGAGAAATCAGCATTACACCAGGAGCTCCATTGCAGGTCTTGTGAGCAGAAATTCAGTGCATAGTGTTAGTTTCCCATCGTATAGTGTGAAGCCGCGGCTCTTCACTTCTCCGTGTTACTTATACCTCTAGGTTAATGGAAGGGTCGGCAATCATCAACTGTACATGGCTTCAGGAAGCAGATGGCGGCGCGGCACTTGAGCTAAAAATTAGAAAAATAATAATAAAAAAGCAAAAGAATTGGCCTCAACTTCTTAACGTTGTGTTATTTTTCTTAAAGGATGACCTTGTGATTTAATGAGGTACATGAAACTATCCTGAGGAACACCACAAGAAAATTCGAGGTCTGCAAGTAACTAACAGGAGTTGGCTCATGAAGGGGCTTGTAGAGAACCAAACTGTCGTTCTGGTGTTTGGCCAATGTCAGACTGAAGGTTCTACAGGCATGATTGTCATTCTACAGTCATATGTGATTAGATGTGTAGGACCTGATGCAAAGTAAGAGTTATATAATAAAAAGAACCTATAGAAGTCAATGGAGCACAGTATGAGTTCATAAGGTTTTCAAGGTGGCTCACAGGATGGTCGATTCTAGGAGGTCCCATACAGTATAGAGCAGCGTAGGGGGATTCACGACCCAAGTTATCAAGTCATGTCATCAACATAGGATAGGCATAACTCATTGAATGGAGGTGACCTAAAGGATAGAAAGGATCCCACCGATACCCCAGCTTTTCTTGTAAAAATGACGACAGGTTGCATAGCTTGAGTACCACTCAATTCGTATGTAGGATATAGATATAAGTAGCGCTATACCAGGGCCAGATTGAGAATCCCATGGGCTGTTTGAAAATTGTGGGCAATTCAAGTCAATTTTGTTAATGGTTGAAAATTTACTGCCTACATATGGGGTACAGAACCAGTTCTTGGTAGCTTTTGGGGGCAGATTTCCCCTAGTTCTGCAGTTTAGGACCTATTGATGGACTCAAGGTTTCTGGACGGTTCAAGTATACAGTTTGTCAGAGCGGACACATATATAGTAGGATTGCAGAGCTGGTGGTCCCTCTCCTTTGACTACAGCGTAGTTTTGAGACTTAATGGTGGTTTGGGTTGGTAATGGACCCCCTATAATCCTGGACCACCCAAACCTCCCATACTTAAATTTTGACTGTGATACACTGGGTTATATCAGAGAAGTGATTGTAGATGCAGAAAGCATCGGTGGGGATCCAAGATTGGACTTTCAACCATGAGCAAGTTGACCCCAATCTTACAGATACATTTTAGCTTAATACTGTCCAACATGAAAGTAAATGTACATGTATTTGCCCAAGCTTAGAGAATGAATTAAATTAAAAAGATAATTTCATAAATTTCTGCCCAAAAATACAGACAATCCCTATCAGTAGACACGGGAAAAGCAACAATTTTTTCTCCATGTCTGTGTTCTTGCAGTTTCTCTGTGACACACGCCCATTGTCTCGCTGCAGCCACGATGACAGCTACATGGAGATTAATGACGATGTAAATATAGTAAATACTGAGCGAATCGGTGACTAGAAAATAGTACTGACCTCGGTGAAAGATAACTGAGATAATCGTATCACTAACCCGCCATAGTCATAATCGTGAACCGGAACTGGTCGGCAACAAGTCGAGACCTTATCACCACAACCTACTGATCCAAGACATACAATAAGTCTATATATAGCACACAAGCAGAGACGCTTCTAGAGGGTGGTTTCTGGACCCAGCCCAAATGAAAGTAGGCACTGTAGGGTACACACTGCCATTTTATTCTAATTGTGCAAATTATATAAGGCAGTAAAAAACTGTATAAATTGTTATTAGTGTAATAGTAATGACCGATAGGGTAAAGGTAAAGGTCTTTTAAACTAAAGTTGAAATAATAAAAACAGAACCCCCCTATAAAATAATTTGGTCTATCCCGTCCATCAAAACATGAAATAAAAAGCAAACAAAAAAGTTTTGTATATAAAGTGTCTCAATAAATCTGCTAATCTGTAAAAACAAACCCTCTTACAGCTCTATGAATTAAAGATATGAATCTCAAAGAAGATTTTCATTGTGCAAAAACATTAACACTATGTCATTTGGTATCACTGTAATCATATTGACCCACAGAATATAATGAAAATTTCATTTAGAAATCAGGTAAGCCATACGAAAATGAAACCCAAAAAATTAAAACAATTGCTCACTTGACGATCCTACTTTCCATTTCTTCTTCAATTAAAGTGTTTCTGTGTACGCAAAATGCATTAAAATAGAAGCTCTTATTCAGCTGGGACTAACATTTTTCAAAAAGTTATAGATACCTTATATACCGAGTATAAGCCGACCCGAGTATAAGCCGAGAGCCCTAATTTTACCACCAAAAACTGGAGAAAACCTATTGACTTGAGTATAAGCCGAGGGTGGCCAAATAGCATTGGCCACAGCCTCCCAGTATATAGCCAGCGCCCCCCAAGTATATAGCCAGAAAGCTCCAGTAATATATATCCAGCCTGCCCATGTAGTATACAGCAAGCCTGCCTCTGTAGTATACAGCCGCTGCCCCTCTAGTATACAGCCAGCCCCACAGTGAAGGCTGTGCTCACTAAGAAGAGCCGGCTCTTATGGCCTGAACTGCTCCCTATTAAATATATAATAGGGAGCCGCAGGGCAGTCAATCGCCCCACACCACTTTTCACCCGATGTTAGTGGTGGCTTTAAGTGAGCCGGTTAGGGTGGGGTTAAGGTGAGCCATCGGCTCATTCAGGTGAACCGCTCATGTGTTCACGAACAAGAGCCGGCTCGTTTGCAAATGACACATCACTAATAGTCAGACCACATTAAGGTGACTCCTGGAAGTGGGCTACAGTGTGTTAGCAATGTTCACCAAATGTTAAATTTTTTGGGGGGGGGGGAGTTTTTAGGTTTTCGTGTTATCATCCAACCACCTTCATCATTTGTAATCAGGGATGCTGCGTCGGCCGTGAGTGCAATGGCGGCTATTTATCTGATGAGTTCCTGCCTTAGATAAACAGCTGGAAGGAGCGGAGAGGAGCAGACTCGGTTCACACTCTCAGGACACATTTTCCTGCCATGATGTAATGTGGGAAAAGAAGGATGCTCCGGGGGAACGAGGAGATGGAGTTTGTCTCCGAATGTTTGGTTGCGAGTTTATGTCTCTCAAGGCCTGGGATTTTGCTTATGGCGAAGTGATTCACACCCTAATGAAATCAAAGTCCTTAATATGTGGCCAGAACATTGTTATGAAAAAAAACACTTCCCACACGATTTTTTCCGCCCTGGAATACCACAATCGAGACTTTCTAGGATGCTCAAGTCCCTGGAACATGTGGAAAGCATAATGTTTGTGTTTATTGTTTACGTATTTTAATTGTTCTTCATCATAGTTTTGAAAGGAAAAGTAATACTGAGACCAAAATCATAAATAAAATACTAAATAAGAGGTTTTATTTTGGCTTTAACCCTGTGTGAATGAAGGGAAAATGGCTTCCAACACTTAACTGTATGTTATAGAGCAGAAGGAGATGAGCAGATTGTATGTTGTGTCCTATTGCAGGCAGCATGTTATAGAGCAGAATGAGATAATAATAATAATAATAATAATACTTATTTCTATAGGCCATCAAATTCCGTAGCGCTTTACCAAATCATAGGGGACATATACAACTTATTAACATTACAAAGAACAAACAGTCATAGGAACAATAGGAGTGAGGGCCCTGCTCACAAGAGCTTTTATAGACTATGGAGAGGGGGTGACACAAGAGCTTACAGACTATGAGGATGAGGGGGTGGGGACACAAAGAGCTTAAGACAGGAATGAGGATGGGGAGGTGACACAAGAGCTTACAGTCTATGAGGATGAGAGGGTGACACAAGAGGTTACAGTCTAGAGGAGAGGGGTGACACAAGAGCTTACAGTATGAGGATGGAGGAGGGGGTGACCAAGAGCTTACAGTCTATGAGGATGAGGGGGGTGACACAAGAGCTTACAGTCTATGAGGATGAGGGGGTGACACAAAGAGCTTACAGTCTATGAGGATGAGGGGGTGAACAAAGAGCTACAGTTGAGGATGAGGGGGTGACACAAGAGCTTACAGTCTATGAGGAAGAGGGGGGGGTGACACAAGCGTTACAGTCTATGAGGAGAGGGGATGACACAAGAGCTTACAGTCTATGAGGATGAGGGGGACTTACACAAGAGCTTACAGACTAATGAGGATGAGGGGGGTGACACAAGAGGTTGAAAGGTCCAGCATTCTTTATAAGGGAACAATAAGATAATTTTATAAATAATTTACTAAACAACGATGTTGCTGCTTGAACCAGCCATCAGCCGCCATCTTATTTACAGGGTCCTAGGTGAAAAAGACTGCAGAGAAGCCTGGAGCTGGTATTATCTGCTGTTTGCCAGATAACAGAAGGATGGATTAGTAAAGGGAGAGTTGACAATTCATTGCAGTTTAGCGCAGTGTGATAGGCTTGCATAAAGAGAATGGGGTTTTAAGAGCAGGTTTGCAGCTTTGGAGGGGTGAGTATTAGTCTGAGAGTCTGGGGAAGGGATTCCAGAGAATTGGTGCAACTCGGGAGAGGTTGGGTAAGTGCATGGGAGGTTCGAATAGGTAGAGATGATCTAATGTCAATGGCAGATCGAAGAGCACGAGAAGGGGCGATAGACTGAGATGAGAGAAGAGAGATAGGGAGGTGCAGCATTTTCAGAGCTTTGTGTATTAGGGTTTGGTATTATTTTAAGTGAATACAGAAGGAGACAGCCAGTGCAGTGATTGGCAACAAACTGAAGGCATCCGTGTAGCATTTGGCCTAAAAGACGAGCCTGGCTTCTGCATAAGACTAGAGCCGTACCAAATGCATGCCCCCCAGTGATAGGTAGTACCAGTGTCACAGGTGCCCCTGCGATCTAGGTCTCCGAAAGCAGGCATACCTGTGCCACTCTCTGTGGCGGCGCCCCTTCCGAGCTCATCAACCCACCACTTTTCCGCTCCGGCCGGCACTGCGAATTTAAAGGCAAGTGCACCGCTCATTGGTGCTGCCCACTTCCCAGGTTCTATAAAGACGGCGGCTACCAGATAGGTACCATATCACATGTCCCCCAGTATATAGGTGGCCACAGCATATGCCCCAAGAAATAGGTAATATTCACTTACCAGCGCTCCCTGCAGCCAGCTCCTCATTGCTCCCATGCTCTTCTCTTTTGACCCAGGCTTAGACGATGGCGTGCGATGGCACTTGGGTCATACAAAGGACGTGGCAGCAGTAACACTCTGCCTGTGTCAAGTGATCGGTCTATGACACACGGCAGCCATCACTATTTATTAAAGCTCTGTCTGAGAGCCAGATGCAGCCAACAAAAGAGCCATATCTGGCTCCCGAGCATAGGTTCCCTACCTAGGTTAGAGAGTGGAAGACCGATTAGTAGGGAGTTACAGTAGTCTAGTCGAGAGTGAATAAGTGCAACAATTAGCATTTAGAAGTTTCAAATGTCAGAAACGGACGGATTCTGGAGATGTTTATGAGATGCTACGGCAAAGAGCGACCAGAGATTGAATGTGTGGCTCAAAGGAAAGGTCGAGTCCAGCACACCCCAAGACAGCGGGCCTGCGCCTCGGTCTATAGTGATCCCACAGACCAAGATGGAGAGGGTCAGGGTTGGTTTGGTTAGTAGATGGTGGAAAGACAAGAAGTTCAGTCTAGAAAGATTAAGTTCAAGAAGAGGAGGAATGATGCTAAAGACAGCAGAGAGAGACAGTCACTAGTGTTTGGATTAAGGCAGGGGTGATGTTAGTCAGAAGTATATAGCTGGGTGTTCATCAGCATAAAGATGATACTGGAAACCAAATCATGCTGTGGTTTGTCCAATGGGGGCAGTATAGACAGAGAAGAGGACCTAGGACCGAGCCTGAGGAACCCCGACACTGAGAGGAGGAGGAGAAGATAAAGATCCAGAAAGGAGACACTGAAAGTGCGGTCAGAGAGATAGGAACAAAAAACCAAGAAGTGCAGTGTCCTTAGGCCAATGGAGTGAAGCATCCTGAGGAGGAGTGGTGGTCCACAGCATCGAACGCTGCCGATAGATCCAGAAAGATGAGGAGAGAAGAGTCACCTTTGTATTTTGCAGTGAGGAGATCATTGGAGACTTTAGAAAGAGCAGTTTCAGTGGAATACATAGAGCGGAAACCAGATTGTAGGGGGTCAAGGAGGGAGTTAGCTGAGAGATTCGGGTTAGTCGAGAATAGACCAAGCGTTCCAGGAGTTGGAGATGAAAGGGAGGTTAGAAATGGTCGGTAGTTGGTAGCATTGGATGGGTCCAGTGAAGGTTTCTTATAGTAAAGGGGGTAACAATAGCATGCTTGAAAGAAGAGGGACGACCCCAGAAAGAGAGAGAGAGAGATCGGAAATTTTACTTAGGTGAGAAGTGACTGCTGGGGAGAGAGAGTACCAGATGTGAGGGGATGGGGTCACTGATGCAGGTAGTGGGGGCGAGCAGAGGAAAGGAGCTGGACACTTCTTCCTCTGTGACTGCTCAAAGGAAGAGATTGAACAAGATAAGGTATGGGAGGGAAGGGGATTGGATGGGTGAGTGGATTGAGCAAGTATTTCTGGCGGATACAATCAATTTATCCTTAAAATAGCCGGCAGATCTTCAGCCCCAAGGTCTGGTGACAGGTGGCTGCACCTTTGGTGTTAGTAAGGAGTGAAGGGTTTGGGGTTGTTAGAGGAGAGGATATGAGATTAGTAAATAGACTGTTTAGCAAGGTGAAGGGCAGAGTTCTAAGTTTTTAGCATAAATTTGAAGTGTAGAAAGTCTGACAGATGTGCGCGATTTTCTCCACAGACGTTCAGCAATCCTGGAGCACTGCCGAAGGAAACGAGTTTGTTCAGTGTGCCAAGGTTGCCTGCGTGTGTGTGAAAATTTCGGATAGTGAGTGGTGCCATCTCATCTAGGGCGCTTCTGACAGTGTGATTATAGTGGTTAGTAGCCGGTTTGGGAAGGTGAAAGAGGAGTGGGGGACAGTGCAGTCTGTAAGTTTCTGTGAGTTGATGAGTATCTATTGCACGTGGGGTTCCGGTATGAAGATGGGTGGAAGGATTTGAGAATGAGAAGGATTATGAAGTAAAGAAAGGAGATTATGGTCTGAAAGTGGAAAGGAGGAATTGGTAAAATCAGATATTGAAGATGGTGGGAGAAGACCAAATCGAGGATGTTCCCTCACTATGAGTGGGGGAAACGCAGAGAGAGTTGTGAAGACCTAGAGAAGTAGTTAGTGCTAAGACTGAGAGGCAGGAGGGGAAATGGTATTATGAGCTGATTGTACATAGTTTCCTATCTTCAGGCGCATGTTATAGCGCATAGGAGCTGAGCAGGTCTACATAGGTCCTATCTGCAGGCAGCATGTTATAGAGCAGAAGGAGATGAGCAAGATTATACATAGTGTCCTATCTGCAGGCAACATGTTATAGAGCAGGAGGAGTGAGCAGAGTCACATAGTGTCCTATCTGCAGGTAGCATGTTATAGAGCAGGAGGAGCTGAGCAGATTGTACATAGTGTCCTATCTGCAGGCAGAATGTTATAGAGCAGGAGGAGGATGGGTAGTTAGATGTGCAAACAACACTTTTTTTAAAAAATTACCGTGGTTTCTTCGAATCGGTCTGGTCACGCCCCTGGTTTTCGTCGCATGCAAGTCGGCCCCGATGCGACACAATCCGACGCTTGCGCCAAAAACCCTGGGGGGAATTCGGCACAAAACGGTTTAAAATTCTGAAAACCCGTCGGAAAACCGCGATTCGGACCTTAGTAAATGTCCCATATCTGTAGGCCTTTCCAGTGATTTTTCCCCGATTAATTGCAGAGTCATCTCACTGTAAAAGTGAATGCGCTAATCCTATTTGATGTTGGGGTGACCTTATTCCCAGCCCTAGGAAGCTGCTTACCAAGTATCAAAGAAAGAAGAAGATTGAGGGACAGAGAAAGGGAGCCCTCGTCATTGTTCGGGAAAACTGGTCTACACCTCACAATGGCACCTAGTCAGAGGCTGGATATGCACCAAGATCTTATAGAAGCATTCTTTAGAAAAGCCTACATGAATCAAGCATGCTCTTCAAAAAACAAGCCGTGTCCTCAAAGCCTTGGTCAGTCCTTCCCTATTGACAGGTGTCCTCGCCTTCTTTTCAGGTTCCCATTCAGTGGAACTTCTACACTTTTGATGGATGGCTTCTTATTTCAATATGAATGGTCATCTCAGCTGGAACAGGCTGGTTAGCCTTGGTTTGTTAAGCTGCCTCCCCAATCCTGTCCCCTCTTTTTATCCATTCTCCAAGAAAGTAGTTATACAGGGGCAAAAGAAGAAAAAAAAAATTCCCCTGCTTTGACAACCACCGCTTTTTTTTTCAGTTGTTCAGGAGAATGGGGGAGGAGTGAGCAACTGGGTATGATATCAGGTTTTGTCTAAGATTTACTGCGCAATTGTCTCAAGAACGAAGGAGACAAACTTAAGTGAATAGAGGAATCTTGCCGGGAAATTCTCTGTTTAAACAAGTTAAACTTGGTAAGGAAGATCAAGGTTGCTCAAGGCTTCTATGTGATCCAAAGGAGACTACAGAGAACGGGTGCTAGATGGAGAGCATCGAAACAAGTCTCTTTTTATGTGATTTGGAGGACTATATGAAGGTCTATCAAGAAATAAATATCATCCTTTTCAAAATGTAGATTTAAGATCAGAATCAAATTCTCTTGACCATATAGATCCAAATATTGACTTTCCAAGTCTTCTCCAAATCTGGGAGAAGACCAGTCTTACAGTGTGTCCTGAATTCTGGTCTCTCGCTAGACAAAATCTAATAATTAATCCAGAATGTAGATTTTGAGATATAACCTGATTGTTCCTGACCATGTTTGGTCAAATCATGGCTTTCAGTCTGAGTGACAAGTCTGGAGATGACCAATCTAATAGATGGTCTGGATTCCGGTCTGTTTCTTTAGACAAAATTTTAAAAAATCAAATCCAAAATGTAGGTTTAGACTAAAATCAGATGCTCCTGATCACGTATGATCCAAACTCTTGGATTTCAGTTTGAGTGAGAGTGGAGATGACCACTCTAAAAGATGTGCCTGGATTCTGGCCTTACACTCGATAGAATCGAATAATATATCCAGAATGTATTTTCAAGATATAACCTGATGGTACAGACCACGTATGATCCAACCCTTGGTTTCAGTCTGAGTGACAAAGTCTGGAGATGACCAATCCAATAGATGTGTCCAGGATTCTGGTCTCTCCACAAAACAGAATCTAAAAATATAATCCTCAATTTAACTTCACCACTGACTGCAAAATAAAAAAAGAAACTAAAAAAAATAATTCCAGTATTGTTTTTGAATGGCCATTTGAAATTTTTTTTGCAAAAATTTTTTTAAAAAAATACCCCCAAATAGTAATTTTTTAGTGTTATTAATATTTTTTTTAAATCTGTTTATTTTTCTCCATTATATTTCAGGGCTTCACCACAGATTTAATATATTTAGAGTCTATAACACTGCATAGAGATACATTCTATCTCTATATGTTTGTATTATGGGCTACTGAAAAGCAGTGTCGTACCATATGGCGCCTGCATGAGCCATTGTATTTTTTAACTGTAGTGTACCGGATATTTTTTATATGTGGATCAGGTAACAATTTTGACAACACAGAGGAACAGTATGGTCCATTATCAGACTGTGGACACCTCACATAGTTCTTAATGTACTCATTACGCCCCCTTCAGGCTGGAGGCAACTTTTGAGCCAAATATTAATATATTATAATAAATTACTGAGTTAGCTATGATATGAGAAATCAGCATTACACCAGGAGTCCATGGCAGGTCTTGTGAGCAGAAATTCAGTGCATGTGTTTCAACATTATTTATGCCATGCATAGTGTTTCAGAATTATGTATTTGCGCATGCATAGTGTTGCAGCAATTATTTATTGCCATGCATAGTGTTGCAGCATTATTTATTGCCAGGCATAGCGTTTCAAGCTTATTTATTGCGCATGCATAGTGTTGCAGTGATATTTATTGCCATGCATAGTGTTGCAGCATTTTTATTGCCATGCATAGTGTTGCAGCATTATTTATTGCCATGCATAGTGTTGCAGCATTATGTATTGCCATGCATAGTGTTGCAGCATTATTTATTGCCATGCATAGTGTTGCAGCATTATTTATTGCCATGCATAGTGTTGCAGCATATGTATTGCCATGCATAGTGTTGCAACATTATTTATTGCCATGCATAGTGTTGCAGCAGATTATGTATTGCCATGCATAGTGTTGAGCATTATTTATTGCCATGCATAGTGTTTGCAGCATTAGTATTGCCATGCTAGTTGTTGCAGCATTATTTATTGCCATGCATGTGTTTGCAGCATGATTTGCCATGCATAGTGTTGCAGCATTATATTGGCCATGCATAGTGTTGCAGCATTATTTATTGCCATGCATAGTGTTGCCAGCATTATTTATTGCCATGCATAGTTGTTGCAGCATTATTTATGCCATGCATAGTGTTGCCAGCATTATGTATTGCCATGCATAGTGTTGGCACGCATTATTTATGCCATGCATAGTGTTGCAGCATTATTATTGCCATGCATAGTGTTGCCAGCATTATTTATGCCATGCATAGTGTTGCAGTATTTATTGCCTATAGTGTTGCAGCATTATTTATTGCCATGCATAGTGTTGCAGCATTATTTATTGCCATACATAGTGTTGCAGTATTATTTACGTGCACATTTGGCCACGTTGAATTTTCTGCAGTATGTTCTCTTTTCGGAACGTTATTCCATACAATTGCCGTCTAACGTCAGCGCTCTTTTGTAGGATTGTGCTCTTTTCTAACCAGAAGGCGACTCCTCTATGTTCCAGATATCCGCAGTCTCTTGAATGACACATAATGTGATTGTGTAGGCTGGAATGTCTTTATAACTCCTGCTCCACTTTCTATACAAGCGATTGTTTTTGTCTTTTCCAAAAGACATGTCCTCGGGGATGGGTTGGACTCCTGGTAACAGTTTTTCCGGTAATAACCAAAGTAAATATTTTCGACAATATTCTAACTTCAAGCAAGCATGAACTTAACTCCTTTACTCCCAGGAGTACGTACATACCGCAGAGGATTAGTGGAGGCACTAGAGAACATGTAATATTGTAATGGGGGCATTCACCCATATAACAGCTTAAGAAAAGGCAAAACTAATTGAGAGATATAGAGCTGATGACAAAATCCATGCTGCCCTATACCATGTTACCTATAGGGCCCACCCTTTATTAATGAGGTACACATTGTGATATGCTTTAGAATCAACACCCTTCTATTGGGACAATGTTCATTAAAAGGAAATATCACAGCTGGTTGTCAAATAATCTATGTATAATATAGACTGAATCAAATAAATGCAATGATATTGTTTAGAAAAGGGAGTAAGAGTAGAGGGGGAATAATAAATAGGCAGCAGAGGGAGAAGTTGCACCTTGATCCTGGTTTCTGACGGTGCACAACGGCTCCTGTCATCCTAAGACATAGTTACAGACAGCTGTCTAATAATCTATGTATGATATAGTCTGCACTATGAAATAAATGCAATGAGATTGGTTAGGAAAGGGAGTAGGAAAAAAGAGGGTGATTAAAGAAGAGCAGAGGTAGAAGTTGCATTTTGATCCTGGTGTCTGGTGGTGCACAAAGGCTTCTCTCTCTTCGGAGGTAGTGGAACCACCGCGGATGATGACATAAGCCAACACCTGGGACCGGAGTCTAAGTGACACCCGGTCTTCACCATAACCCGCCACAAAGCAGGATGGACTTGCTGTGGAGTGGTACCACCAGGTCGTTCCACAGGTGTGACTTGTCCGCGGTGGCAGCCAAGGTCGAGGTACAGGAACAGCAGGCAATCTCGTAGTCGGGGACAGGCAGGAGGTCAGGACGGGCAGCACGGGATCAGAGTCGGGGACGCAGCAATAGCTCAAGGAAGGCAGCGAAGAGGCATAATCAGGAACGGCACCGGGGTCACACCGGGAAATCACAATAACAGCGCAGGGCATCAGACAAAGTTTTGTCTAAGGCACAAGGCACCAAGATCCGGCGAGGAATGCTGGGAGAGGCCGGCTTAAATCAGTTTCCTGAAAATGGCCGGCACCAATTAGTGGTGTACTGGACCTTTAAATCCATGAGTGTCGGTGCGTGTGCGGCCGGCTGCCAGAGCAGGAACGTGGACAGGTAACGCATTGAGGGGAGCCGGGGGCCACGGGCCCCCGGAATGTGGGTTGTGACATTATGTAAAAGTTGCATTTTGATCATGGTGTCTAATGGTGCAGAAAAGCTTCTCTCTTCCTAAAAGAATGTTACAGACTGTTGTCTTATAACCTATGTATGGTATACTCTGCACTATGAAATAAATGCAACGAAGAGCAGATTTAGATCAAAGGATCCTCTTTTCCTAAGACATTTTTTCAGACTGTTATCTAATAATATGTTAAAGTCTTCACTATGGAATGTATAAAAATGTATTGATATTGGTTAGAAAAGGGAGTAGAAGCAGGAGAGGAATAATAAAAGAAGAGAAGAGGTAGAAGGATGCACTTTGATCCTGGCGTCTGATGGTGCAAAACTTCCTAAGACATTGATCTGACCAATTCTTCATTAGGGCTTTAAGTTGCTCTTCTGAATGCCAGACTTGATTCTCCTATCTATATTATCTTTGAATTGAGAAATATAACATACTTACACACAGTCTTAAAATTGCCATAGTTTTCATAAATTTTCAAAATAATCCTAGCAAAATGGACAAAATAAGGACTCCAAAATTAGGCAACCCTTGGCAGGTTGGTTTCTAATTTGTCTCAATTGCACCTAGGGAAAGGAATGATATAGAGCTTATGTATAATGATTTATGGCTTAGATGGGAGTGACCAGCCTCATGGCAAGACTTAGCATGGGCGACCCATACCGATCCTGATGGGTAATGGTCTATGAAAGGGATAAAAGTAGACCATATTTTGATGCCTTTTGACTCTTTGATCACTGCTCTACATGAAAACAGTAAATTTGAAGAGTTCTTCCATGAGTTCTTAATACAGGTCGGTGTCCATATTGAAAACCACAACACAATGACGTGATTTACTACGTCCCACTAGACTCCCATAAAGAAACTTTTCTTCTTCTGATTACATTATCACATGTGTTTCCTCCTATGGAGACTTGTTAGTGACTTAACATTTCCTACATATGAAATCTCCAGGTCACCTTATAAAATTCGTTTTATGGCATCTACACCAGAGTTTTCTGCTTCTTTGATAAAAATGGAAGGAATGTACTTTGGGTTGTCCCTGATTTTGCTTCCCGGGTCTGAACAATCAATTGGTCATGGCTCTTTTCGCTCGCTTCCCGTATTCAGCAGAAAACAGAGAGATATTTAGACATTCAGCCTGAAAGGGCATTGATTGTGGATGCTCTTTGTACAAGTGAATAGATTGATGCATCATGTAGGTCACAGTTAAAGGGTCCATTCATGGAAATTAAAGAAACAACCTCTCTTAACTAACATAATTATTTACTGCAGCAAGAATAATACTGTGAATGGATCAATCTTCACCAACCAGGGGGCCCTAGGATATCCAACTTATGGCTCTAGGATATCATGTATATGGCTCTATAGCTTGTGGCTTTGGTGGGCAGTTATGACTTGCATGTTGTTACACCCCATGCACCGGAATATACCTACATCCTGGTGCCAACCTATTGATACCATCACGGACCTGTAACATCAGAGCTATAATGGCACTCCCAGTACTAGGGTCCATATTAAAGGCAGTAGGCCCTCACCATATCTCCTCATATGCAGGACCATATTAAGCCCCTCCCTAACAATCTAAAAAAATGAAAGAAAATTCCTCAAAACGAAAATTTTTTTGCCATTTTTACAAAATCGTACTCCGTAGGATTCACTACATGAATGAAGACTTAAGATCTCCAAATAATCCATTATATGCCCAGTTTCTGTGACGACAATGAAGAACCTGAACCCTATGGAACCAAATTCAGAATGACATCAAAAAGATTGACCCATAACATTTCCTTTAAGAAGGACCAATCCCACCTAAACTCCAACCTGGTGCATCCTTTAACAGGCTCTGCTCAACTGGTATTAAATTTTTTTCTCCAGTAAAAACTACACTGCTGTCAAGTGGGTGGTCCCGAGCATCAATCATGACACCTCCCATCTGACAGTTGAGAGACTAATTAGCATATTTGGTGAAATAAACCGCACTAATTACATCGAGAAAGTTGAGAAGTAGAGAAAAATTTCCAACTGTTCTCCATAGGGAGGAAAGGAGATCTACTTGATTGAGAACAAAATGATCGGGCATGTTGAAATTGAATAGCCCAATCCTTATCTGTCTTGACACTTACTATTGAGGAAAGTTTGAATACTCATGTGACATATCCTCCCCTAACAGTTCATACTTTACCATAATAAGAGACAACTGACCATGTAGAGCGAGGAGAGTTCTACTCAGAAGTCTGCACACCTACAGTACAATAACTCAGAATCCGTACAAGATAAATAATGCATTGTATTTACAAAGTTGCTAAACTTTTTATACAGATTAATATTGTACATAAACTTTATGATACCGTTTTACCATGGACATGCCCTTTAAATCTATTCATTACAGAATTAATTGAAAAATATCCAGTGATGGCTCCGGGACATGAACTTGTCTACCAAACATTATTAGTTGTGGTTTGGAAGCAGTTAAGTGACTTCTTTGAGTTACATTATTAGTTGTGGTTTGGAAGCAGTTAAGTGACTTCTTTGAGTTTTTTTCCCGCTTTTGCTGGCATCAGCATTATGTCTCCCTTTTGATAAGGCAGAGGGATCAAAGCCGTGGCTCCTTAAAGGGTAATTGTTAGCTCATGAGTCAAACACAACACGAGTCAATATTTGATTTGCCTTGATAGTCCTTGATACTGTCTGAACGCTGTGTATATTTGTACCAGGATTATAAATCCAGATGCTCCGGGATTTCTGTATTCCTATAAATTACCCTATAGACTTTGCACTGACCGATCCGTCTATTTAAGCTATAGATCAAAGACTAAGATTGTGTTCCTTCTTATATAAAAGTGGATCTGACCATACACTATAACCCTAGGTGATATAGAGACTGCGCTCCTGGAATGTGATTATTATATAACATAAATGTAATGTGTACTGACAAGTCTGACTTAATTGTTCTGTGGAATGGAAAACAAGAAAACAGCAAGGATTTGCCAAAAAAAATTACAAGGGTTTTATTAAGGAAAAATACCTAACGACAGAGTAACGCACTTCGAGAACATCAGAGGGATCGTCTGATTGTAGAAAAAAGTGACGTTTTTTTTAAGAAGGAACAGCGCCACTCTTGTTCACAGGCTGGATTTGGTATTGCAGTATTTACTTCAATGTGGGTAAGTTGCAAAAATGAGCTGGAGATCAGAAAGAATTTTGGAAGTCTGGAAGTTGACTTGCTATAGTACAGCGTTGAGACCAGAATTGAGTTCCTTGGGCTTCCGAGATTCATCATTCATCATTCTTAGAAAATAGATGTCCTGTATTAGGGCAGGGTCCACTGGAGGATCCTTCAATGTGGGCCCGTCCAACGCTGATTGACACTGATGATATAGTTAAAGTTGAACATCATCAAACTGCTGATGCCTGTATCCAAAAATGAATGATTTCCCATATTGCACTTGTATCAATGGCCCGTCTCATGTTCTACATCTTGTGCACATAGCTGAGGTTACTTCGGGGACAGTGATGTTTGCGTGACACGCTCCTTCTTACTGGTTCCTTCCAAAAACAAGCTACATGTTAAGAAAACAAAAGGGAATTAGAAGGTCTTTCCAACCCCCTGGGAGACAATACTTCACCCTCAACATAACTGTGTCAGACCCCCGGCTTGGCTGATGAGTGTGTTTTTATATATAATGAGTAGAAAGCATTAAAATTGCTCAGGCTTTATAATAATGATGGGGTCTGGGAAAGAAGCGGGGGCCGTACATGGAGAATTTCATTGCTAGGTAATGTATCATATAGAGTACAACATTCTGTTAAAGGGGTTCATCTAACTACTGCCCACTGGTTCAACTTGTAAACCCAACGGGAAAGATGTGAAATATTACACTACATGGCTGCAACTTACAAATGAATCTCACACAAGGCAAATATTCCTAAGGTTGACCACCAGAATCTCTCTTTTCCCATGGGCCATTGCTGTGGAGTTACTCATGGTACCAGGAATGAAGCTATCCACATCCTTTTCTGGCCCAAATGACACAAGCATGTCCATGAAGGAAGGTACCTGACCAGTGGTGTAACTAGAAGCTGATGGGCCCCAAGGCAAAGTCATTGCCGGGCCCCCGACTATAATGTATGGTTTATAGTACTAGTCTTCTCATATGGGAAAGTGACACCATAAGGGCCCCCTACACCTCTTGGGCCCAGGTGCGACCGCAACCTCTGCACCCCCTCAAGTTACGCCCCTGTACCTGACCAATAATAGGTTCCTATCATACTGTTTTCTACAATCCTGCATATTGACCATTTTCCAGGCTCTTCACTTCAGATTGTTTTGGTATTGTTTTGACCTTGACCTGCAATCCAGCAGATCCTGGATTGACTTTGTATCTGTGCTTCCTCTAGCGTTATTATTAAATTTACACGTAACAGCGGTCCCAGACCTTCCCCGTATCTGACTACTCTTTTGTCTTTTTGTCTCTTGGTGTGAAGATGACATCACACAGAGGACTTCAAGAGGTGACTACATCTCCAGGCAGCAACCTCCAAATCCTTGTACAGGGGTTAAAGGGTACAAACCAGAGAGCTCACTCAGACATCACACCTTAGAAGTGCCCCTAAGTTATATCAGCTACACAACATGCTACATGCAACTCCTATGGATGGGGAGGTGCGAGGATAAGTCATAAAAACATTGGTGCTCTGACTGCTGCTCCCCGTTATCATATGGACCGAAAGCAATATATTGGTATTTACAGATGACAGAGAAAAACAATTGTTTTGCTTGTAGAGAATAAAACCCCTTGACAGTGGCGTAACTAGAAGCTGATGGGCCCCAGTGCAAATTCTGTGCCAGGCCCCCGACTATAATGTAGGGTTTATACTGATAGTCTTCTCATATGGGAAAGTGACACCATAAGGGCCCCCTAAACCTCCTGGGCCCAGGTGCGATTGCAACCTCTGCACCCCCTAAAGTTACACCCCTGCCCCTTGGGGATGTGGTGGACTCCCTATATGCATTAGAGTCTCCATCACTAATTTTAACAATATGACAGATCCCGTAAGGGAATCCCGACCCTATCAAGGTAATGGGGTTTATCGGGATCTTAAGCCCTAAATATGATAGATAGATAGATATGATAGATATGATACATAACATGAGATAGAGATAGATAGATAGATATAGAAGATAGTAGATAGATAGATAGATAGATAGATAGATAGATAGATAGATAGATATGATAAATATGAGGTAGATAGATAGATAGATAGATAGATAGATAGATAGATAGATAGATAGATAGATAGATAGATAGATAGATAGATATGAGAGATAGATAGGTGATGGATGGATGGATAAATAGATATATATGAGATAGATAGATAGATAGATAGATAGATAGATAGATAGAAGATCTGAGATAAATAGATAGATAGAGATCACGAGTGGGTAAGATAGATAGTAGATAGATAGATAGGATATGAGATAGATAGATAGGAGATAGGATAGAGGCGAGAGATAGATAGATAGATAGATAGATAGATATGAGATAGATAGATATGAGATAGATAGATATGAGATAGATAGATGGATAGATATGAGATAGATATGAGATAGATAGATGGATAGATATGAGATAGATGGATGATAGATATGAGATAGATGATAGATATGAGAGTAAGAGATAGATATGAGATAGATAGATACATACATACACACATACATACATACATAGTGTGACACATATGTGATGCATACAATTCTTAAATACCTGTGCAAGCAGTTTGCACATGAAAGAACGTACAAAGTCTGACAGAAAACTGGCGCAGCAGCTTTTGTAAATGTGACCCAATGTGCTTTGTATAGGAAAACAGCAGATATAGACCATTATGTCTTAACTCCTTGTGTTTGCTTCTTAATGAGCGGTTAATGAGTTACAGTCTTAATTAACTAGTAGATAAACCCAATCTGATGGGCAGGGTTGTGGGGCTGTAAACAGCTAATAGTGCACATCTAATGGAAAGGATCTGGAGGACATAAACAAGGACAAAGCCTTGTTCCTCCGGAGACATCAGCATATATAATGAGCGTCTCCTGTCTGTGACTGGAGAAAATTCTACAAGTATTGATGCAAATGCAGTGGGGCTGTCTATCACTAGGCCGAGGCCTGCATGTATTAGCTGTTACAATTCGACTCTGCCAGGATGAGCGGACTGTGGTGTGACCAATAGTTCAGACGCCACAGATCCTATTAATTTATGGAGAGGTGGAAGATTGTCTAGGACATGTCACATGTTTTCAACACAATAAATTTTAATTTTTTTAAAAATTTCTGCTTGCAGTCCTTGAATGGAAGTGTTTCACTCTCACATCTCACAGCTACCATCTATTATATTACAGACTAAAATAACCTGATGTACATACCACGTATAATTCCAACCCTTGGCTTTCAGTCCTGAGTGACAAGTTCTGGAAAGATGACCAATCCAATAGATGTGTCCAGGATTCTGGTCTCTCACAAAACAGACTCTAAAATATAATCCTCAATTTACTCACCACTGACTTGCAAATCCAAAAAAAAAAACGAATAAAAATAATTCCGGATGTTTTTTTGAATGGCCATTTTGAAATTATTTTTTTGCAAAAATTTTTTTAAAAAAAAATCCCCCCCAAATAGTAATTTTTTAGTGTTTTACTATGTTTTTTTAAATCTGTTTATTTTTCTCCATTATATTTCAGGGCTTCACCACAGATTTATATTATTTTTAGAGTCTATAACAACTGCAATAGAAGTATCCATTTCTATCTCTATATGTTTGTATTATGGGCTACTGAAAAGCAGTGTCGTACCATATGGCGCATGCATAGAGCCATTGTATTTTTTACTTAGTACCTAAACCGTATATTTTTTATCATGGTGGATCAGGTACAATTTTTGACAACACAGAGGACAGTATGTTCCATTATCAACTGTGGACACCTCACATATTCTTAATGTACTCATTATCGCCATCCGCCCCCCCTTCAGGCTGAGGCAACTTTTGAGCAAATATTAATATATTATAATAATTACTGAGTTAGCTATGATATGAGAAATCCAAGCATTACACCAGAGCCTGCTGCATTGCTGTCTTGTGATCAGACATTCAGTGCATAGTGTTTCATCAACTTATTATTGCAAGCATAGTGTTTCATCAGCATTATTTTATTGCCATGCATAGTGTTGTGCAAGCTTTTTATTGCCATGCATAGTGTTGGCATTGGGCAAGCAGCATTAATTGATTGCCATGCCTACGTTCAGCATTATTTATTGCCATGGCATAGTGTTTGCCGTATATTTATTGTGCCCATGCATAAGTGTTGTCAGCACAGCATTATTTATTGCCATGCATAGTGGTTTGCAGCATATTTTTGCCATGCATAGTGTGCAGCATTAATGTATGCCAGGCATAGGTTGCAACATTAATTTTTTGCCATTCATAGGGTATGCAGCAATTATTTATTGCCATGCATAGGGTTCGCATTATGTATGCCATGCATATGTTGCAAAGCATTTATTTATTGCCATGCATATGGGTTTTTGTGCAGCATTAGTATTGCCCATGGCATGTGTTGCAGCGTATTTGATGCCATGGCATAGTGTTTGCACATTATGTATTGCCATGCATAGGTTCGCTTATTAATTGCCATTGCATAGTGTTGCAGCATTATTTATTGTGCCATGCCATAGTGTTGCGCATTATGTATTGCCATGCATAGTTTTTGCAGCATTATTTATTGCCATGCATCGTGTTGCACATTATTTATTGCCATGCATATTGTGTTGCACATTATTTATTGCCATCATAGTGTTGCAAAGCATTATGTATTGCCCATGCATTGTGGTTGCATCATTAATTTATTGCCATGCCATAGTGTTGCAGCATTAGGATGCCATGCAAGTGGTGCCCGCATATGTATGGCCATGCATCGTGGTGCAGTTATTTTATTGCCATGCTATGTTGCAGCAGTATTTATTGCCATTCCTAGTGTTGCATCCATTATTTTTGCCATTCATAGTGTTGTCAGCATTATTATTGCTACATAGTGTGGCAAGTGATTTTACTGCACATTTGGCACGTTTGAATTTTCTGCAGTATTTTCTTCTCTTTTCGGAACGTTATTCCATACAATTGTGCCGTCAAATACGCACGCTCTTTTGTAGGATTGTGCTCTTTTCTAACCCGAAGGCACTCTCTATGTTCGCAGATATCCCAGTCTCTGAATGACACATAATGTGATTGTGTATGCTGGAATTCTTTGATAACTCCTGCTCCACTTTTCTATACAAGCGAGTGTTTTTGTCTTTTCCAAAAGCAATTTCCTCGGGGATGGTTGAGACTCCTGTTAAACAGTTTTTTCCGGTAATAACCAACTTAATATTTCGACATATTCTAACTTCAAGGCAAGCATAACTTAACTCCTTTACTCCCGGATACTTACATACCGCAGAGGATTAGTGGAGGCACTAGAAAGAACCTGTAAAATTGTAATGGGGGCATTCACCCATAACAGCTTAAGAAAAGGCAAACTATTGAGATATTAGAGCGGATGACAACATCCATGCTGCCCTATACCATGTTACCTATAGGCCCCACCCTGTATTAATAGGTCACACATTGTGATATCTTTGGAATCAACACCCTTCTATTGGACAAGTTCATAAAGGAAATATCACAGCTGGTTGTTCAAATTATCTAGTGTATAATATAGACTGAATCAATAAATGCAATGATATTTGTTTAGAAAGGGAGTAAGAGTAGAGGGGGAATAATAATAGGCACAAGGAGAAGTTGCCACCTTGATCCTGGTATTCTGACGGTGCACAACGCTCCTGTACCTAAGACATAGTTACAGACAGCTTCTAATAATCTATGTATGTCTAGTCTCACTATGAAATAATGCAATGAGATTTGGTTAGGAATAGGGCTAAAAAAAAGGGTGATACGAAGATCGAGGTAAGAATTGCATTTGTCGGTGTCTGGTGGTGCAACAAAGGCTTTCTCTCTCTTCGAGGTAGTGGAACACCGCGGATGATGACATAATCCCACACCTGGACCGAGTCTAAGTGACACCCGTCTTTTCACCATAACCCGCCACAAAGCAGGATGGACTTGCTGTGGATGGTACCACCAGGTCGTGTCCACAGGGTGACTTGTCCGCGGTTGGCAGCCAAGGTCGGGTACATGACAGCAGGCATCTCGAGTCGGGGACACATGAGGTCAGTACGGGCACACGGGATCAGAGTCGGGGACAGCAGCAATACTCAAGGAAAGCAGCGCAAGAGGCATAATCATGAACGGCACCGGGGTCCACCCACCGGGCAAATCACAAACGCGCCGGTGGCTCAGACAAATTTTGTCTAAGGCACAAGGCAACCAATATCCGTCGAGGAAATGCTGGAGAGGCCGGCTAAATCAGTTTCCTAAAATGGCCGCACCATATGTGTACTGGACCTTAAATCCCTGAGTGTCCGTTTGCTTGTTGGCGGCCGGCTGCCAGAGTCATGAACGTGGACAGGTACGCATTGAGGGGAAGCCGGGTGCCCCGGCCCCGTAATGTGGGTTGTGACATTTATGTAAACAGTTGCATTTTGATCATTGTGTCTAATGTGCAAAGCTCTCCTTCCTAAAATAATGTTACAGACTGTTGTCTTATAACTATGTATGGTATCCGCTGCACTATGAATCAATGCAACGAAGAGGCAATTTAGATCAAAGGATCTCTTTTCTAAGACATTTTTTTCAAGACTGTTATCTTATATGTTTAAAGTCGTCACTATGGATGTATAAAAATTTATTAAATAATTGGTTATAAAAGGGAGTAGGAAGCAGGAAGGAATAATAAAAAGAAGAAAGAGGGTAGAAGGATGCACTTTTGATCTCGGCGTCTGATGTGCAAAACTTCCTACTTACATTGATTCTGACCATTCTTCATAGGGCTTTAATTTGCTCTTCTGATGCCAGACTTGATTCCTCCTATCTTATTATCTTTGAATGGAAATATAACATACTTCACACAGTCTTACATTGCCATAGTTTTTCATAATTGCAAATATCCTATAGCAAAATGGACCAAATAAGGCTCCAAAATTAGGCCACCCTTGGCAGTTGGGTTTCTAATTTTCTCATTGCAACCTAGGGACAGGAATGATATAGAGCTTATGGTATAATGATGTATGGCTTAGATGGGATGACCAGCTCATGGCACGACTTACATTGGCGACCCATACCGATCCTGATGGGTAAATGGTCTATGAAAGGGAGAAAAGTAACCATATTTTGATGCCTTTTGATCTTTGTATCACTGCGCTACATGAAAACAGTAAATTTGAAGATTCTTCTTCCATGAGTTCTTATACAGTCGGTGGCCATATTGAAACCACAACACAAGGACCGTGATTTTCTACGTCCACTAGACTCCATAACGACACTTTTTCTCGTCTTCTGAATTACATATCACATGTTGTTTTTCCTCCTATGGAGACTTGTTAGTGACTTAACATTTTCTACATTGACATCATCCAGGTCACCTATAAAATTCGTTTTATGGGCATCTACAACCATAGTTTTCTGCTTCTTTGATAAAAATGGAAGGAAATGTCCTTGGTGTGTCCTGATTTGCCTTCCGGCGTGTCTGAACACATCATTGGTCATGGGGCTCTTTCGCCTCCGCTTTCCCGTTCAGCAAAAACAGAGAGATATTTAGCATTCAGCCTGACAGGGCATTGATTGTGGACGCTCTTTGTACAATGAATAGATGGCTGCGTCATGTAGGTCACAGTTAAAGGGCCATTCATGGAAATTAAGAAACAAGCCTCGCTTAACTAACATAATTGTTTTTACTGCAGCAAGAATAATACTGTGAATGGATCATCTTTCAACCAACCAGGGGCCCTAGGATATCCAACTTATGGCTCTAGGATTCACTGTAATATGGCTCTATAGCTTGTTGGGCTTTGTGGGGCAGTTATACTTGCAATTTGTTACAACCCCATGCCTGCAACCGGAATATACCTACATCCTGGTGCCAATATTGATACCATCACGACCTGTAAACATCATGACTATAAATGGCACTTCCCAGTACTAGGTCCATATTAAAGGCTTAGGCCTCCCTATCTCCTCATAATGCAGGCCATATTAAGCCCCCTCCTAACATCTAAAAAAATGAAAGAAAATTCCTCAAACGAAAATTTTTTTGCCATTTTACAAATCGTACTCCGTAGATTCACTACATGATGACGACTTACGATCTCCAATAATCCTTATATGCCCAGTTTTCTGTGCCTATACCAATAAGAACTGAACCCGAATGGAACCAATTCAAATGAATCAAAAAGATTGCCCATACATTTCCTTTAATAAGGAACCAATCCCACCTAAACTCCAGACCTGGTGCATCCTTTACAGCGCTGCTCAACTGGTATTAAAATTTTTTTCTCCAGGTAAAACTACACTGCTGTCAAGTGGGTGGTCCCGAGCATCCATCATGACACCTCCCCACTGACAGTTGACACTAATTAGCATATTTGGTGCCGAAAAATAACCGCACTAATTACAAATCGAGAAGTTGAGAAGTAGATGAAAAATTTCCAACTGTTTCTCCATAGGGAGAAGGAGATCTACGTGATTGAGAACAAATGTCGGGGCATTTTAATTGAAGAGCCGCAATCCTTATCTGTCTTGACACTCTATTGATGAAAGTTGGATACTCATGTGCCCATAATACCCACATCCTAACAGTTCTCTACTTTAACCATAATAAGACACACTGACCATGTATAGCTAGAAGAGTTCTACTCGGAGTCTGCACACCTAATACAATAACTCATGATCCTTAGAAGATAGATAATGCATTGTATTTACCAAGTTGCTAAACTGTGTAAACATACACTTTATGATACCGTTTTTTAACCATGGACATGCCCTTTAATCTATTCATTCAGAATTAATTGAAAATATCCAGTGATGGCTCCGGACATGAACTTGTCTACCAGACTTATTAGTTTTTTTGTGGTTTGAAAGCATTTTAATGACTTCTTTGAGTTTTTTCCCCGCTTTTTTTTTGTGGCCATCAGCAGTATGTCTCCCTTTTGATAAGGCAGAGGATCAAGCCGAGGCGCCTTAAAGGGTATTGTTACCTCATGAGTCACACAGCACAGTCAGATGATTTGCCTTGATAGTCCCTGATCTGCTGACTCTGTGTATATTTGTACCATGATTATAAATCCCAATGCTCCTGTATTTCTGTATTCCTATAAATTCCCATATGACTTTGGCACTGACCAATCCGTCTATTTAACTATAGATCAATACTAGATTGTGTTCCTTCTTATATCAAAGTGGATCTGACCATACCCTATACCCTAGGTGATATCAGACGCGCTCCCTGGAATTGTTATTAGATAACATAAATGTCATGTGTACTGACAAGTCTGACTTAATGTTTCTGCTGTGAATGAAAACAAGAAACCAGCAAGGATTTGCCAAAAAAATTACAAGGTTTCTTAAGAAATCCCTAAGACATAGTCGCCTTCAAGACATCAATAGGATCCGCCCTATTTTAGAAAAAGTGAAGTTTTTTTAAGAAGGGAACAGCGCCACTCTTGTTCACAGGCTGGATTTGGTTATTGCCAGTATTTACTTCAAATGTGGGTAGTTGCAAAAATGACTGGAGATCAGAAAGAATTTTTGGAAGTCTGGAAGTTACTTGCTATAGTACAGTGCTTGACCCTGAATTGGAGTGTCCTTGGGCTCCGAGATAAATTCCTCATTCTTAGAAAATAGAGTGTCCTGTATTAGGGCAGGGTCCACTGGAGGATTCCTTCAATTGGCCCGTCCAACGCTGATGTATATAGTTAAAAAGTTGAACAATCATCATCAGTCTGATGCCTGTATCCCAAAAATAAATGATTTCCCTATTGCAACTTGAATTCAGGGCCCGTCTCATGTTCTACATCTTGGTTCACAGAGTTGAGGGTACTTCGGGGACAAGTGAATGTTTGCGTACCGCTGCTTCTTACTGGTTCCTTCCAAAACAAGCTACATTAATGAAACAAAGGAATTGAAGGTCTTCCAACCCCCGGGGAGACATACTTCACCCTCAAAACATAACTGTGTCAACCCAGGCGTGCTGATGAGTGTGTTTTGTATCTATACTGACTAAAAAAAAAAAACCATAAATTGCTCAGGCCTTTTATAATAATGATGGGGTCTGGGAAAAGAATCGGGGGGCTGTACATGGAGATTTCATTGGCAGAAATGTATCATACAGAGTACACAACATTCTGTTTAAGGAAAGGGTTCATCTAACCACTGCCCCACTGGTTCCAACTTGTACCCCAACGGACAATATGTGGAAATATTACACTACATGGCTGCGACTTACAAATGAATAGCTCACACAGGGCAAAATATTCCTAAGGTTGACCACAGCATCTCTCTTTTTCCCACGGGTCCATGGCTGGTGGGTTTACTCATGGTACCGAATGAAGCTATCCACTCCTTTTCTGGCCCAATGGCACAACAAGTCCATGAAGGGAAGGTACCTGACCCAGATTGTGAAACTAGAATCCGGATGGCCCCAGGCAAAGTCAGTGCCGGGCCCCCGACTTAACATGTAGGGTTGATAGTACTAGCTTCTCATATGGGAACGTGACACCATAAGGCCCCCTACACCTCTTGGCCCAGTGCGATCGCAACCTCTGCACCCCCATCAAGTTACGCCCCTGTTACCTGACCAATAATGGTTTCCTATCATAACGGTTTCCACAATCCTGCATATTGACCATTTTCCAGGCTCTCACTTCAGATAGTTTGGGTATTGTTTTGCCTTGACCTGCAAATCTCCTGATAGACCCTGGATTGACTGGTATACTGTGCTTCCTCTAGCGTATTATAATTTGCACTAACAGTGGTCCCGACCTTCCCCGTATCTGACTACTCTTTTGTCTTTTGTCTCTTGGTGTGAAGATGACATCACACAGAGGACTGAAAGGTGACGACTCTCAGCATCAACCTCCACATCCTTGTACAGGGGTTAAATGTAAACAAACCAGAGAGCTCACTCAACATCACACCTTAGAAGTGCCCCTAAGTTATATCGGCTCACACAATGCTACATGCAACTCCTATGGATGGGGAGGTGCGAGATAATTCATAAAAACTTGGTGCTCTGACTGCGCTCCCGTTATCATATGGACCTAAACATATATTGGTATTACAATGACAGCAGAAAAAACAATTGTTTTTGCTTGTAGCGAATAAAACCCTTTAAGTGCTAACTAGAAGCTGATGGGCCCCAGTGCAAATTCTGTGCCAGGTCCCCCGACTATAATGTAGGGTTTTTATACTGATGTTCTTCTCATATGGGGAAAGTGACACCAAGGCCCCCTAAACCTCCTGGCCCAGGTGGCGATTGCAAACCTCTTACCCCCTAAAGTTACAACCACCCCTGCCCCTTGGGGATTTGGTGGACTCCCCAACCTCCCGCAGCAGGCCCCCAATATGAATCATGAAAAACAAAAAAATCAAAACAAATAAAAAAGAAAAAAAACAAAATAAAAAAAACAAAAAAAAAAAAATCTAAACAGTACATAAACAAAAAACAAAACACACAATAAAAAGTATACGAAACAACAGTGAGATACAAAAACATAGAAAAAAAAATAATAAATCAAAAAAAAAAAAATGCCGATTAGAGTCTCCATCACTAATTTTTAACAATATGACAGATCCCGTAAGGGAATCCCACCCTATCAGGTACTGGGGTTTATCGGATCTTTGTGGGTCTATCTATCTATCTATCTATCTATCTATCTCATATCTATGTATCATATCTATCATATCTATCTATCTATCATATTTAGGGCTCTTTTACACTTTCACGGATGCCTCACTGAGCCATTGTTTTTTTAGATTTAGGTTATTTTCCACTGATTTTTAAACCTGTCCTAATTTTTTTCACAGATGCGATTCGCGGAAGGCGATAGAATTGTATGCGTCTGCAAAAAAACCTGATGACCAGGTCGTTTTTTTTTCCCCTAATGAGGTGTTATCTTTTCTAACCATATATAAATATGTTGGATTGTCATAAGAACCAGGATTAACAATAAATCTTAATTGCAGACACCTTTGAGAACTTACCATTTACCAGAGTTCCGTTTTTAACTAGGGGTCTTCTGTAATTCGGTCGTTCTTAAGTAGGGGACCCCCAGTGTATAAATATATACCGTATATACAAGGAAAAACTGGTCTACACCTCACAATGGCCACCACCTAGGGGGGGGGGGTCAGAGGCTGATAGACCAAGACTTTTATAGAAGCATTTTCTCTTTAGAAAACGCCTCCATGATCAAGCATGCTCTTCACAAACAAGCCCGTGTCCTCAAAGCCCTTGGTCAGTCCTTCCCTATTTGACAGGTGTTCCTCAGCACTCCCTCTTTTCAGGGTTCCATAAGTGGAACTCTACACTTTTGATGGATGGTTATTATTTCAATATGACCGGTCATTCTCAGCTGGAACAGGCTGTTTAGCACATGGGTGTTCGATGGCCTCCTCCCCAATACTGCTCTTTGTCTTTTTTATCCATTCCTCCAAGGAAAAGTAGTTGTTTAACAGGGAAAAAGAAGAGAAAAAAAACTTCCCAGCTTGACAACCACCGCTCTTTTTTTTCAGATGTGTTCAGGGAGAATGGGGGAGGAGTGAGCAACGGGGTATGATATCAGGTTTGTCCTAAGAATTATGCGCCAATGTTCAAGACCGAAGGAGACAAACTTACGTGAATTAATAGAAGGGAATATGCCGGGAAATTCTCTGTTTTTTAAAACAAGTTAAACCTTGGTTAGGAAGATCAAGGTTGCTCAAGGCGTCTATGGATCCAAAAAAGACTACAGAGAGACGGGTGCTAGATGGAGAGCATCGAAACAAGTCTCTTTTTATGTGATTTTGGAGAGGACTATATGAAGGGGGTCTATCAAGAAAATAAATATCTCCTTTCAAAAATGGAGATTAAGAATCAGAATCAAATTCTCTGAAAATATAGATCCAAATATTACGTTCCAAGTCTTCTCCAAATCTGGAGAGACCAGTTTACAGATGTGTCATGGAATTCTGGTCTCTTCGCTAGACAAAATCTAATCTAATAATTAACAGACTGTAGATTTTTGAGATTTATAACCTGATTTGTTCCTGACCATGTTTGGTCCAAATCTGGCTTTTCAGTCTGAGAGTGACAAGGTCTGGAAGATGACCAATCACATGATTTGTCTTGGATTCCGTATGTTTTCTTTAGACAAAATTTAAAAAATCAAAATCCAAAATTAGGTTATAGACTAAATCAGAATGCTCCTGATACGTATGATCCAAATCTTGGATTCTTTAAGGTTGAGTGAAGAGTCTGGAAAAAGATTTTTTTGACCACTCTAAAAGATGGTGCCCTGGATTCTGCTCTACACTCGATAGAATGAAAATATATCAAGAATGTATATTTTCAAGATATAACCTGTGGTAAAGACCACGGTATGATCCAACTTGCTTCAGTCTGAGTGGAAAAGTATGGAGATGACCAATCCAATAGATGTTGTCCAGGATTCTGGTCTCTCCACAAAACAGAATCTAAAAAATTAATCCTCAATTTAACTTCACCACTGACTTGCCAAATTAAACCAAAAGAAACTAATATAAAATAATTCCAGTTGTTTTTGAATGCCATTTTGAAATTTTTTTTGCAAAATTTTTTTAAAAAAAATATCCCCCCCACCCAACAAATAGTAATTTTTGGAGTGGTATTTTAATATTTTTTTTAAATCTGTTATTTTTCTCCATTATATTGCAGGCCTTACCACAGATTTTAATATTATTTGCGAGTCTTTAACCCTGCATAGAGATTACCTTTTCTCTCTCTAATGTTTGTATTATGCGGCCTACTGAAAAGCAGTGTCGTACCATATGGCAGCCGCATGAGCCATTGATTTTTACTGTAAGTACCGTATATTTTTTATCATGTGGATCAGGGGGCTAACAATTTTGACAACACAGAGGAACGTATGGTCCATGATCAGACGGGGACACCTCACATAGTTCTAATGTGTACTCATTATCGCCCCTCAGCTGAGGCAAACTTTGAGGCACATATTAATATATTATAAATAAATTACTGAGTTTAGCTATTATGAGCGAAATCAGCATTACACCAGGAAGTCCCTTGAAGGTCTTGTGAGCAGAAATTCAGTTGCATTTAGTGTTTCAAACATTATGTTATTGCCATGCATAGTGTTCAGATGATTTATTGCATGCATAGTGTTTGCAGCATTATTTATTGCCATGCATAGTTGTTGCAGCATTATTTTTGCCAGGATAGCGGGTCGCTATTTATTTGCCATGATAGTGTTGCAGTAGTATGGATTGCCCAATGCTAGTTTGCAGCATGATTATTGCCATGCCTGTGTTTGCAGCATAATTTATTGCCATGCATAGGGTTGCAGCATTATGTATTTCCATGCCATAGTGTTGCCAACCTTATTTATTGCCATGCATAGTGTTGCAGCATTATTTATTGCCTGCATAGACTTGTTGCAGATTTTATGTATTGCCATGCATAGTGTTGCAACAGTATTTCTTGCCATGGCTAGTGTTGACAGCAGATGTATTGCCATGCATAGTGTTGAAGCATTATTATTGCCATGCATTAGTGTTGGTGCAGCATTAGTATTGCCAGCATAGGTTTGACAGATATTATTGCCTGCATAGTGTTGCAGCAGTATTTATTGCCTGCATAGGTTGCAGCATTATGTATTGCCCTGACATAGTGTTGCAGCCATATTATTGCCATGCATGTGTTGCCACCTATTTATTGCCATGAATAGTGTTTGCAGCATTAGTTATGCCATGCATAGTTGTTGCAGCATAGTATTGCAGGCATAGTGTTGCCAGCATTATTATTGCCATGATGTGTTGCCCAGCATTATGTATTGCCATGCATAGTGTTGCAGCATTAGTTAGGACTGCATTAGTGTTGACCTTATTTATTTGCCATGCATAAGTGTTGTGCAGCATTATTTTGCCATGCATAGTGTTGCAGCATTACCTTTTTGCCATTGCATGTGTTGCAGCATATTATTGCCAACATAGTGTTGCAGATTAGTTACGTGCCACCATTGGCCCGTGAATTTTGCAGTTATGTTCTTCTTTTCGGAACGTTATTCCATACAATGGACCGTCTAACGTCAGCGCTTCTTTGTAGGATTGTGTCTTTTCTAAACCAGACGAAGGCGACTCCTCTATGTTGTTCCAGAATACGCAGTCTCTTGAATGACAACATAATGTGATTGTGTTAGGCTGGAATGTCTTTTATAAATCCTGCTCCACTTTCTATACAAGCGATTGGTTTTGTCTTTTCAAAAGACTGTCCTATGGATGGGGTGGATCCTGGTGGTCACAGTTTTTCGGTATCACCAAAGTAAATATTTTCGACAATATTCTAACTTCAACCAAGCATGAACTTAAATCTTTACTACCGAGGCGTACGTGACCATTTACCGCAGAGGATTAGTGGAAGGCACAGAGAAATTGTAATATGGTAAGGGGCCTTCACCCCTATAAACAGCTTAAGAAAAAAGGCCAAAACTAATTGAGAGATATCGAAGGATGACACATCCATGCTGCCTTATACCATGTTACCCTATAGGCCAACCTTTATAAGGAGGTTACCATTGTGATATGCTTTAGAGATCAACACCTTCTTATTGGGGACAATGTCATTAAAAGTAATATCACAGATGGTTGTCAAAATAATCTATGTTATAATATAGGACTGAATCAACTAAATGCAATGCATTTGTTAGACAAGGGATAAGGAGTAGTAGAGAGGTAGAGTAAGAGTTAGAGGGGGAATAATAATAGGCCAGCCAGAGGAGAAAGAAGTTGCACCTGATCATGGTTTATGACGGGCACAAAGGCTCCCTGTATCCTTAAGACATAGTTTACAGACAGCTGTCTAATAAATCTATGTTATATAGTCTGCACTATTGAAATAAATGCAATTGAGATTGGTTAGAAGGGAGAGTAAGTAGTAGGAAAAAAGCGGGTGATTAAAGAAGAGCAGAGGTAGAAGTTGCATTTGATCCTGGTGTTGTTGGTGGTGCACAAAGGATTCTCTTCTTCGGAGGGTAGTGCGAACACCGCGGGTGATGGACATACGCCACACCTGGGACAGGAGTCTAAGTGACACCCGGTCTTCACATAACCAGCCACAAAGCAGATTGGACTTGCTGTGGAGTGGTACCACCAGGTCGTTCCACAGGTGTGACTTGTCCGCGGTGGCAGACAAGGTCGAGGTACAGGAACAGAAGGAATTCGTTAGTCGGGGACAGGACAGGAGGTCAGGACAGGGCAGCACGGGATCAGAGTCGGGGACGCAGCAATAGTCAAGGAAGGCAAGCGAAGAGGCCTAATCGGAAGAACGGCACCGGGGTCACACCGGGAAATCACCAATAACAGCGGCAGGGCACCAGACAATCAGTTTGTATAAGGCACAGGCACCAAATCCGGCGCGAATGCTGGAGAGGCCGGGCTTAAATCAGTTTCTTGACACAGGGCCGGCACCAATTAGTGGTTTTTGTACTGGACCTTAAAAATCCATGAAGGTCGGTAGCGTGTGTGCGGCGGAGGCCAGAGAGGGACGTGGACAGGTTACGCATTGCGGGAGCCGGGGGCACGCGTGCCCCGGAATGTGGGTTGTGACTTATGCAAAGTGGCATTTGATAATGGGTCTAATGGTGCAGAAAAGCTTCTCTCTCCCAAACGAATGTTACAGCTGTTCTTATACAGATGTATGGTATACTCTGCACTATGAAAAAAATGCAACGGAAGAGAAGATTTAGATCAAGGATCCTCTTTCCTAAGACATTTTTCAGACTGTTATCTAATAATATGTTTAAAGTCTTCACTATGGCACCGGTATAAACAGTTATTGATATTGGTTAGAAAGGGAGTTAGAAGCAGGAGAGGAATAATAAAAGAAGAGAAGAGGTGGGTAGAAGATGAACTTGATCCTGGCGTTATGATGGTGCAAACTTCCCTAAAGACATTGATCTGACCAATTCTTCATTCGGGCTTTAGTTGCTCTTTGAATTGCCAGACTGATTCCCTATCTATTTATTTTGACATGAGAAATTAAATTATACACCACAGTCTTAAAGGCCCTAGTTTTCATAAATTCAAAATAACCTGAGCAAAATGACAAAAATAAGGACTCCAAAATTAGGCAACCCTTGGCCGGCTGGTTTCTACTTTGTCTCAATGCCTAGGGAAAAGGAATGATTATAGAGCTTATGTATACTGATTTATGGATCTAGATGGAGTGAACGCCTCATGGGCAGCTTAGGCATGGGCGACCCATACCGATCCGATGAGTCATGGTCTATGAAGGGATAAAGTAGACCATATTTGATTTGCTTTTGATCTTTGCTCACGGCTCTACATGAAAACAGTAAATTTGAAGGAGTTCTTCCATTGAGTTTCTAATACAGGTCGGTTGTCCATATTGAAACCACAACACAATGACGTGATTTACTACGTCCCACTGACTCCCATAAAGAAACTTTTATTTTCTGATTACATTATCACATGGGTTCCTCATATGGAGGACTTGTTAGGACTTAACATTTCCTACAATGAAATCTCCAGGTTCACTTATACAATTCGTTTTATGGCATCTACACCAGAGTTTCTGTTCTTTGATTAAAAATGGAAGGAATGTCCTTTGGTTGTCCCTGATTTGTTCCCGGGTTCTGAACAATCAATTGGTCAGGGCTCTTTTCGCTTCGCTTCCCGTATTCAGCAGGGAAAACAGAGAGATTATTTGCCCTTCAGCATGAAAGGGCATGATGTGACTCTCTTTGTACAAGGAATAGATGGATGCGTCAGTAGGTCACAGTTAAAGGGTCCATTCAGGCATTAAAGAAACAACCGCTCTTAACTAACATAATGTTTACTGCCCAGCAAGATTAATACTGTGAGGATCAAGTCTTACCCACCAGGGGCCCTAGGAATCCAACTTCTGGCTCTCGGATATCATGTATATGGCTCTATAGCTGTGCTTGGGGGACAGTTTAATGACTTTGCATGTTGTGTTACACCTTACCATGCACCGGAATATACTCTCATCCTGGTGGCCAACCTATTGAATACCATCACGACCTGTAACATCAGAGTAGAAATGAAACTCCCAGTACTAGGGTCATATTAAAGGCAGTAGGCCCTCCACCATACTCCTCATATGCAGACCATATTACGCCCCTCCCTAACAATCTAAAAAAATGAAGATAAAATTCCTCAAAACGAAAATTTTTTGCATTTTTGACCAAAATCGTTACTCGTAGGATTACTCTGACTGAAGCTTAATATCTCCAAATATTCCATTATATGCCATTTCTGTGACGACATGAAGAACCTGAACCCTATGGAACCAAATTTCAAATGACATCAAAAAGATGCCACCCATAACATTTCCTTTAGAAGGCCAATCCCCTAAACTCCAACCTGTGTCATCGTTAACAGGCTCTGCATAAACTGGTATTAAATTTTTTTCTCCAGTAAAACTTACACGCTTGTCAAGTGGGTGGTCCCGAGCATCAATCTGAACATCCCATTGACCGTGAGAGGACATATGAGCAATGTTGGTGCCAAAAATAACCGAACTAATTACATCGAGAAAGTTGAGAAGTAAGAAAAATCCAACTGTTCTCCATAGGTGAGAAAGGTAGATCTACTTGATTGGAACAAATGATCGGGCATGTTGTGACATGAAGCCCAATCCTATCTGTCTTGACACTTTACGCTTGAGGAAAGTTTGGAATACCATTGGATAATACCCATCCTAACAGTTCCTACTTTACCTAATAGAAAAACGACCAGTTAGAAGCGAGAAGGTTATACTCGGAAGCTGACACACCTACAGTACAATAACTCCATGTCCTAGAACAGTGAGAAGATATGCATTTGTTTCACAAGTTGCTAAACTGTGTACATCACTTTATATACCGTTTACCAGGACATGCCCTTTAATCTATTCCTATACAGAATTATTGAAAAATATCCAGTGATGGTCAGGGACATGAACTTGTCTCCCAGACATTATTAGTTGTGGTTTGGAAGCAGTTTAAGTGACTTCTTGGAGTTTTTTTCCCGCTTTTGCTGGCATCACTTATGCTCCCTTTGATAAGCAGAGGGGATCAAAGCCGAGGCTTCCTTAAAGGGTAAGTGTTACCATGAGTCAAACACAGCACGAGTCAATATTTGCTTTGCTCTGATAGTCCTTGTACTGTCTGCACGCTGTTGATATTTGTACCAAGTTATAAAATCCAATGCTCCGGGATTTCTGTATTCCTATAAATTACCCTATAGACTTTGCACTGACTCATCCGTCTATTTAAGCTATAGATCAAGACTCGATTGTGTTCCTTCTTATATAAAAAGTGGATCTGACATAACACCTGATAACCCTAGGTGATATAGAGACTGCGCCCTGAATGTGATTATTATATAACATAAATGTAATGTTTACTGCAAGTCTGACTACTTGTTATCTGTGGAATGGAACAACAAGAAAACAGCAGGATTTGCCAAAAAAAATTACAGGGTTTTTATTAAGACATCCTAACGACCTAAAATAACGCACTTCAAGAACATCTAGACGGGATCGCCTTTTTAAAAAAGTGAAGTTTTTTTAAGAAGGAACAGCGCCACTTGTTCACAGGCTGGATTTGTATTGCAGTATTTACCTTCAATGTGGGGCAGGTGCAAAAATGAGCTGGAGATCAGAAGAATTTTGAAAAAGTCTGGACAGTTGACTGCATAGTACAGTGCTGCACACTGAATTGTAGCTCCTTGGGGCTTACCGAGATAAAATTCATCATTCTTAGTAAATAGATGTTCCTGTATTAGGGCAGGGTCCACTGGAGGATCCCCTTCCCCAATGTGGGCCCCGTCACACGCTATGATATAGTTTTAAAGGTGAACATCATGATCAGGCTGAGCCTTGCCTGTATCAAAATAAATATTTCCCAATATGCACTGTTGAATCAATGGCCCGTTCCGTTCTACATCTTGTGCACATAGTGTGAGGTTACTTCGGGGACAAGGATGTTTGCGTGACACGTCTCCGTTCTTACTGGTCCTTCCCAAAAACAAGTACATGTTAAGAAAACAAAAGGGAATAAAGGTTTTCCAACCCCTGGGAGGACCATACTCACCCTCAACCATAACTGTGTCAGACCCCGCTGGCTGCATGCGTGTGTTTTTATATATAATACTAGAAAGCATTAAATTGCTCAGGCTTTATATAATGATGGGGTCTGGGAAGAAGCGGGCTGTACATGAGAATTCATTGGTAGGGATAAGTTCATACAGGTACAAATTACTGTTAAGGGGTTTCAATCTACACCTGCCACTGGTTCAACTGTAAACTCCCAACGGGGAAAGCATTTGAAATATTAACACTACATGTGCTGCGAACCTTACCAATGAATCTCACACAGGGCAAAATATTCCTAAGGTTGACACACAGAATCTTCTTTTCCCACGGGTCATGGCTGTGAGTTACTCATGGAACAGGAATGAGCTATCCACATCCTTTTCTGGCCCAAATGGCAACCATGTCCTGAGGAAGGTACACTGGACCAGTGGTGTAACTAGAACGATGGGTCCCCAAGGCAAAAGTCATTGCCGGGCCCACGCCTATAATGTATGGTTGACTAGTACTTAGTCCTTCTCATAGGGAAGTGGACACCATTAAGGGCCCCTAACCTCTTGGGCCAGGTAGCGATCGCAACACTATCTACCCCCTCAAAGTTACCCCTTGTACTGACCAATCAATTGGTTTCCTCCTATCATACTGTTTCCACAACCTATCATATTGACCATTTTCCAGGCTCTTCACTTCAGAAAGTTTTGTAATTGTTTTTGACCTTGACCTGCAAATTCCTCGACCCCGCGTAGACGCACTGATGACTCTTTGTCTCTGTGACTTCTCTAGCGTATTATTAAATTTGCACTCTAACAGTGCGTCCCAGAGACCTTCCCCGTATCTGAACTACTCTTTTGTCTCTTTTTGTCTCTTGGTGTGAAGATGACAGCACACATAGGAACTTCAAGAGGTGGACTAATTCTCCTCGGCAGAACCTCCAAATCCTTTACAGGGGTAACGGGTCAAAACCAGAGAGCTCACTCAGTACATCCAACCGCTAGACGTGCCCTAAGTTATATCAGTCACAACATGCTACATTCACACTCCCTATGGATGGGTGATGGTGCGAGGATAAGTCAATAAAAACATTGGTGATCTGGACTGCGCTCCCGGTTACTCATTGGACAGAAAGCCAATATATTGGGTATTTACAGATGGCAGAGACAAAAACCATTGTTTTGCTTGTTAGAGAATAAAACCCCTGAACAGTGGCGTAACTAGAAGCTGATGGGCCCTCAGTGGCAATTCGTGCCAGGCCCCGACTTAATGTAGGGTTTTTATACTGATGTTCTTTCATATGGAAAGTTGACCCATAGGGCCCCTAAACCTCCTGGGCCCAGTGACGATTCTCAACCTCTGCACCCCCTAAAGTTACACCCCTGCCCCTTGGGGATGTGTGGACTCCCTATATGCTTAGAGTCTCCATCACTAATTTTTAACAATTGACATAATCCGAGGGAATCCCGACCCTATCAGGTATGGGGTTTGCTGGGATCTTTGTGTAAGGGAATCCCGACCCTATCAAGGTAATGGGGTTTATCGGGATCTTTGTGGAGTCTGTAATATAATAGATGTAGCTGTGAGATGTGAGAGGTGTGAACACTTCCATTCAAGGACTGCAAGCAGAAATTTTTAAAAAAATTAAAAATGTATTTGTTGAAAACATGTGAACATGTCCTAGGACAATCTTCCAGATTGTGTGATCATATCTTCATAAATTAATAGGATCTGTGGCATCTGAACTATTGAGTCACACCACAGGTCCCGCTCATCCCGGCAGGAGTCGAATTGTAAACAGCTAATACAATGCAGGCCTCGGCCTAGTGATAGACAGCCCCCTCCATTTGCATCAATACATTGTAGAATTTTCTCCAGTCACAGACAGGAGACACTCATTATAATATGCTGATGTCTCCAGAGGAACAAGGCTTTGTCCTTTGTTATGTCCTCCAGATCCATTTCCATTAGATGTGCACTATTAGCTGTTTACAGCCCCACAGACCCTGCCCATCAGATTAGGGTTATCTACTTAGTTAATTAAGACTTGTAACTCATTAACCGCTCATTAAGAAGCAAAACACAAGGAGTTAAGACATAATTGGTCTAATATCTACTTTTATTCCCTATACAAAGCACATTGGGTCACATTTACTAAAGCTGCTGTGCCAGTTTTCTGTCAGACTTTGTACGTTCTTTCATGTGCAAACTGCTTTCACAGGTATTTAAGAATTGTATGCATCACATATGTGTCACACTATGTATGTATGTATGTATGTATCTATCTATCTATCTCATATCTATCATCTATCTATCTCATATCTATCTATCTCATATCTATCATCCATCTATCTCATATCTATCTATCTATCTATCTATCTATCTATCTATCTATCTCATATCTATCTCATATCTTTCTATCTATCTATCTATCTATCTATCTATCTCATATCTATCTATCTATTTATCCATCCATCATCTATCTATCTATCTATCTATCTATCTATCTATCTACCTACCTCATATTTATCATATGTATGTATCTATCTATCTATCTCATATCTATGTATCATATCTATCTATCTATCTATCTATCTATCTATCTATCTCATATCTATCTATCTATCTATCTGCAACATCCCCCACCGGGGCCTGGAGTCAGCCGGGGCCCGCAGTACCTGAGTGGCTGGCGGTTGCGGCCTAAGCACGCTTCTGTCACGGTGCTTGGTATGGGGAACCGGAGGGTTGTCCTACAGCCTGGCAGGTCTCCAGCAGGGTGGTGTTGGCAAGAAATGATGAGGGAGAGGCTGCTATAGAGGATCTCCCTGGGGCAACCCTTTGGTGTCTAGAGTATGAGTCTCTGTGTGGTGGACAGGGTGCCCGTGATGGTGACAGCCGGAGTAGCAGGGACCAGACGGAGGCAGAGGTTGAACAGAAACACTTACAGTTCTTTATTGGAACCGACAGGAACATCAGCAACGTGCCATTAACAAGATGGTGGAGTACTGAAGAGGTATTTGGAGGGAGCCACAGGAGGTAGATCACCAGCCTGGATGCAATGGCAGGCTGGGAGGTAGCTGTGTCCTGGAAGGATGCTTCAGCTTGTCCTGGATTGCTTCAGGTATCACCCTTGAAGGTAGGATGATACCCCTTTCCTCTCTCTCTCTGTCTAACTTGTTCAGACTCTCTGGTCTGACTGGAACTCCTCTAAGAGTCTTCTCTAGAACATTCCTGGCCAGGGGTTTTATTATCTCCCCTTGGTCAGGTGGTGGCTGCTCCTCCAATTACCTCTCAGCTCACAGAGACAGGATGCAATACATGTGATTGGCTGACACATATGACATCACATAAAACAATTAACTCCTGCCTTACCAGGCAGGATCTACCACTGCAATGTTCCCCTGTGTCCTATAAGGACTATGTAGTGTGATGTAGTGACATGCTGTGGGGCTGACTAGACCCTACACAGACTGCAAGCTACATGGTGGGACGTATTCGCAACCACTCCTCCGCCTTGCATCGGCGAGGGTGTTGCATATCTATCTCATATCTATGTATCATATCTATCTATCATATTTAGGGCTCTTTCACACTTTCACCGATGCCTCACTGAGCCATTGTTTCTTTAGATTTTGGTTATTTTCCACTGATTTTAAAACCTGTCCTAATTTTTTTCACAGATGCGGTTCACGGAAGGCGATAGAATTGTATGCGTCTGCAAAAAAATATGATGACCAGGTGGGTTTTTTTTCCCCTAATGAGGTGTTATCTTTTCTAACCAATGTTAAATCTTCAGTTTTTTTATATAAAAATGTTGGATTGTCATAAGAACCAGGATTAACAATAAATCTTAATTGCAGACACCTTTGATAACTTACCATTTACCAGAGGTCCGTTTTTAACTAGGGGTCTTCTGTAAGTCGGGTGTTCTTAAGTAGGGGACCCCCAGTGTATAAATATATACCGTATATACTCAAGTATAAGCCGACCCCAGTATAAGCCGAGGTCCCTAATTTTACCACAAAAACCTGGTAAAACCTATATTTTTTTTACTCGAATATAAGCCTAGTTTGGGTTATTTCTGAGTATATACGGTATATATTTATACACTAGGGGTCATATATATATATATATATATATATATATACCTGTCCATTTATATCTCTCATATCTGTCTCTCACTTCAAGTAGTACCATATCATAGAAGTGAATGAACAAGTTGTAGACCACTGCTCTTTGTAAAGTGTTCAGACCCTGGCGACATGTGACTTCTTCCATATCCAGTGTAAGAGGATCAGTTGTAGGACCAATTGCCGGCCAACTGCAAATTGTAGACTGCGCCTGGATATCCCGAGTGATAGATTGTGACAATTGTAATCGTGAAGTGGTACCCGCTATCATCTGTGTAGTATCACCCTTAAACCAATGAAAGGGGATTATCTCATAACAATGGTGTCTGTCAAAGTAAACAGTCAGTTCTTCAAGTTGATGTCTTGGGAAGCCCAATTGTGGGGGCTGTAGAATATGCATTGTCTTTTAAAATTTTACAAAATTTGTAAAAAAAAAAAAAATTTGTGATGTGACTCACGAGGCTGACCTTTATGAAAAAAAAAGTGTGAGAAATACATTAAATTGAGTGTAGGAAGAGAGAACCACAGGAAGGACTTCAGACAAAGCATCGCAGAGACAGACCACAGCCCCCTCCCTCCATCCTAAAGGCCATCTCTTCTTGTCTCGCCGAGACAACTGTGATCTGATCTTGTGCATGTGTTGTCATGAGTGAGCAGATGTCGTCAGGACGGAGGAAGTTCACGCACAAATTTAACACAACACAATACGAGAAATCTGACAGAAAGATTAGATTGTTCTAATGGATCGCGGGAAATGCAGTGGGATTTCATTTTTGGTTTTAAAATTATAGAAATGTTTTAAAAATGGGATTCATAAATAATATATGTCGTCCTCTTTGGTTGGCTTCAGATCAAATCAATTAAGGTAGGATTAACCCTTAGACCTGGGAGGTGATAGGACTCATACCTGATTGACATCAACTACCGTGACTTGTGGTTGGCAAAAATGTGTAGCAGCCCCAATATTGTGTAGATTGAGATGGACTAGAACCACAGTCTGGCTAGTGGACCTTTAGGTACTAATTAGACTGAGGGGATCCAAATGTGAACAAATTCCTGCCTGGCACAATGTTCTGAGACTGTTTGGGTAGAAGGGAGAGAGAATCAGGTACATGAAAACTGTGGGTGCACTAAAAAGACTGTATTATAACCAGTTGGATTGTCAATGTCCATGGGTTAGGTTTTGTCGGAACATGTGCCTACTCAAGGTTCCTACAGTCCTGCTGTGGAAGCAATAAGGTCCTGCATACACAAAAGATCTAGACCACACACACAACATTTGTGAGATGATCAATATTTGTCATTGTAAGAGGCCGCCCGCACCTACACTCGTACTTGCCAGCTTTCCTGGAAAAAATCTGAAGCTTCCAAAAAAAAAAAAAAAAAGATCTCCAGGCATCTCGGAAAAGTGGACTCATCTCTGGTGGAATGCTTCTCCATGCCTTTATGTGTGACATGGACACTTTTTGCATCCAAATAAAAGAGACATGATGCAAGGAAAATAGTTTAGACATTAAAGGAAGAGTAGTTTTGCCTCAAGCCCAAAAAACATTGACATTTATTTAGAATATATTTTTAGGGAGTTATGGTGAGAACAACCTTAACATATGAAAATATTACAATCATTAAACATTTTCATCAAAATTTGTGCCACTGTCTCCAAAAGCCCAGTATAAAAAAAAAAATCAGCCAAGTTGGAAGTACCTAAAAAGCAAAAAATTTTCTGCAAAAATAAACCTTCACCCAAATCTATCAATTCAAATAATTCTAAGTCTGTAAGATATGGTGATTCAAAAGTAAATTTGTGTCATCACAGACAGCCCATGGGTAGTGAATTATCACCACAGTTGTCTTGGGATCCAGCAGTCATGTTTGAGGCTATGGATTGGCCCAGATGTCACATGTTGTCAGGAGCATACGGTTGGTTTTTTGGGCCAGGGATGCCCTTTGGCATGGTAAGTAGATAAGTTCCCTTTTACCCCACTGAGATGTGTAATAATCTATTATTATACTATAGATATGCTACTGTATACCTCTCTGATATATATATACATTTTTTATCTGACTTATTACACTGCTGACCCCATTCCACCTCTTTACGATAGCATTGCAGCTGTGCATGATAGAGGGCTGCACATTGCCGGGTGGGCACAAGTGACTCTAATAAAGGCTCCCATTGTTTTATGTTGAATAGAAGCCATGTGTTCTGCTAAAGCCCCACTTGCTGCTAACAAGCCCACCACACAGTACACACTGAGCATGAGATTAGAGCTTCTATCACCTCGAATTTAGCTATGGACCATTTCCCTTGCGCTCTCTAGATGCTGGTACATGGTGGGAACAGCTCGTTGATAGAAGGTTGCACCTCCAGCTTCAGGCCATAGAGTCCTACAAGGTTCTTGCGGCACGCTAATCGGATTCCCATGCTACTGCCTGAGCCGCTCAGTGTGGATCATGTGACCAAGAGCACTGATTATGGGAAAATGTCAAGGATTAATACTTGTAAATATGAGGTGGTAATGACTTAAAACAAAGCCAGTAATCACATTTAATTGTCACACCAGCCACTGCAGAAGAGAAAGTATAACTCCACAGAATCGGGCATAGTCAACCTGGAATGTGCAAGCACAAGATCTCTGCTTCTATCGTAGAAATCATTGTCCATTCTCGGCATGTTGGTACAAAATTATGGCCACCATAAGTTTCCTTCAGGATGGGGAAAATGTTCTAATCTTAGAAAAAAATGAACCTTAATGTGGACATCCCACAATATACATCTCAGATGAAACCAAGGAATCTGTCTAGGTCGGCTTTCTTCAAGTGAGTAGCCATGGATTGCAAGACTGGTGGACCTTGTAAAATGTATGACAGCCTACTTTGTGCTCCAGTGGCAAGCTTAGGGGAGGGCAGACGTTGTTCTCAATGGGGATGAGCCACAAAGAGAGATGCTTGTGAGTGGCTTACTCCCTGGTGTCCAATGAGAAAAAATATACATACTTGGCCTTACAGAGCGTCCGTTTGTATGTAATGGAGGGGCAGAAATAATTTCTCTGTAGTGTATGGCCAACTTTAGAGAAGAAAGAAGGAAGAAGAGATGGTTATTAAGGATTCCAAGTATGCCAAGGTTTTCCAAATTTTCCTGGCTAGAGATGAGCGGACCCGATGGTGGGGTTTGGGTTCAGCCTCCTGACCTTCACATGACACCACCTGGCCAATCACTGTCATGGCTAATTGCTAGAGTCGTCAATTTGCCTGATTGGCTGTTCATGCAGTTATCCGGCAATATGTCCAGGTCAGGCTGCCAAAGTCGAACGCCAAACCCGCCCATCGGGTCTGCTCATCTCCAGTCTGGGCAGATTTGGGAAAAATCCCAAATCAAAAGGAGCTTTGGTATGGAAAATTCTACCCCAAAGTTGGCAGTCCTGTTTAGGGGTTGAATTAACAATCCAGGACAAATTAAGAAGCATTCCAGTTGGGTCACAACTAAAAAGTTGGTCAAAATGGGATTATGAATAAAGGCAGAAGAATAGAAAGGAAAGGCAGAGGTAAAGAAGTAAAGAAAAATGGAGGATGCTCTAGTCCAGATATAGAGTTATGGGGGGGACAGAATTTACCAAGGCTAGTACTGGTATACCAGCCTCAATCAAGGCATGTCCAGGAATTGCAGTTCTTTCACTTTACACCACCTCCACCACAAATTGGCAGAGAAGGGTGTGGTGGGAGCCAAGCCAGGCCCCGGACTGGGCCGATGCAGGACAGGGATTCGCAACTCCAAACCAGGCAGTAGGCCGGAGCCGCTTGGTATATTTGGCACGGCGATAGAGGTCGGAATAACATAAACCAGATGGCACACAATGGGGCACATTTACTTACCTGTCCCTGGCGCGTTTCCCGATGTGCATTGTCCAGCGAGAATGAACTCTGTTGCGATTCACTACGATCGTGCATCCGATATCCTGCATGTGTCGCTTCCCTGCTCAGGTCCGCCGGAGTTCACCTTCTTCTTCCTGGTGCATGTAAGTGCATTGTTTTGCGACACAAATTGAATCTTAAATGCCGCGCACAGTCCGAATCAGTCGGATCGTCCGCCCCCCGATTTCTGTCGCATGAAAGCCAGCACGATAGTGCCAAAATCCGATCGCGTGCGACACAATCCCCAGAGCGGCACAAATCCCGAAAACCTTGGAAAACCCGACGAAAGTGCGATCTGCGGACCCTTAGTAAATTAGCCCCAATGTGCCAGCACCTCATAAATTCCCCCCATTGGGTATATATGTCTTATATAACAAAACAAGCACTATACATATAACATTATAGTTGGGGGCCTGGCCATATGAACTTATACAATTACGTAATTAATATTGTGCTAATTGGTGCAATAATTACCATATTGACAGTAAAATAAAATATTGCACCATCCGTCCCTCCATAGTAGCTGGGGGCATTATTCATGCTCTATGTGTTGATGCTAGAAGGACAGGTGTGCAGATTTCTAAAGGGACCGGAATTCATTTCTACAGCTGATCGGAGCATCTGGCACCTCGTGTATCCCGCTTTAACAAAGCCAAGGGATCTCCCCGCTCTCCCAGGAGCAGCTGGCCCGGAGCTACAAGCTTTGTCTGAGAAAGCGAGTCTGCAAAGGTTCACGTCTAAGACACATCGCCTGTCCGCTGCTTCAAGTATCATGTGGTGTATTCATTAGACGGCTTGCCTCTACAAGGAGTTAAAAGCCGCAGCTGGCACCAGCATCATCTGCCTGAGGGGAAGACCTCAATTCACAGCGGTGGAGGTGTACGTGCTATAGTCATATCCAATCAGTGCAAAATTATGTAACTCATTAAAATATCAAAAAAATAAAGATCATTACATTATGAAATAAAAAGAGTAGACTGCAATACCAGACACAGCCTGTGTTGGGGGGTGGCGCTGTTTCTAGACAAAAATAACACATGTTTTTGCTGATTTTCCCCATGTCATCAAAGTAAAAAAATGATAAATTGTTGTAGGGATACAATACCCCAACACCTGACCGCATTCAACTGTGAGAACCAAGTTTTTTTAATGATCCGTCTCCAGCTGTGAAAAAAGTATGAGTTTAATAAAAGGGAAAAAAAAGGAAATGCCTGAAATATAGAGGAATTTCATAATAGAGTAGTACATGATGCCTGGAGGGTCTGGACTATGTCTAATGAGGACGTTATGGGGGTTATTAACTAATAAGGGACAAATGTGCAGGAAAATCAGCCCCAATTATCTGGAATTGTAGATGATTGTAAGAAGGCTGGGAATAGGGAATATGAGGAGGTTCTACCATTAATGATTGAATGTAACGTAGTAAGTAATATTCCGCCCTTGTACTGTAATCTGGTACTGCCCCTTTAAGGAAGTGCATGTAGTATGTTGTAATGGAGTTGTAATGTGACAGATTTATGGCTGACATGCACATGACTGACACTAGGCCACATGCCTGAGTGTGAGGTATGTCACAGTGTAGATAAGGGAGATATGCCTCCGGGCCAAATATGGTTCATGGAAAAGTTTCCCTAGTGCAGAACCTAAAATACTCCAGTGGAGGGTAAGAGTTTTGCAAGTTTTTGTTCCTATTCATGGGTGTTCACGATGTGTGGGTTGAAGCCAATCTACAATCTATAAGGTGTGTTGCCTCCAGGACTTTGGTAGGACCAACCAGGAGGAAAGTCCTCAACGTGAAGTGTCACATATATCAAGAAGCAGTCATGTAACAAGACTGGGCCCTAGTGCTAACTTTGTGTTCGAGCCCGAGTACTAAAACCCTTGCAGAGATATATATATATATACACACACTTTACACACAAACTAACACTGCATACATAAATATATACCAGCATTCAATATGCTGCACATATAAATATAGCGGCAATAAATGTACTGTGCACCAAGGTTAAAATACATATAGCAGAGATAGACACCATTTATTACTTTATTAAATTAGAAGTATATGTCATTTTCCATTCCGCATGATGCCACCCACCATAACCAAGCACCCCCCACCCCTCCCAAATCAACTAGGGAAGCCCTATCCACCATGTATCTTTTTACCTCCACTCCACCAATTCCAAGGACCTTGTTCCTCCCTCCAGAAGCCATGACAAAACACCCTCCCCCCTCCTCAATTCCCCACCTGAATAACTTTGAATGGGTGGGCGCTACTCCTTCTCATGTTGCTAAAAATGGCTTCCCCTCATCCAGGCTGGACTCTCGATCCTACGATACCCCATGGCAGCCACATGTAATGCCTCTATGCTCCATACAGACTAAGGCCACCACCATTTTCCCACATGGCTACTATGGCTTTGATATGGCATGTTGTAACTAGAGATGAGAAAGTCTATTTGTAGATTCTGGCACATTTCAGGGGCTGAATCTAATATTAATATTGATTTGTGATCTGTTTCATATGAGTCTTATGTAGACATTAAATATCTTTTTATTCCTAGCCCGCAGGCTGTTTAAGCCTGGGGGCGGCAGGACTGGCAGTGCTCGCCTCCCTCCCCCCTTATTCCCCTTTTTTGGTTTTGTTAATCCCTCCCCACTGTTTCCCGTTCCCTGCGTGTGTTATTTGTAGCCATCAAGTGGCCAGGATGTGCGCCTGGCCACTTGATGGCGCTAGTCTCGGGCTATTTAGACCCGAGCGCTGAGCTAGTCCAACCTCTTTGGACTGCTCCGCGCTCAAGAGATTCCCACCCGCCAGCCCTTTGATAATGTCTTTTTGTTTTTTTGTTAGGTATTTTTGCTAGGTGAATTTTTTGTTATGTATATTCTTTGCACAGTTTTTGTTTGTATATTGTTGGTGTTTGTTAATGTTTTTTCACTGTTGTTTTGTTGGTAGTCACAGCTTGGCCTGTGGTGGAATCAGGACCCTCTCGGTTTACGTCGAAAATCACCTGTTGGACCAACAAGGACATGCCCCTGCGTAGGCGGGGCCAGGCATGCGAGGTGAATAATTCCGGAAGGGTCTGGGTCTTCCCACAGGTCAGTTTAATTTTTGTAAATATTGTTAATCAATAAAGCTGTGGCCGACCTCCACTTTTTTCCATCCAGACAGCCTCATGTTTAGTTTTTTGTTCAGGGGACGGGTGGGGGTTATTACAATGGGTTGGTTTTATTGATACTGCCAGTCTTTTGTTGTCCTTTGGATGGTCTCCATAGTCATTTGCACCACATCTATTATCGTTTTATCGAAAACTGTAAATTTCAAAATTTGTAAAAGATTTACAAAAAGGAACAGGACCTATTTATGGAAAAAAATAGGGAGTCATATCCCTTTTTTAGTTTGAACGTGAATCAAATCTTACCAAAAATTTGGCGAAGGTTCAGCAAATCGAATCTTGACTTTTTGCGATCGAAAGGGACTAAAAACCAGTCTGCATTCCTGAAACGGTATCGAAAAGCAATTAAAAGTACAACGTCCCCCCCTCGAGAAACAAGAGCGTCCCCCATCAAAGCCATCTGTTTCCCGAAGGCGAAAAGCACAAACACGGCACAACGACTGTACGACTGAGTAGGTGGTGAGATCGCGGCCTCTATTGGTATCCCAATAAGGGAAATATTAGAAAATAACATGTGTCAGGGATTTCCTTTTCCCACGGAGCACAAAAGATTCACACTGGCATCTACCCAGTTGGCAGATACAGATCAAGCCTCAATGAAATTTAATGAATACCACTTTGAGTGCACTTCCCAAATTCTCCGGTACAATCGTAGGCCATATTAGTGTCTACAACAAGCTCTTCAAGTTTCTAGGGAGACGGGAAGCTCCACAATGGCCCCGGCACAGATCTCCTCATTAGCATGCATTTATGTATCTCAGGATTATGCAGAGGTTCCCAGCATTCATCTCTCTCGCCCCAATACATGGGAATGGGGAACGCTCTGATGTCTTCTAAAAAGCCCACTTTATTTGGGACCTGGGCCAGGGATAGCCAGACCCATTCCTAAGAGTTGTACATGAGCTTTACATGAGTGTCCACCAACAAAGGGACCAGTGTATCACAGAATTTTACTTCTTTCTTTTCCTCATTAACAGAGAGAATTGTTTTTAGGGAAGAAAAAAAACGAAATCCAGGATATGAAATTACCATGAGGGTAAATAAAGGCAAGGTCCTGTTCTCACCATCGTGCCGAGCTTGTTGTTGAGTGATTCAACTCAACTATGAGCCAAAACCACCACAATACAGATGTGTTCCGCCAATACAACTTCAAAGATTACAAGCAACGCGCGGAACCGATGATCGGGATCCCATTATCCTCATAATCTGCTACTTAACATAAAACAGACTGCCCCATCGCCCCGCACACAGGGACACACTGGAAGGCTACAATCTGCCCGGTGACGTTCTGTTTTCTCAACAGATTTTCCCTCTGATTTGGAGCCAAAGCTGAGGATTTTTGTTCCCTACGAGCCATGCTTTCGCTGAGTAGCGTGTGAAACTCTTATATAATGATACCGTAAGCCAAAGCAGATTGCTTGTGGTCAGAAAACACTGTATAATAACATGTATGGGGAGTATAATATACCGGATATGGGAAGCTGGATATCAAATCAGCTGGATGAGGGGAGGACAGATGCACTGTACTGACTCAGCAAGATGGTATGTTGTGTCGTAGATGTAAGGAAAATTGCACGCAGAACGTTATAGAGCAGTGGGAGCTGTGTAAATTGTAAATAGCGTCCTATCTGCAGGCAGCATATTATAGAGCAGGAGGAGCTGAGCAGATTGTATATAGTGTCCTATCTGCAGGCAGCATATTATAGAGCAGGAGGAGCTGAGCAGATTGTACATAGCGTCCTATCTGCAGGCAGCATGTTATAGAGCAGGAGGAGCTGAGCAGATTGTACAGTGTCCTATCTGCAGGCAGCATGCTATAGAGCAGGAGGAGTGAGCAGATTGTATATAGTAATATTGTATCTAGTGGGGCATCATCACCAAATTGAGGGATGTTAGCAGATGTGCAAAACCACTATTCCTGGTACAATAGGATATATACAAATGTGACAAAAATATACAAAAGTTGCAGTATGCACCACTCGCTCCTATACCAATAACAACTGTTTCCTCAATTTTGTAACTATTTCATATAATAAAATCATAGTTATACCAAAATACTACAATGTAACATCAAATACTCTTATGTAAACATCTACCTTATATACTCGAGTATAAGCCTAGTTTTTCAGCACAAAAAATGTGCTGAAAAACCCAAACTCGGCTTATACTCGAGTCAAAAAAATAAATAAATCAAAACTCGCCTTTCTGGCGGCACCCGTAGATCTTCTGTGCGATCCATCCGGTATTGTTGTGCTGCACGACGGGGAAGGGGGGGGCTATATACACTGGGGCAGGGTCTGGCAGGCTATATACACTGGGGCAGGGTCTGGCAGGCTATATACACTGGGGCAGGGTCTGGCAGGCTATATATACTGTGGCAGGGGCTGGCAGGCTATATACACTGGGGCAGGGGCTGGCAGGCTATGTACACTGGGGCAGGGTCTGGCTGGCTATATACACTGGGGCAGGGGCTGGCTGGCTATATACACTGGGGCAGGGGCTGGCTGGCTATATACACTGGGGCAGGGTCTGGCAGGCTATATACACTGGGGCAGGGTCTGGCAGGCTATATACACCGGGGCAGGGTCTGGCAGGCTATATACACTGGGGCAGGGGCTGGCAGGCTATGTACACTGGGGCAGGGGCTGGCAGGCTATATACACTGGGGCAGGGTCTGGCAGGCTATATACACTGGGGCAGGGTCTGGCAGGCTATATACACTGGGGCAGGGTCTGGCAGGCTATATATACTGTGGCAGGGGCTGGCAGGCTATATACACTGGGGCAGGGGCTGGCAGGCTATGTACACTGGGGCAGGGTCTGGCTGGCTATATACACTGGGGCAGGGGCTGGCTGGCTATATACACTGGGGCAGGGGCTGGCTGGCTATATACACTGGGGCAGGGTCTGGCAGGCTATATACACTGGGGCAGGGTCTGGCAGGCTATATACACTGGGGCAGGGTCTGGCAGGCTATATACACTGGGGCAGGGGCTGGCATATATATATATATATATATATATATATATATATATATATATATATGTGATATATGATGTCTTGTTCACCTTATTTTAATTCCTTCTATTAGATGTTACTGTTGAAGGATCCAAATGAAGATTCAGGTGATGCCTGGAAGGCAAATAATTCCAGGCAGAGAACTTTCATATTTGATATACAGATTGGACATAGTGTCCTATCTGCAGGCAGCATGTTATAGAGCAGGATGAGCTGAGCAGATTGTACATAGTGTCCTATCTGCATACAGCATGTTATAGAGCAGGAGGAGCTGAGTAAATTGTACATAGTGTTCTATCTGCAGGCATCATGTTATACACAGCAGGAGCTGAGCAGATTGTACATAGTGTCCTATCTGCAGGCAGCATGTTATAGAGCAGGAGGAGCTGAGCAGATTGTACATAGTGTCCTATCTGCAGGCAGCATGTTATAGAGCAGGAGGGGCTGAGCAGACTGTACATAGTGTCCTATCTGCAGGCAGCATGAATTAGAGTAGGAGGAGCTGAGCCAATTGTAAATAGTGTCCTATCTGCTGGTAGCTTGTTGTAGAGCAGGAGGAGCTGAGAATATTGTACATACAGTAATGTCTTATCTGCAGGCAGCATGTTATAGAGCAGGAAGAGAGAGCATATTGTATATAGTAATATTGTATCTAGTGGGGCATCATCACCAAGTTGAGGGATGTTAGCAGATGTGCAAAACCGCTATTCCTGGTACAATAGGATATATACAAATGTGACAAAAATATACAAAAGTTTAAGTATGCACCACTCGCTCCTATCCCAATAAAAACTATTTCCTCAATTTTGTAACTATTTAATGGAGTAAAATCACAGTTATACCAAAATACAACAAGGTAACATGTTTTGTCAAAACATCAAATACTCTTATGTAAACATCTAATTAGTAGCAAATACACATATGATCTGATTAAAATAGTGGTGGGCCCAAGCACTTAGAGTAGCTATCTCTGTAAATAAAAATATATAAAATAGTAAAATAGGTAAACCTAAAGTCCACCAAGAAATCAACTTAATTGATCTCCTGTTGATTTGCCACTTGGTCTGCATATACCATATGGTTAATGCTTTATATAAGACTTTTTGAATATAGATTGTACATAGTGTCCTATCTGCAGGCAGCATGTTATAGTTCAGGAGGAGCTTAGCAGGTTGTACATAGTGTCCTATCTGCAGGCAGCATGTTATAGAGCAGGAGGAGATGAGCAGATTGTACATAGTGCCCTATCTGGAGGCAGCATGTTATAGAGCAGGAGGAGATGAGCAGATTGTACATAGTGCCCTATCTGCAGGCAGCATGTTATAGTTCAGGAGGAGCTGAGCAGATTGTACATAGTGTCCTATCTGCAGGCAGCATGTTATAGAGCAGGAGGAGATGAGAAGATTGTACATAGTGTCCTATCTGTAGGCAGAATCTTATAGAGCAGGAGGAGCTGAGCAAATTATACATAGTGTTTTATTTGCAGGCAGCATGTTATAGAGCAGGAGGAGCTGAACAGATTGCACAGAGTATCCTAGTTGCAGATAGAAGGTTATCATGTAAACCCCTCCCCTCAACTGTGGTAGATACATCATGAGGCTCCATGCCCACTTGGTGTGGAGGTGGCGAGAGGAGGAAAATATTCACAATCTCCGGGTGACACAAGGAATTGCGATTACATAAAGGCTCGTATACCAGGAAGCCTTGAAAAGTGACGGCACTATATCTGCCGATCTATAGATAGATAGTAGAACGTCTTACTTCAGCAGTCCATTTGGATAAAGTTGAGAGAGGTCTGAACAGTTGTTTCTGATTTTCTGGCTCTCCTGTAGGTTTACGTGATTTCTCCCCTTTCCATTAGCCTCGGATACTCTTTCTAGTAATTACAGTCACATCCATTCTCGGCGTCAGTGGCGCCATGGGGGAGATTCTAAACCTTAGTAATGCGGGAACAATCAAAGCTGCAGGTTCATTGTGATAAATGTCCTAAATAGGGGAGAATTTGCATTCCACCCGTTGCCGGTCATTCTAATTACCCCTCTTATCACCTCACTTCTGCCGCGCTGCTCCTCTGCTCTGAATAGAAAGCAGTTTAAGTTTCTCGCCAAGAAATAAAAGGGTCTCATCATATTACGTCATTAACATGTCCCAAGAAAACCCCACCTTGTCTGCAGGTCCCGGGGGCTGCGTAACCAGTCGGTCCAGTTTAGAATTTCTGAAAATTCTGAATATCAGACTCAGGCTATTTGTGCTGTAAGTGAACCTGGGGTCTAAAATAGATAAGATTCTTCTCCATACAATAAAATGTGCATAACTTCTGGCAATTTGAAGTATGCAGAAGGGCTTTGATGTTACATGGCTTGGCGGGAAACAGAACACCCGTCAACCTAAAGGTAACGCAAGAACATCTCATTACACCAAATGTATTTATCCGTCTGGGCGTTTTGGGATGTTAAACCACTCAAAGGTCCTTAAATCACCCTATACAAGAGACTTACTTGGCCAGAATACTTATCTAGAGATTAAACCTAATTCTAGTCCTCCCAAAAGCTATGCAATGCTACAAAGAGGCTGGCGTGGTACATCCCCACTTCATTGCGTATGCGCCGAACCAATGGCAACTGCTTCAGTCAGGCTTCAGCGTACTATGTCAGCCACTTCGAATGACTGCCCTGACCTAGGTAGGTTCATATGCATGCTAGACCCCTAAACCCTACTGCATGGGACTATGTGGGATGTGGAGTGTAGTGTAGTCCACCTGGTGGATATCTTCCCCGTCGGTAGTGGCTTATGTTTACATGACCGAAAATTCAACATGCCCATATTCATATACAATATAGTCCCAGTGAGACATGGAGTTGCATGGCTTATTTACTAAGGGTCCCCGACTTTTCAGGAATTGTGTTTCACGCAATAGAATTTTATGTGACGCAGCTATGCTCCCCTCCATCTACTTTTGATCTACTATCTTCCTCTAGAATCACAAACGTTAGTTGGAGATGCTAGGTGCTTGGTGTTATACCAAAGGGGACTACAGAGAGGATGCAGGTCTTCATCACAATGCTTTCTGGTTAACCAAACCAGCTGTTAAAACAGTTCCACCCCCCACCCCTCCTACTGGGCCCTAAATAGACACCTCAAATATAATGAATCACTTATAGTACTGGTCCATTTTGAAGTAAGTGATTCATTCTAAACTGTAATACCAAGAAGAACCTGTGGACAGGTGTGGTGCTGTATTAAGAATTAGGTAGCCAAGTTTTTCCAATCCAGGACAGCTTCCTATTCACTTGTGTTGGCTTAGTAGTGGAGATCCAAAAGTACCACATGGTGAAGAGAACACCGGAGCCTCGTCTTACGTAAGACACGGCCTAAAAAAATCCAAATGAAGTACAAAAAAGGTAAAATCTTTAAGTAGGTCAACTTACACAATTACCACGGCAAATGGCACGTAGACATGAGTGTCAGCTGGCGGGCAGATAGCTCCCCGGTGGAGGCATTTCAATACATTTCAGACTATTAAGTGCAGGAACATGGAAATGGAAGCAACAAGAGAAGGAGAGAAGCGGAGACAGAGGAGAGGCCTCCTGATAAGAGCAGGGAGCTGCTATTTGGCAGGTTCAGACCCTCATTTAGTCTCCATCTATTGTGACAGTTTTCACAAAAGCCACAAGTTCTATTCCCACAGAGTTTCCTTACAATGGAGACACAACAGGCCTCTCCGGGGACATGAAAGTATCCCCAGATATCAAACTTGTAGAAGGCTTGTTGCAGAAAAGAGTGTTGAAAAAGTGAGAGTCTACCTGCCCCGGCGAACACCTGATCCGAGCTGCTGCGGTATCACTATGCTCCAGCCATTGTCCAACCTCTACTCCCTAATGTAACAGTGCGTGTAAAGGAGCTCGCTACAATGTCTTCTGGTAATGGAGTCTGATACATGAGCACGGCTGCAGAGGACCAATACAACAGGCTTCAGACATTGGCCTCTTTTGGCAGATAGTAGAAAACCAGGTTGAGATTCCCATGTACAATACCAAGAGCCAACTCAAGATCTTAGTAGGAGGTACAGAGGTCATGGTCTCCCACCCTTGGCCTGAGGAGACCCAAAAGGTCCATCTGATGTCCTTTCCCTGGGTATACCCCTATGTAACATAGTTCCTTTCTTCCAAAATCAGCCCCACACCTGTTTACAGATCCAATGACTGGCTGAAAATCCATACAGACATTTGGCTATTTGATAACACTTCCCCCTTCTAAATTAAAAATAAAGCAACCAGGTTTTTTTAAATCCTGGAAACCTTTTTAAATTGTAAATTTGTATTTTTTAAGGGAGTTTTTCGGGTCCAAAATATCTCCCTAACCAGGGGCCTTTAAGAAAAGGTCAAAAACGGATCAAGCAATGCATGGATGATAATCTTTTTATCGATACGAAACCCAGCTTCCAAGTGCAATGGGGGCGAGCCTAATTTGTAATATTTGCCTAGAACCAGACACGATGTAGACAGAGTGGTTAAGAAAAATCTACCATCAACATCAAGCATGATAAACTAGGGACACTACTCATAGATCCAGGCACCGTGACTGTAGTAATATTTTTATATTTGTTATCCATGGCTTCCTTCCTTCTAAACTCAATGCGGGTCATTTACTAAGGGCCCGATTCGCGTTTCCCGACCTGTTACTCGAATATTTCCGATTTGCGCCGATTTTTCCTGAATTGCCCCGGGTTTTTGGAGCATGCGATCGGATTGGGGCGCATCGGCACCGGCATGCACGCGACGGAAATCGGGGGGTGTGGCCGAACGAAAACCCGACGGATTCGGAAATACCGCCGCATTTTTTTTAAAAAAAAGTGTTGCTGGACACGCGCTTACCTTCACCAGGAATAGGATCGTGAACTCTGGCGGACCTCGGCGGACTTCAGCGCAGCAGTGACACCTGGTGGACGCCGGAGGAACTACCTTAGTGAATCGCCGGAAGACCTGAATCCACTGCAGAGAACGCGCCGCTAGATCGCGAATGGACCGGGTAAGTAAATCTGCCCCAATGTATATAATTATGCATATTAGCCAGAAGAGCTTTAGGGTGGCGTTACCTGAGCCCCTGCATGATGCAGCATCACAGGTTGTTACACTGTGCAGGAGCACTTCCCCCTCCCAGTCTGTGATAACAGGAGACAGAGGGGGAAAGTGTTTGGGGAGCAGAGGGGGAGACAGTGTAACAGCCTGTAAAGCTGAAGTATGGCGGGGCACTGATAACGCCCCAGAGCACCTCTGGCTCATTAGAATAATTATGGAAGTTGATTGTAGAAGGCAGGAGTCCATGGATAACAAATATAAGAAGATTACCACAGTCACAGTCACTTGGTTTGGGGCCACAGTGCTATCTTTCTGCTCATGTTCAAGGCCCCCTATACTACAGTTTAAGATTTTGGGACACTCTTTAAATAAAATTAGCATTTTTCCCTCCATACTTGGATGCAATCTATGGGAACTTCCTGGAAGAGTTTTTGCGTGCTTCAATAGAAACATACACAGACCCCCCCCAAAAAATAGGCCAAAATCCTGTATTTATATATTTAGTACTTGGTATCACATTAGCAGATTACAAAGAATACGACCCAGACCAGTAATAGCTGTCCTCGAGTGACTTATCTCTAAATGGATCCTCTCACTACTAGTTGTCAGTGTGGATCCTCTCACTACTAGTTGTCAGTGTGGATCCTCTCACTACTAGTTGTCAGTGTGGATCCTCTCCCTCCTGGTTGTCAGTGTGGATCCTCTCACTCCTAGTTGTCAGCGTGGATCCTCTCACTCCTAGTTGTCAGTGTGGATCCTCTCCCTCCTAGTTGTCAGTGTGGATCCTCTCACTCCTAGTTGTCAGTGTGGATCCTCTCACTCCTAGTTGACAGGGTGGATCCTCTCACTCCTAGTTGTCAGCGTGGATCCTCTCACTCCTAGTTGTCAGCGTGGATCCTCTCACTCCTATTTGTCAGCGTGGATCCTCTCACTCCTAGTTGTCAGCGTGGATCCTCTCACTCCTAGTTGTCAGCGTGGATCCTCTCACTCCTAGTTGTCAGTGTGGATCCTCTCACTCCTAGTTGTCAGCGTGGATCCTCTCAGTCCTAGTTGTCAGTGTGGATCCTCTCACTCCTAGTTGTCAGTGTGGATCCGCTTCCTCCTAGTTGACCATTGGCAGTAAAAGGGTTAGGCTACATGCACACGATGCATGCCCGCTGTACCCTAGTACTGTATTACGGGGGCATACATCGGTGCCGGGGAGAGGAGCGTGAGATGAGCGCTGGGGACCGCCCCTCTCCATAGGAATACACAGCGCACAGCACCGTATTCCGGAGAAAGATAGCACCTGTCCTTGCTTTCTATGGACTATGGAACGTTACAATACCGCACAGACTGCTCCCGTATGGCGCCGTGAGGCGTTTGAAATCTATGGGGAACGTATATATGTGCCGTATATACATCGGCTGTATATACGTCCTCCATACCTTCGAGTGAATGTAGCCTTAAACCGTTCCTAGAAAGGTTATAACAAGTGTGCATTTCCCTTTCCCCCCTAGAGATTACATTGTTTATATTACAAGGATTGTGATTGGTCAGAATTGAATTTGCATTGTACCAGGGACTCGTCTATGCTCACATGTTTGGCGGGGGTATATGCCTGGGCAAACTTGGCACTAAAATGATCTGGGCCTGACCTTAAATAACCGATCATAACTCGGGTCGTCTCTGGGTGGGCACTGTGTGTTGTCGGTGTAGTGCAAAAACTTATGGATGGCTTCAGAGCGCATCCTGCTCATCGCCATGCGGAACATGGGGGTGTGGTACAGTATGTCTGGACTCCAGGAGTCCCTGATCGATGGCTTCTTTATAATCCCATGCCCCAATACTTCTCCATCTCTGCTGCAGTGACAGGGGTCCACCTGTAGGGTTGTGCATAAGATGAAGTGGGGTTTTGGGCATATGCTGTGCAGCATAGAGATTTGTCTGGACTACAATTAAATTCAACAGCTCCTCATCAAAAAGAAAACTTTAAAAAGTCCGCAGCTCTGAGCCCTGTCGTGTCAAATTTAATTCCAGGTTGGCCCAAAAAGTCAGGGACCTGAGGGGTATAATTATCTGGGGCTACCCATGTGGGGTCAGTGGAAGCCCCAGACGCTTCTCCTGCAGAAGTCCCAGGCACAGGAACCCTACGGCACCTTCTCGGAGGTCCTTCCAGGTCACTGGAAGATGAGCATGAGGATGATGATAGGTAAAAGGGGACATCATCCCCACTAGCTGACTCGGTGTCAGAGGCCGGCATGTTGTATGTCTCCAGCACGGCGCACATCTTCTGAGACACTGCACGCAAATAAATAAGAATGTGCACCAGAAAAAAACTAGAGAACGTACACAGACAATCCGCACAGATGGCACACACAAAAAAAAAGATAAGTGCACCAAACTACAGGTACACCTGCGGCGCTCCGGAAAAAAATAATACCAGGCTCCAAAAAAAACCAATGTGCAACGTGCAAAATTGCGCTACAGATGCACCTAGCTTGCCATAAGACAACCTAACTACCGCTAAAGATACCGCTATTCACACGGCGCACTGAAAAGTGCGTCCAGTGCAGAACAACGCTAACACAGCGCACTGAAAAGTGCGTTTGGGTTCAGAAGGGACAGACAGGAGATGGGAAAAACGGAGGACAAGTGTGATCACGCATGGTGATCACACAGGGAAAACAAAGGATGCAGGAGGGAACAGATAGGGATCAATAGAGATAAGATAGGAAAAATGTGTTTTGGTGCACACAGTAACGCTCTGCTCATCTCTCCAGCGGTACCAAACCAGAATGGTGCCGCTAGAGGAAAGAGCTAATCGCAGCGATCAGCGGGCGGGACTGATCCGATTGGTTGGGTGACATTGGCTGGAGGTTCTCCTGCCTCAGTCACCTGCATCCAATCGTGATGTCACCACATCACGTGACTTAGTGGCACGGGATAGCCCTGGTGCACTTGCGCCATACTAGAACAGTGCTGATCGCTAATCGCCGGGAGCCAGCGCCGTATTAGCAAGGGGTTAATTACTCCATTTATTTGGTAATTTTGTATTTACTAACTTTTTGATGCAACAAAAAATTTCACAGTGAAAGAATGCATTTTGTGAGAAAGAATGAATTCTGTGTGACAGAATACATTTTGTGAATTTTGTATGACAAAAAGCATTTTGTGTGACAAAATTAATTCTGTGTGACAGAATGCATTTTGTGAATTTTGTATGACAAAATGCATTTTGTGTGACAAAATTAATTCTGTGTTACAGAATACATTTTGTGAATTTTGTATGACAAAATAAATTTTGTGACAGAATGCCTTTTGTGAGACAAAATTAATTCTGTGTGACAGAATAAATTTTGTGAATTTTGTATGACAAAATGCATTTTGTCTGACAAAATTAATTCTGTGTGACAGAATGCATTTTGTGAATTTTGTATGACAAAATGCATTTTGTGTGACAGAATTCTGTGTTACAGAATACATTTTGTGAATTTTGTATGACAGAATGCATTTTGTGAGACAAAATTAATTCTGTGTGACAGAATACATTTTGTGAGACAAAATTAATTCTGTGTTACAGAATACATTTTGCGAACATTGTATGACAAAATGCATTTTGTGTGACAAAATTAATTCTGTGTGACTGAATGCATTTTGTGAATTTTGTATTACAAGATGCATTTTGTGAGACAGAATAAATTCTGTGTGACAGAATGCATTTTGTGAGACAAAATTAAGTCTTTGTTACAGAATACATTTTGTGAGACAAAATGAATTCTGTATGACAAAATAATATTGTGTGACACAAAATCGTATTTTGTGCGACAAAATGGCATTTTGTAGTCAAACAATTATATTTTGTGACACAAAATACATTCTGTTCACACAAAATAAACTGCATCACAAAATTATTTTTGTGCATTCTGTGAAAGTCTAATTGATTTTGTGCACACAAAAATGATTTTTGTAATGACAAAAGGCAATTTGGGTCGAAAAATATTACTTTTGTAAGCACAAAACAGATTTTGTGATGACAACATTGAATTCTGTGTCCATAGTATGAATTCTGTGATCACAAAATTAATTTTGTGCCACTGAACACATTTTGTTGCACAGAATACATTGTGAACAAACGGCGCCCCATAGAGGAGAGGCCTCCTGATAAGAGCAGGGAGCTGCTATTTGGCAGGTTCAGACCCTCATTTAGTCTCCATCTATTGTGACAGTTTTCACAAAAGCCACAAGCTCTATTCCCACAGAGTTTCCTTACAATGGAGACACAACAGGCCTCTCCGGGGACATGAAAGTATCCCCAGATATCAAACTTGTAGAAGGCTTGTTGCAGAAAAGAGTGTTGAAAAAGTGAGAGTCTACCTGCCCCGGCGAACACCTGATCCGAGCTGCTGCGGTATCACTATGCTCCAGCCATTGTCCAACCTCTACTCCCTAATGTAACAGTGCGTGTAAAGGAGCTCGCTACAATGTCTCCTGGTAATGGAGTCTGATACATGAGCATGGCTGCAGAGGACCAATACAACAGGCTTCAGATATTGGCCTCTTTAGGCAGATAGTAGAAAACCAGGTTGAGATTCCCATGTACAATACCAAGAGCCAACTCAAGATCTTAGTAGGAGGTACAGAGGTCATGGTCTCCCACCTTTGGCCTGAGGATACCCAAAAGGTCCATCTGATGCCCTTTCCCTAGGTATACCCCTATGTAACATAGTTTCTTTCTTCCAAAATCAGCCCCACACCTGTTTACAGATCCAATGACTGGCTGAAAATCCATACAGACATTTGACTATTTGATAACACTTCCCCCTTCTCCCTCAACACCCAAAATCCAGCACCCAAAGCAACCACTTTATAAAAACCCCTTTAAATTGTAAATTTGTATTTTTCAAGGGAGTGTTTCAGGTCCAAAATATCTCCCTAACTAAAAACAATGGGGCACATTTACTTACCTGGTCCGGAAGAGATCCCGAAAGTGCATTGTCCGACGACAATGCACTGTGCCGCGATTCAAGAAGATTGTGCGCCCGACTTGCTGAATGTGTCGCTTCCCCGCTCTGGTCCGCCGGAGCTCACCTTCTTCTTCCCTGTCCCAGCGGCGCAAAACGGAAATCCTCAGGATGACCGACGAAAGTGCGGCCCGCTGGGGGCCTTAGTAAATGAGCCCCAGTGTTGTGCAGGGGCCTCCAAGAAAAGGTCAAAAACGGATCAAGCAATGCAGATCTTTTTATTGATACGAAACCCAGCTTCCAAGTGCCAAGCGGGCGGGCCTAATTTGTAGTATTTGCCTAGAGCCAGACACGATGTAGACGTGAAGCAAAATCTACCATCAACATCAAGCATGATAAACTAGGGACACTACTCCTTCCTTCTAAACTCATTGGGGGTCATTTACTAAAGGCCCGAATAGTTTTTTTTCCGTCGGGTTTCCCGAAAATTACCGATTTGCGCCGAATTGCCCCGAGTTTTTGGCGCACGCAATCGGATTGTGCCGCATCAGCGCGGGCATGCACGCAACAGAAATCGGGGGCGTGGCCATCAGAAAACCCGACGGATTCGGAAAAACCGCAGAATTTTTTTTTTTAAATGTGGCGTTTGACACACACTTACCTGCACCCAGGATAGCTTGGTGAACTCCAGTGAACTCCGACGGACTTCAGCGCAGCAGCGACACCTGGTTGACATCGGGCACACTACCTTAGTGAATCGCCGGAAGACCCGAATCAGCGTCGGCGAACCCACCACTGGATCGCGAATGGACCGGGTAAGTAAATATGCCCCACTGTATATAATTATGCATATTAGCCAGAAGAGCTCTGGGGGCGTTACCTGAGCTCCTGCATGATACAGCATCACAGGTTGTTACACTGTGCAGGAGCACTTCCCCCTCCCACTCTGTGAGATTACAGCTGGCAGAGGGGGAAACAGTGTAACAGCCTGTAAAGCTGGGCTCTGATAACGCCTCCAGAGCACCACTGGCTCATTAGAATAAATATGGAAGTTGATTGTAGAAGGAAGGAGGCCATAGATAACAAATATAAGAAGATTACCACAGTCATGGTGCCTGGATCCATGAGTAAGTGCCCCAGGTTTTTCATGGTCAATTGCATCTGAATGAGAAATAATTTCCAGGGAAATCTAGTATACATCAGACTCTCTATAGGCAAATCTTACAAATTGGTCTCCGCCTCCATTGCACTTGTAGGCCAATTTGCATATCAATTTTAAAAAAGTAATTAACTCTGCATTGCTACCTTTTCAAGACCCCCTATACTACAGCTTTAAATTTTGTGACACACTTTAAATAAAATTAGCATTTTTCTCTCCATACTTGGATGCAATCTATGGGAACTTCCTGGAAGAGTTTTTGCAATGGAAACAACTGAAGCCCCTCGCAGGAGTCTGGAATCAATAGACGGTTATAGGGAACTAAGCCACAGACCTCATCATCTTTCTGGTATTACATAGCAGCGACGCTTAGTGAGTATTATACGCTTGTAGTAGCAGAAAGTAGCATGAGGTTTTATAATTGTCATAGCATATTATTATAATTCTGCTATGTGTCTCCCTTACCCATGTATAACACAGCAATATCTCCGTATAGCCTCCAATCTCTTCTACTTGCTCCTAGATTCCAGCCCTTGTGCCCCTCTTCAGGATCGCTCCCATACCACTTACTCCGGGTGTAGCTTTTAGCCATGGTCTTATGGTTATATTAGGCTGGGTGCATTGCCAAGATAAAGATTACAATACATAAATGTATCCCTGCGTATGGAATGTGGTTACATAGTGTCTCATATTGCTGTCACGTTTCAGAGCAGAAAATAAAAATATGAGGATGGTTGTAAAATGGAAAACAATTTTCACACCATTAAGAAGTCAAGTACCTTCCCATAGACTGGAAGCCACCATTGTTTGTGATAGAACAGTTGTTGGCCGTTACTGGTACAGTAGCATACACATCATTGAGGAGGACCATGCTACTGGTAAGGGGCGCGCAAGGGGGGTAGGTACGCTAGAAATAGATGTTTTTATGTATGTACACATGAGTTTACATTTGTAGAGTGTGTATTGTTCAGTTGTCATTAAACCAATGTAATTTATCATATTTACTAGTGCCAGTCTTTTCCAATTACCTGTAGCACAGTAGACATTGGTAATTTGTTGGGTGTACCTATGTGTAAGTGCCATCCTTTTCTCTGCAAAATACCAGCAACGGAAACTGGTAAGTTTTTATTAGGTTCACTCTTCCCCTGAGGGTCAAAGAACAATCCTTCCAATGGTCTACCCTCTGAGCGGCGATCTTAAACCTGCCCTCCCAGTTTTGCATAGGGTAATTCCCCTTGCCAAAGAGTCTTGGGGCCCTGGAATAGTGTCTAGAGATCAAAGCCTCGTCCTTCCACTCCTATCGAGAGACTATCACTCTTGGACCCAGAAGCCTCTGAGTAGCGGTCGACCTCTGACATCACCCATTGTGCCTCCTGTCCTGAAGACACAAAAACGGTAACATCATTGGCATATGCTACCACCTTTAGAGTAGCTCCTGGTGCTGCCTGGTTCATCCCAAGTCCCACCAACGGGCCATATCTCAAAAGTACAGACCAGAACTACTTGAGATTAACCCATTCAAACACTTTTGACTGATCCAAGCACAGAAAGTACCCCTTCCAGTGACCTGTCCTGTTAAACTGCCTCCCAGACACAGAGCACATTACTAAATTTACTGTGGCCTGCAACAGTGCAGTGCTGGGCCCACGAAAGGAGCCGGGGGGCAAAATGCCGATTAAACAGCACCTTTGCCAAAACCTTTTTGTCCTCATTGAGAAGCAATATGGGCCACCAGTTCCCAATATGCAATCGGTCCTTACCCTTTGACAGGATGATAGGGCAAACCTCCTCATTGACTTTGGCAGAGGAAAGACACTCAATGAAAACTTCAGTCAATAGGGGAACCAAGGTGTCCTTAAAGGTCTTATAAAACTCAGATGTTAAGCCATCCGGACCTGGCGATTTCTTGAGGGCAAGTCCTTCAATAGCCAGGCTGACTTCCTCTTCCCTGTTCATCCCTATCAAAACATCAAGACAGTGGTCTACTCCTTGCTCAAGGACACCAGGGGGTAAAAGGATCTGATGACCTCCAGAATCCCTGTTCTGGACCTTTTCAGGGATCCTGTACTGTCAACCAGTCCTGTGACAACTTTACCATTCACTGACATCTTGCAGTTTCTGTAAGGGTCGGGCGAGCGGTATTTCCCGTGATCCCTCTCAAAAACCAAAGATGCGTGTCTATCGTACTGACACCTCTTCAACAAGGATTTCACTCTGGAGATGTCCTCATGACTACCTCCAGTCTAGACAAGATGCTCGAGTTTCCTCCTCAGGCCCTGATACAGGCGGTATCTATCCAGACTCCTGAGGCTCGAGAGCTGGCGGAAGAATCTCGCCACCCTTTACTTGAACATCTCCCACCACTCTGACTTACTGCTACAAAGGCCCAGCAATGGTACCTGGCTCGGAAGAAAGTCCTCAAAGGATTGTCTTATCTCTGCTTCTTCTAGGAGAGACAAATTGTGCTTCCAATAGCATTTTCTCAGAGGGGTGGGGGGGCTCTGTAACATTCATAGAAATCAAAATTGGTTGGAGAACTCCATCTCAAGAACAGACACTCGTGGCCTGGGGTGTGCCGGATGTGGACATCCACCAGGCGAGCCTCACTGGATATGCTATTAAGAGCGACACTATCATAAGTCAGCTTGTTTCTCAAACTTCCACTATCTTGGAGCCTTGTGACAGCATTGAATTCCCCTCCAACGACCACCTTCTGACTTGTAAAAAGGTAGGGCTTGATCCTCATGAAGAGACACTTCCTGTCCTACTTGGATCATAGATGTAAATTAGACAGAGCTCTCCCTTCATGAGGACATCCAGGATCAAGGACCTCCCCATTTCCAACTCAATAACTCGTCCGCATTCTACTGGTGCAATAAAAAGGACCACCACTCCATTCTGGCCACAAGATATGAGATATGAAGGCCCATGTCTCTATTCCCTCCTAGCTTTAAACATGTCCTCCAAATCTAGCAGCCTGCTCTCCTGCAAAAATAAAATGTCGGCTTCAATATTGCCCTACTGTCTCCTGAAGATGATCCCTTTTCCCATATACCTTTGGAATAAGGGCATCATCTCCTTAAAGAAATCGAGGTCTCCATATCATTGGTGGACTTCTTGGCCCTAAAGAACACCTAGATCACCCTCTCTTTCATCCTTGTCTCTTGACTATGAGTCAGTCTTCCACTTAGAAGACCCTGCATCCCCGGAGAGAGAGACATGGCACCTTTCTCACACTCAATCCTCCTGACCTCCTCAGAAGCAAGCTCAGCCTGTAAGGAAGTACAAAGGGTCACCCAAACAACCTAAGGCTTCCCCAGTTCTCTACCTTTTTGCTGTGCCTGCATTCCAGCAGAAGCAACCTCATGGCTCTCCCTCAGTGAGGTCCCAACCACATTGGCAAATGAGCAAGGTCAACGGCTGAAAGGGTGCCCTTTCCTGTAGGAGGCATATGATGTTTGGGAGGCTCCCTTTCTGTGCACAGGATTGTGTCACGGCGGGCATAGTGCAGCCGCGAGACAATACTAGCGCAAACACTTTATAAAGAGATGTGCAACCAGTTTGCACATGTATTTATGTGCAGTCAAGGTCAGATTTCTGGGACAGACTGCAAATTAAATCTGGCCCATGGAGATCAGAGGTAGTAGTGCTGCCCAGGACAGTCGCATTATAAATTGCACATGTACTGGAATTTGACTACTATCGCTCTTGAGTATAGAACACACTTGTGCGGATTACATTAAAAGCATCCTCTCCCTGGGTCACTATAAAGGTCCCATCTCTGGAGGATTTGTTTCCGCATTTTGCCTGTAGTGGCCTCTTATAGGTCCTTTGGTTACAACAAATGAATACTGGGGGTTTACACTGTCAGAAAACACATTTACCTACTTCTAAATGAGAAATGACTATAAGGAAAGCAATTCTCTTAGAAATAATGGCCATAAATATGTCATTAATTTTCCAACCCTGGCGATAATGATCAGTCTGACTGATGACTGTGCATGTAATGTGTATGTATGAGAAGCCAAATATCACTTTCAATTAACAGAAATCGAATTCACCAGTGGGAAAAAGTATAAATCCTACAATATCAAAGCATTGTGAAAGATTGCAGCCACAAAAAGTTGAATGACTAATTGAGTTCTGCTACATCCGCACACAGACACAGTTCAATTAATCTTTTAAAGAGGTTTCCAGGACCAGAAATCATGAGACAAAGAAAGTGTACATATCACAAAGTGCAGAAGTAATATTTGGAAAATTGCTGCTTTTATATAATTAAGAAGGTAAGTGGCAGCCAATTACTGCTAAATAAGTGTTTGTGAATAATCAGCCACTATGACCTGCATAAGAGCAGAGGTTTGGGTTTCTGGTCTGGAATATACAGGAATCTGGACCTACAGGAGAAAATATATCAGCAATAATCTTACAGAAGAAATTGGTGCTGCTGTGGACTACCTATATACTGGGTGGGGAGAGGGGAACTGCAGTGTGCTTGATGGCTACCCATATACTGGGTGGGGAGGCGGGGACTGCAGTGTGCTTACTACCCATATACTGGGTGGGGGTTGCAGTCTGCTAGCTACCTATATACTGTGTGGGGAGGTGGGAGCTGCAGTGTGCTCGCTCCCTAAATGCTGCGTCAGGAGAGAGATACTGGAGTGTGCTGGCTACCTATATACCGGGTCAGGAGAGGGGTACTGAAGTGTGCTGGCTACCTATATACTGGGTCAGGAGAGGGGTACTGGAGTGTGCTGGCTACCTATATACTGGGTCAGGAGAGGGGTACTAGAGTGTGCTTGCTACCTATATACTGGGTCAGGAGGGGAATACTGCAGTGTGCTGGCTACCTATATACTGGGTCGGGGGGGGTACTGCAGTGTGCTGGCTACCTATATACTGGTTGGGGAGGTGTGGGCAGCAGTATGTGGACTACCTATATACTGGGTCAGGAGGCGAATACTGCAGTGTGTTGGCTACCTATATACTGGGTGGTGAGGTGTGGGCAGCAGTATGTGGGCTACTTATATACTGGGTGGGGAGTGGGGAACTGCAATGTGCTTACTACCCATATACTGGGTGGGGGTTGCAGTGTGCTGGCTACCCATATACTGGGTGGGGAGGCGGGGGCTGCAGTGTGCTTACTACCCATATACTGGGTGGGGGTTGCAGTGTGCTAGCTACCTATATACTGTGTGGGGAGGTGGGAGCTGCAGTGTGCTCGCTCCCTAAATGCTGGGTCAGGAGAGGGATACTGGAGTGTGCTGGCTACCTATATACCGGGTCAGGAGAGGGGTACTGAAGTGTGCTGGCTCCCTAAATGCTGGGTCAGGAGAGGGATACTGGAGTGTGCTGGCTACCTATATACCGGGTCAGGAGAGGGGTACTGAAGTGTGCTGGCTACCTATGTACTGGGTCAGGAGGGGGATACTGCAGTGTGCTGGCTACATATATACTGGGTCAGGAGGGGGTTACTGCAGTGTGCTGGCTACCTATATACTAGTTGGTGAGGTGGGGGCTGCAGTGTGCTGGCTACTTATATATTGGGTGGGAAGGTGGGAGCTGCAATGTGCTTGCTATCTATATGCTGGGTGGGGAGGTGGTGGCTGCAGTGTGCTGGCTACCTTTATAATGGGTTGGGAGGGGGGAACTACAGTGTGCTGGCTACCCCTATACTGGGTGGGGAGGCGGGGGCTGCAGTGTACTAGCTACCTATAGACTGGATCGGGAGAGGGGAACTGCAGTGTGCTTGCTACCCATATACTGGGTAAGGAAATGGGGGTTACTGTGTGCTGGCTACCCATATACTGGGTATGGAGATGGGGGCTACTGTGTGCTGGCTACCCATATACTGGGTGGGGAGGCGGGTTCTGCAGTGTGCTGGCTACCTATATACTGGGTGGGGAGGTGGGAGCTGCAGTGTACTGGCTACCCATATACTGGGTGGGGAGGCGGGGGCTGCCGTGTGCTAGCTACCTAGTAGTAGGAGTAGAAGTGCATGGAAGCATGCTGTAATTTCATGTGATCAGATACAAACATGGGGTACACTTTGCAAATGTCCCTCAAGTGACATCACCCTGATCACATGACATAAAGGCATATGGCAAGGGGAGGAGTGGACGGGAGGGGTCAGCTCAGCAGGACACACCACTTCTGATGCCAGGTAATATAACAAAGTTGATTGTATGGGAATGTGAGGGAAACAATTTTTAGCTAATATAAGGGACTCTATGGGAACCTGTTACTATCTGTATTTGTAAAAATGTAATGACAGGTTCCCTCTATATTAATGACACTAGCAGCTCTGCTACATGCATGAACATGTTGCTTGCTACAAAAACCAGCAATAAAAAAAATGTGTTGTATCGAAAGAAAGTTCATAGCTGAACAGAAAACAGATTTCCTATAAGTTTTTTCATGGACCACAAGGCCCACCATGGAAGTGCGAGTGTTAACTAGAGATTTAATTGGCTTTTCTGCGACATTCCCACGAATCCCGGGACGTTCAGGCCGATCATGTGGATTTCATTTAACTAATTTATTTAATGTATAAAAAAAAGAAGAAGAAGAAGAAGATTATCCTTCTGCATATAAAGATCCAATAGCAACTTCCTGCAGCCGCCTCCGAAATCAATACAGATTTTTCCACTCAGATTTTTCTTTTCCTGCTGTTCTTCACTTCCGATTTCTCTTGTTTTGCTTTCTGACCTCCTTCATTTCCTCACCGGGAACCTTTGACCTCAGGCTACAGTGGGTGCAAAATGATGAAAACTACATGTGCTGAATGTTGACAGTGAAAAGACCGAAACATTGAAACAAACACCCAACGCCGGGGCTTTCTGTGTGAACACGTCTCTGTACAAGGATCGGGTTGCGTCCTAATGACCCTACAAAACCAGACTTATTTGTGCCAAAAAATATGTTTTTGTCAGAAAGTAAGAAATTATTACAGAAGACAAAAATTCTCAGCGGCCCCTGGAGTGAGGAGCCTGTCCCCGGCACACATAATTCAGTCATTTTAGGAGGTTAGTGGTAGGGAGAGGAGAGGATGTTTTATTTTTTCTTGTTTCTGCAAGTTTTTTCTTTTGTACACATACTATGGGGCACACTTACTTACCCGGCTACTGGAGTTCCCCGAAAGTGCATTGTCCGTGTATAATGCCCTGTGCTGCGATGCACTAAGATCGTGCGCCCGATAATCTGCATGTGTCGCTACCCCGCTCAGGTCTGCTGGAGTTCACCATCTTCTTCCTGGTGCATGCAAGTGCTTGACATTGCGTCACAATTTGAAATGTAAATCCCCCGCTCAGTCCGAATCAGACGGATCGTCCGACGGCCTGTCCCCAAACCTGTGTTAGAGACCAGTGCAGCTGCGCCAAAAGAGAATCGTGTGTGACACAATCCCAGCACACACACTTATCAAATAGCCGTATCAGCCCCGAAAAAGACGAACAGTCCAACAAAAGTGAGAAGTGTGACACTTAGTAAATGAGCCCCTGCGTGTGCAGTATAAGGGACATACAGAACAAGGTATAAAATAATGGGGCAGATTTACTTACTTGGTCCATTCGTGATCCAGCGGCGCGTTCTCTGCGGTGGATTCGGGTCCGGCCAGGATTTATTAAGGCAGTTCCTGAAGTTCCCCGGAACGCACTGGAATACACCGAGCTGGGCTGAGTGAGGGTAAGTGCAAGCATATGCACAAACGCAACCCCAAAAAATTTATGTCAAAGTAAATTTTATATGCAGAAGTAGAATCGCTTATACCATTTTTGGAACTTTGGTTGGTTGCACTGAAAAAAACGCACAAACTGCTCGCACATGTATGTATAAAGTGTCTGCGCCAGTGTTGTGTCGCGGCTGCACTGGGGCGTGTTAGTACTTAGTCGGAGTTTGGGCCACATATATAAAATTGGCGCAAAGGCTTTAATAAATGTTGGCCGATGTGTCTTTACCCAACATAACGGAGTGTTTTTTTTTAATCTCTTAAGTTATTATTATGTATTTATTTATTATATCTTCTAATCTAATGTTGCTTCCCCAAAAACCCTCTATTTTTACATAAACTAAGACCTTGAATCTTTGGGAAAATGTATTAATATTTTATTATCAAACCTCAGCTGTAGAAATCTCTAATGTTTCTGCCGGAGAAAGGAAAAGGGGAGAAAATTCAAAATAGCTGCAAACAAGGGAGCCATCAACATGATGAATAAGCTGGATATTGAATCCGCTCCAAGACTCTCTGGTAGCTTGGGATCCATTTAGCTGCAGGGCCTGGGTGACATCAGAGTTTGTTTCTGACAGTAGAACCTTGTAATCTGGACACAATCCGGTCCAACTCTATGGAAAAATACACTTATTACATTAGGGCTTTTGGACAAACACTTTCCAGTATGTTCTAGAAATGTAGAACAATTCATAATGAGATTATTTCATTATATAAAGTTCAGCCGCATGTATCATATACAGAATAGTATTGGGCGATGGCTGATTTATTTGGAGTAGAAATTTAATCCTTTAAAAAAAATTGACTTTCCTGATATCAGTTTTCTAGTTTAGTTTCTAGTTTTTTTTTAAGGGAACAACTAAATAAAACAAAATAAAAATGTGTTACCATTAGTGGATAATGATATGGGCGGTTTTGGCGGCAGCCTTAGGGCCCAAGGCTTTTATTGGACCCATGGACATCCAACCACTCAGGGCAAGCTCCAAGTTTCTGTAGTTTCTGCGACAGAGCCTCAGTGGGCCCCTTTGCAGTGAACTCACGTGGCACATTAAAAATTTTGAAATTAAAACAGTCTCCTGTTCTCTAAAATATTCCCTAGTTTATCATCTCAAACAGCCCCCTCATGGTTATTTTATATACTGCCCCCTCCCTCCCTATGGATTCATTAGGTACAGCCCCCCTCATCCCCATGGTTCTTTATGTGTAGCCTTATGCAGGCCCCCAGCAGCTCTCGTCGCCCCAGTGCTGGCCTCCGCCATGCAACCACCCATCAAGTTTGATACTGCCTTTATAGATAATTAAGGGACCTCCGGCCCTGAAGTCCTTATACACGTGTCTTTGCTCTTGACAAACAGGGGCCCTTTGAGGATCTTTAAAGGTCCTCCAAAGATACTTAAACTGAAGAACTGAAAGGCAACAGAATAATAATAATAATAATAATAATAATAATAATTCTTTATTTATATAGCGCACACAGATTACGCAGCGCTGCACAGGCATGTCAAATTGGTCCCTGTCCCCATGGGGCTCACAATCTAAACAATCTCACAGTATGTTTTGAACCCACTTCCTAATCCAAGAAGCTTGTTTCAATGTTGTATTTTGGCAACTGTCCAAATAATAAAAAAAAAGGGGTACAAAGCAGTCTTAATTTATGTTCCCTAATTCTTTAGGCCAGGAGGTCAGGGTAAAGGGGTCTCCTCATGTTGATGCTTAGAAAGACCCTTGTGTACAATATCTGCTTAGGCCTTCTAGAGCTCATAATTGTAGAGTTGTTCCTACTGCAGAGGGCTTCAAGGCTCGACTTTCCCAAATATAGTAGTTTGTCTAGGTGTTCCACTTTTTGAAGGCCGTGCCGTGAGATAGAGGAGGGGGTAACTATGAAGAATGACAGCCCATTAGGTACCATCTTATGCTTCATTTTTATTGTGGTGGTGCTTATTAAGTCATCCCAATGGTCTTTGTACCACCCTGACTAATGCACCAACTCTGGACTTTCAAGACCACTCCAATTATTCCTGGAACAGGCCAATATAAAGAAGTTATCCTACCATACTATCTCCATGACACCCGGCAATGTATAGGAATCTAGTGTGCAAAATTTCCTGCAGTGCCCCCGCAGGAAATATAAGGTATTACCTGATCCATGAATTAAAAAATGTCTTATGGGTGTAGCTGTCGGTGGGATTTCCAGACCAGACAACCAATGTGACAAGCTAAACTCTATAATGTATATATAATGGGCAATGATATGACACTATATTTAGATATACAATACAATAATAGAAGAAACACAGCTCGGTGATGTGATATGAGAGGATATGGCACCACCTGAAGCCTCTCTTCTTCTCAGCTTACTGTAATGGGAGTAGAGTAAGGAGCCTCCTTTCCGCTAGTCTATAGCGATGACCTCGCGTCCTCTGTAGGATCATCAGATAACATTTCCCTCGCAGTTCATTATATAAGCCATGAATACATGTGTTTATAGTCATTGTATCCCATCGTGGATGTCTCTTCTCTCGTGTAAACAAATCTCATTTAACTAGCAATTCTCATAATGGCGGTGGTCATCTGCCGCTGCCTCTGGATATTATCTCTCCACTAAAATGGGATTTGGCAAGATCTGGCTGCAGAAATCCTATGTTTTTTTTTTCTATAAGGACCATCTCAAGGGGAAAAAGTCCTTAACTAAAGACCAGAGTCTCAGCAGCATAGGAAATATATTACATATGATATGGATTTGTAAGAGCAAAGATGCATGTTGCAAAACTGTGTGTATCATCTCTGTACTGTGACATCACTATGTGCATTATCTCTCTTCTGTGACATCGCTATATGCATTATTCCTCTTCACTCCAGCGTGATGTCATATTGTATACTCCACGCGGGCCCTTACACTATGACATCACGCGGCCTTGACACCATCGCGTCATGGTGTATGTGCCTGGGCCGGAAGGAGAAGACTGTGGACTGGGGAAACTGACTATGGACTGAGGGTGAACTGTCTGTGGACTGGGGGGAGCTGATTATGGACTGAGGGTGAGCTTTCTGTGTACCAAGGGGGCTGACTGTGGACTAGGGGCTGTCTAAGGACTGAGGGGTCATGTGCTGGGGGGGCTATCTATATACTGAGTGGGCATGTGCAGGGGCTATCTATATACACTGAGAGGGCATGTGCAGGGGCTATCTATATATGGAGTAGAAATGTGCAGGGGCTATCTACATACGGAGTGGGCACGTGCAGGGGCTATCTATATACTGAGTGGGCATGTGCTGGGGCTATCTATATACTGAGTGCTGGGGCTATCTATATACTGAGCGGACACTTGCAGGGGCTATCTATGTAGTGAGCGGGCACGTGCAGAGGCTATCTATATACGGAGTGGGCATGTGCAGAGACTATCTATAAATGGAGTGGGCATGTGCAGGGGCTATCTATATGTGGAGGGGGCTTGTGCAGGGGCTATCTATATATGGAAGGGGCATGTGCAGGGGCTGTCTATATACTGAGTGAGCACATGCGGGGGCCATCTATATACTGAGTGGGCACATACAGGGGCTATCTATATACAGAGTTGACACGTGCTGGGGCTATCTATATACTGAGCGGGCACTTGCAGGGGCTATCCATATACTGAGTGTGCATGTCCAATAGAGTAGGGTCCTGTCTAGCTTGTCAGGACTTTAAAATGGTTTGGTCAAAAAATTGTGTATACAATGATATGTATCAATGTAGGTAAAGACACCCGGTGGGGGCACAAAAATCTTCCAGTCAGGGGTCCCAAAATTACTAGTGGTGGCCCTGATTATCTCTGTACTGTGACATCAATGTGAGTATTTTCTAAGTATTTTGAAAGCAGCTTACAGTGCCATGTTGTAGTGGGGTCTCATTCCAGGTTTAGCTATGTTGTTCTTTGGTTGATTTTGCTTCTAATTTTAGGGTTTGTCCTCCTGAGGAGAAAGCTGGTCTTTGGGGACGTTTGGGGAACAGTAGAGACACCTATCTGCAAAATTCACTGCGAACACTGCGACTACATGATAATTCCTGGACATGGGAAGTATATAGTTTTGGACATGGATTCCCAAGCCGAAACCAATTGATTTATAGGCTGTAATAATGGGAAGATTAGTGGAGCATCAGTAATGAGACCTCAAGAGCCGCAAACCTGGAAGATCTCGCAGCTTGTGTCAAACCTCCATTACATCTGCTCTTAAGGTTTCCTCCGCTCCTATAAACAATAATCCCCAAAGATATAAGGAGACAGAGACGATTTCCCGTCCCTCCTACCACCCCATAAAGTAAGATATCACATGTGGGCCATATTCTCTGACAAAGCAAATTCTTACCGGATTATAATTTAATATCTGCAAAGCCTCAACTTTCAAAGACAAACAAATGGAAAATCGGGTCACAATTTTCCTTTGAGTGAGAGAAGAGAAACAGGCTGTGAGTCTCCAGAGAGGGAAGATGGGATCCCGTCCAGTGAAGAAAGCCACCAAGAGAACAGCTCCAAGATCTTGCCTTCAACATTAAAGGGAATCTGAGAAAAAACGGCGGCAAAATATTAAAGCTGAATTTATATCAAATATATCAAAAGTTAGGCTAAAGTTCTGTAATCATGTTTTATTTTTATTCATCCTCAGCTTAAATGTGCGGCCATTTTTAAACGAAAGCGCAGCCATTTTGGTTGTCAACCTTTGAACTATCTCTGAAAACTTAAAGCTGTAACCTTATTTTTGATCGAGCATGACAAAAAATTGATTTTTATTATGGTTCTGGTTGTGTTGGAAAGTATTATAGGGTGTTGTGGAAAGGACCTCAGCATATCTCAATTTGGACCACCTGAATTATAGGTTCCACTACATCAACCGGTTCGCGACCGCCCGCCGTGTATTCACGGCGGCAGTCACATTCCGATGCATGGAGGGCTCGCGGTCCGAGCCCTCTCCATAGCCGGTAAGTCTCTGCTCATATTGCAGCAAGGCTTACCAGTAACACCCGCGATCGGTGCCGGCACCGATCGGGGTGTTTTCTTGCTGATCGCCGCCGGCAAAGCTGGCCGGGCGGCTCCAACAATGGCGGCGCATGGGCCCGCCATCTTTCCGAGGGTCGCCGCTCCCCGTGACGTCATTGGGGAGCGGCGATCTGTCGCCATGGTAGCTTCGGGTCTCAGCTATCAGCACATTGTAATGTATGAGAGTAAAATCCACATATACTGCCATACTGTGTATGTGCAGTATATGGTAGAATCGATCAGACACCTAGGGTTAAAGTACCCTAGGGAGTCTGAAAAATAGTAAAATAAAAAAAAAGTTTAAAAAAAAAAATTATAATAAAAAAATAAAATTATAATCACCACCTCCCCCCTTTTCCCTAAGAACTGGATATAAATATAATAAACAATAAAATCATAAACACCTTAGGTATCGCCGCGTCCGAAAATGCTCTGACTATCTAACTAATATAATAACAGTTTTTTCACTCGCGTTTAACCCCGTAACGGAATCGCGTCCAAAGTCAAAACTGGCACTTTTTTGCCATTTAAAAAAAAATAAAAAATTCTATAAAAATGATCAAAAGGTCGTACATTCCTAAAAATATCATTGAAAACATCATAAAAGTCGCAAAAGATGACACTATTTTGTTCTTGAGTTTTTAATTTTGTAATGTATGAAAACATTATAAAACCTATACATTTGGTTATCCCTGTTTGTACTGACCCAAAGAATAAATTAGATGCGTCATTTGTGGCTTGACGTGACTGAAAGCCGTATATCCAAGCCACACAAATACGACACAAATGCTTTTTTCCCTCATTTTCATCATTTCCAACTCCTGATTTGGAATTTTTTTCCCGCTTCCCAGTACTTGGCATGGAATATTCAATGCGTCACTATGAAGTGCAATTTGTTTACTCAAAAACGGCATCACATAGCTTTTTACGTGTAAAAATAAAAAGTTATAGATTTTTGAAGGTGGGGGAGTGAAAAATGGAAATGAAAAAACGGGAAAGGGCCCGGTCCTCAACCGGTTAAAGAGGATATATTATCCAAAGGGCAGTATAGTACGGTATAATAATATGAAGTCCCCTCCCCATTGATCCATCCCCATTGATGCATGAAAAAGCAATGGGGGGCAGGGGCGGATTAAGACTGCCATGGGCCCTGGGCTGTATGAATATTATAGCCCCTACAAGTCTGGACTCACTTTTGAAAAGCTTCTTGAAGAATGGAGCATGCATATCTTCCACCTATGGTTTCAGGACCTTTGGAGGACCTTCAAAAAGCCTGAAATGACTCTTGTGTACATGTGTATTGAGAGCAGAAACAGATGTACAAGGATTTCATGGGTGAAGGTCCTTCTCAGTATAAAATTTGGTGGCTGATTTGGGTGGCCATGAGCCTCCTAGAAGGCTACTGATGGGGGGACCATCACATTCCATATCCTCTTAATTGATTTGTAAAAAGGACTGATTTGCAATACCAATGGCCACTACTATGGAATGTATGGAGCTGTTTATGTTATTTAAAGGTGACCTATCCATATGGCCAATGGGAACAATAATCCTTTAAGCTTTACCAGAAGTATTTGGGTTTTTGAACCCTTTATAAAGAACCGGGCTTTACGTCAACCAGATGTTAATTGGAGTAGAAATCTGAATACCAGAAACCCCTACTCACATTATTCAAAAACTTGCATTGTTTCTCCAAAAGATAGTTATAAAAAATTTCATCTAAAGTTGATCAAACCTTAGATTCCTTCTATCCCAAACATTCCAAAAACAAAAGTTAATGGTCTATGTGGGAACAAGCCTTCCGACAGCTAAATCTGGTATTGCTCCTTGCCCCCGACTCCTTTCATCTTATGTAAATGTGCTTGCCGCATCTCAGTTTCTCTCTAATATAAAATCCTTGACCACAAACTCTCCCGTTTGGTATTCTTGGTAAGTAAATATTTTTCTTTTTGCTGATGGTTTTATTTAAAAATCCCATTTGCTATTTAGTAGAAAGCAGAATTCACAACCCAATCGGGTGGAAAGGCGAAGGTTCTCAGCCCGTGTACGTATAATTTACACATCCAGTGGGCTTGCGCTGTCCAAGTCAATTATATGTCTCCAATGCAAATTACAGGAAGATGTTATATAATTACATCATGGGGCTGCAGGACCCACATTTTTTATGCTTACACATGACTAAGATTGGGTGAGAGAGTTCTGACTATCCATCTCTCTGGAGTCTGACACTATGACCAAATGGCGCTGGAATATTGTAGCACATTTTGTGGCGAGAAATCATTGGTTGTTTCCATGTCTCCTGACACTGCTTCATTTCACATAGGAGTATCTACTGAACTGGTGAGAAGACAACATATTGGTGGAAGGACAAAATGTGGACATTTGTACCTGACGAGAAAGGGGATTGTGTGGCCGGAATGATGGCAATCTCTGGTTTGGCTGGAACAGGTAGATACAGTTGGATTAGTGGTATAAAGTGATTAGTCTACCCATTGGGGCCACAATGTAATCGATATGGCAGAGATGGTGGCATTGGGAGGTTTGTCTGAAACCGGGGACATTGTGGGTTGAATTGGGTGGCATCTATGACTAAACCAGATTGTGGTAGTGGGTTCATTTACTAAGGGCCCAATCGCTCATTGTCGTTGGGTTTCCTTCCCGAAAATTACCGTTTGCGCCGCGAATTTCCCGGGTTTTTGGCACACGCAATCGGATTTGTGGCGCCTCGGCACCGGGTTGCATGCAACGTAAATCGTGGGCGTGGCCTTCGGAAACCTGATGGATTCGGAAAAACCGCGGTATTTACAAAAAAATGTGTCCCTTGACAGCACTTACATGCCCAGATAGGAATGGTGAATCCAGCGGACTCGGAGAACCTCGGCACAGCAGCGACACCTGGTGGACTCTGGCGTACACCTAGAGTAACGCACCGCTGGATCGTCCGCAGGACCGGTAAGTAAATTGCCCCATTGAGTTCAGAATGAAAAGCCTGTGCCTGAGATTTGGTATTTGGTGGTTGTGGAATGACACGGGGGCTGTGGTGGCATCTTTAAGGACTTTGGGAATTAAATAAAAGCTTCCACGAATTGTAATCATATGGCAAGAAAGGTGGCATCATTTTCACTTCTGAAAGCCATCAAGTTTTGTATATATTGCTAAAGTTTCTCTTCAGGAGACTACACCGTATATTCCGGCGTATAAGACGATTTTGAAGACTGAAAAATCTTCTGTCTGGTCTGGGGGCGTCTTATACGCCGGTAATCAACCCACCGCCCGCCGTGTATTCAGTATTCACGGCGGCGGTTCGGGTTCGCGCTGCATGGAGAGGGCTCACAGCTCACGGGCATATTGCAGCAAAGGCTTACCGGTAACACCCGCAGGGGTGTTTTTCACGCGATGGCTGCTGCCGGCAAAGCTGCATGGCGCTGCCATCTTACCTGGGATACCCGCGGCTCCCTGTTGACGTCAACTCGGGGGCGCGATTCATCTCCATGGTAGCCTCCCCGTGTCTTCCGAAGACCCGAGGCTATTTTGTTTAACCCCCTTTCATTACAATGTGCTGATAGCACATTGTAATGAATGAGGAGGAAAATCCCCATATATGTAGTATGGCAGTATATGATAGGATCGCTCAGACATCCCAGGTTAACAGTACCCTAAGGGAGTCTGAAAATAGTATAAATAAAAATAAAAAAGGTAAAAAAAAAAAGTAATAATAAAACAAACCTATACATTTCAAATCACCCCCTTTCCCTAGAAGACATAAATATAAATAAACAGTAAACAAATCATAAACACTCAGGTATCGACGTCGTCCGAAAATGCCCGATGTTACAAAATATGATAACGGTTTTTAATCGTTTTAACCCCGCTAACGGGAAATCATGGCGCCTAAAGTCGAAAATGGAACTTTTTTGCCATTTTTGTTAATATAAAAAAATACTATAAAAAGTGATCAAAACGTGTACAGTCCTAAAAAGTTATATAATTGAAAAGATTATCACAATTTTCGCAAAAAATGACACCACCCACACGCTCGTACACCAAGAGTATAAAAAAGTATTAGCTCAGAGTTGTCAAAATCAAACAAATAATTTTTTTGGTACAGGAGGTTGTTCATTTATGTAAATGTATGAAAACATTATAAAACACTATACAATTGGACTCCCCGTATCGTACCGAGCCAAAGAATAAAGTAGACGGGTCATTTGGCGGTGCTCAGTGAAAGACGATAATATCAAGCTCACAAGAAAATGGCGGCAAATTGCGTTTTTTCATCATTTTATCTGCATTGATTTTTTTCCCGCTTCTGACGTTACATGGCATGAATCTTTTAATAAAAAAAAGTTAAGGTACAGTATGGTAACATTTACAGTAAAATGACGATGGGTAATGGTTGTTGTTGTATTCTTATGTTTCTTCAGCTACAGTTTTCCTTCTATATACCTGCATGTCATAAGAATTTAATTAAAAAAACAGGACATGTTAATTCAAATCTGTTTTTTTTTTTACATTTTCAAAAAAAACAACCGGTGTTTTGTTTTGCCGTTGGAAAAGGGGTTATTCTTTTACGGCGAATATATGTTAACTTATATTTTTAACAGGAAAGTAGGGGGGTCGTCCTTATACACCAGGTCAATCTATACTCGGAATAACGGTAATTTAAAGCTAGAATGAAACCACATTGGGGGAGGCTCTGTAGACTGTCCCAGAAACGAAATGTGACATCTGTAATGGTCCAGAAGAGAAATGGTTTAGAATGGAAGCATGTTAGCTATTTTGGAAGAGGACATTGGGTGCCATATGGATTTACATAGCAGGGGCAGTGGCATCTGTGGCTTGACTGGAACGAGGGACATTGTGGTTGGAAAGTTTGTGTGGCATTGGCCAGATTAGAGACATTAGGTTTGGAATAGGACTTCATAATGGTCAAAATATGGGCTATAATTGTTGCTGATCCTGTGACCAGAAAAATCATAATCACTTCGGATGGGAATCAGTGGTATTTGCTTTGGTCTGGGACGGAACATTGTGGTTTAAAAGTTGGTATCTATAGCTAAGCCAGAAGTGGGCAATGGGGCCGCAATAAGAAATCTGTACTGTGGCTGAATGGATTTTATGTGGTTAGGATGGTGGTATCTCTGTTTTTTTCATTGGAAACTTCTGCTTTAGTATTGCTGACACCTTGGGAACTCTATGACCAGAATTGTGAGTCCAGCGTGGTTGGCAGTGACTGGTGGGAGATGACCCATTCCAAAAAATTCTCACAAACTCCAATAACCTATACGATCTGTTATGCCCTGATGACCCACATTGCCCATGTCCTAGCAGGTTCATGTCCACAGTTCCTGGCAACAATTGCTGACAACAGACAGGAACATTGTTGGTCCTTGCCATAACATCGCCCTCTGCTTGATCTTGCACAAAATGTATTATAATTGCCTCTCATGGACCCTTTTAATCTGTGTATCTTCTCTCTTTCTTTCTCAGCTACCCTCCAGAAGAAACCTCCTTCCTTTTCTTCTACCCTAGCAAGAACCCTTGTTCATATTATCTATAATCTTTAACGGAGGTGACGCTACATTCTTCCTTCTTTTTGTGAAGAATTCCTCGTTGTAATCGTGGTTTCTCTAACACTTTCTCCCCGCTGCTTGCGGATTGAACCATCTAGATCTTATTCTGGAGTAGTTTAATCCAACCAGCAGATGTTTCTGTGTTACTTTTTACTTACTGCAGAGAACCTGATATAATAACCATTGGGGAAGATTCACAGAGCCTACAGAGCGAGTCTTGGCGTGAGAACTATGAAAGAACAAATTTTAATTGCCCCTTCAAGAAAATGTTTATATACGACATTACAATTTCATAGTATTATACTACTCACGCCTGCCTCAACATGGCTTTAGGAACATCAATTTGCTATATTTGCCTGTACTAATCAGTGGTGGACTAGGTTTATTTAGCCTGCAAAGGGGTCCCTATTCTATATCCATGCCCCATGCCAAGAACAAGAACCTAAGAGCCTTCAAAATGGGTGTCTTCTGCTGGTCTCTAGGGAGGCCATGGTCCCACCCAGAGGAAACTTCTAAACAAGAACCTTGTATCAGTTTCATAGTAGAACGTCAGTTTTTTCAATTTAGAGTCTTTTGTAGGCGTTTCATGTTTTGCATACACTACATTGTATTATGGTACCGATATCCCGCCACCTGTTTTTCAGCAACAAAACACGGGAAGTTAGTTTTGGCCAATGGGCCCAAGACAGGAAATATCTCTAGAAGAAAAAACAAAGATTTTTCCCGGTAACTTAATTTGGCAAACTTGTCTGTACATACAACAATTGGCTACTATGCAAGGATGTGGTGAAGAAAAACACTACTAAAATCATATTACACATAAGGAGAAGTCCCATTACTGGAGCAGGACTACTACTCTCATGGGCAAACTCAGTTTCTGGCCCGAAACCTCGTATATTTGTTGGCCACACAATGTCCTTATTCCCGAAGGGCGGCTGTTGGTTATAAATTGGTAAAACGTCTGGGTGATGATACATTTATTCGCAATATATGACTTCAAAAGTGTCAAATTTCAGGAGATGCGACACTATTACATTAATTTTGACCCCAGTTGTAAAAGATGATAGGCCAAGGAAAATAATTGCCCATCACAGCACTCCTTAAAAATAATAAACCTAGTACTTACTACTTTACCACCCACCGGAATTCAGGAGAAGAAGCCGGAGAACACGGAAAATACTAGGTTTAATATATATATATATATTATACATGTCTAAAGCTGAGTAGGGATTTTTCCTTATCTACTAGATTATTATGGGTATATCACAACTGAATTGTGAGCCACCTAAACGACAAACAATTTCCTAACCAGAACCATGACCTATTGGAAAGTATCAGAACTCACTTTTGGAGGAAATTTTTGCTTCAAGCCTCCTCAGATATTAAAGACGTAATAAAATTCCTAATAACTAAAGTCAGAAAACATTACTCATCTCTACATCTTCCTGTATTCTGGAAAACTCTGTGGGGTCTAGGGCAGTGTGACATATTTACCCCTGGATTCCGTTCATGCATCTGTACTACCATTTTTGCTTGCCGAAGTTCGGTGGGGTGGAGGAACCTGCTTCACTAACAAATGGCACTCACCCTTTGAGATGTCACTTTCCTCTAACTACAAGGATGTCACCTCCTTATATTACCTTAGTAGTGGATGGCAATCCTTTATACACCGAGTGCCCGAACTACAACCAAACCCTCATTTTTTCAACTAAGTGCCAATGCGACATTTAAGCATAACTTATTACTCCCTGCTCTGTCACATGTTCAATTGTAATAGGCACCTGGAGGACACAATACGTAGAAGGAAGGAGTAGAAAGTTTTGGATTATCATTGTACTTCCTTCTTGGGTCTGGGCTGCCTAGGCCTGCAAGAGCTTGAGTCCCTTGGCGAACTCTTGCACGGGGGTGATGGCGAGGTGCCCAATAGAGAGAGCTCTGAGTGCCACCTCTGGCCCCCTGGCATAGGTTTGCCACGATGCTTAGGTTCTAGGAGCCCTCTCATTGTCCTAAGCAAGTTTCATATTCCATTCCATAATTCCACCAAACTCTCAAAAACTGGAAGTTGTGGAGCATAAAACTGAAAGTCCGGAGTCCCCCCCTGCCTCATGCCTCTGTATGGTTTTTCAAATTTTGGGCAACCCCTTTAATACTTGAGCCATTAACCGCCTAACCATCTAGAACTAACGGCACACTACAACCTACACGCAAAAAAGAGCTGCCAAATGTCTCCGCAGAAAGAAATAATATGATGCATTGTATTTTATAGCTCTGTAAGAAGGCTAATGGATGTTTAACCCCTTACCAACATGTGATGTAATAGTACGTCACATGCCGGGTCCCGATGCATGGAGAGGGCTCGCGGGCCGAGCCCTCTCCACAGCCGGCAAGTCTTTGCTGCATATTGCAGCAAAGGCTTACCAGTAAGACCCGCGATCGGTGCCCCGTGACGTCATCGGGGAGCGGCGATCCGTCGCCATGGTAGCCTCGGGTCTCACGAAGACCCAAATCTATTTCGGGTTAACCCATTCATTACATTGTAATGTATGAGGAGTAAAATCCCCATATACTGTAGTATGGCAGTATATGATGGGATCGTACAGACACCCTAGGGTTAAAGTACCCTAGGGAATCATAAAAATAGAAAAAATAAAAAAAAGTTTTTTTTAAAACTTAACGGAAAATCGCTCCCAAAGTAAAAAATGGCACTTTTTTGCCATTTAAAAAAAAAAATAAAAAATTCTATAAAAAGTGATCAAAAGGTCGTACAGTCCTAAAAATAAGATGGGATCCCGTCCAGTGAAGAAAGCCACCAAGAGAACAGCTCCGAGATCTTGCCTTCAACATTTAAAGGGGAAATCTGAGAAAAACCGGCTGGCAAAATATTAAAGCTAAATTTTATACAAAATATATCAAAGATTAGGCTAAAGTTCCGTCATCATGTTTTATTTTTATTCATCCTCAGCTTAAATGTGACGGCCATTTTGTAACAGCAGCCATTTTGGTTGTCACCTTTGAACTATCTTCTTGGAAACTTATGATAAGACTGTAACCTTATTGTTGATCGAGCATGATGAAAAATTGATTTTTTATTATGGTTCTGGTTGTGTTGGATAGTATTATAGGGTATTGTGGAAAGAACAATGAGGGAACTTGCAAGTAAATTAGATTTAGACCTCAACATATCTCAATTCGGACAACCTGAATTGGATAGGTTCCACTACATTAAAAAGGATATATTATCCAAATGGCAGTATACTATGATAATATGGAGTCCCTTCCCCATTGATCAATCCTCATTGATGCCTGAAAGAGCAATGGGGGCAGATGCGGATTAAGACCACCATGGACCCTGGGCTGTATGAATATTATAGCCCCTACAAGTCTGGAATCACTTCCTACATATGGTACTAGCTTCTTGGAGAATGGAGGATGCATATCTCCCACCTGTGGTTTCAGGACCTTTGGAGGACATTTAAAAGGCCTGAGTATTGTCCATGTGTATTAAGGGCAGGAAGAGATGTATGAGGATTTCATGGGTGAAGGTCCTTCTCAGTATAACATTTGGTGGCTGATTTGGGTGGCCATGAGCCTCCTAGAAGGCTTGGTCCCTGGGCAAACCACCTTTATTATAATCCACTACTGATGGGGAGGGGGGCATCACATTCCACATCCTCTTCATTGATTTGTAAAAAGGACTGATTTGCTATTCCAAGCATGGCCACTATGGAATGTATGGATCTGTTTATGTTATTTAAAGGTGACCTATCCATATGGCCTATGGGAACTATGCCTGTAATCTTTACCAGAAGTATTTGGGTTTTGAACCCCTTTAATAAAGCACTGGGCTTATGTCAACCAGATGATTAATTGGAGTAGCAATCTGACATAACCAGGAAAACCCCTAATCACATTATTCAAAAACTTGCATGTTCTCCAAAAATATAGTAGTAAAAAATATTCATCTAAATTGATCAAATCTTAGATTCCTTCTATCCCAAATATTCCAAAAACAAAAGGGTTAATGGTCTATGTGGGAACAAGCCTCCGACAGCTAAAACTGGATTGCTCTTGGCCCCCGACTCCTTTCATCTTATGTAAATGTGCTTGCCGCATGCTCAGTTTCTCTAAATATAAAATCCTTGACCCAAAACTCTCCCGTTTTGGTATTCTTGGTAAGTAAATATTTTTCTTTTTGCTGATGGTTTATTTAAAATCCCAATTTGCTATTTAGTAGAAAGCAAGAAATTCACAACACAAATCGGGTGGCAGACGCGAAGGTTCTCAGGCCGTGTACGTATAATTTACACATCAGTGGCTTTCGCTGTACAAGTCAATTATATGTCTCCAATGCAAGATTACAGGAAGATGTTTATATAATTACATCATGGGGCTGCAGGACACACATATTTTTATGCTTACACATGACTAAGATTGGGTGAGAGGTTCTGACTATCCATCTCTCTGGAGTCTGACACTATGACCACAATGGCGCTGGAGTAATGTAGCACATTTTGTGGCCAAGAAAATCATTGGGTTGTTTCCATGTCATCCTGACACTGCTTCATTTCACATAGGAGTATCTACTGAACTGGTGAGAAGGACAACATTTGGTGAGAAGGACAAAATTGGGACATTTGTACCTTGACGAGAAAGGGGATTGTGTGGCCGGAATGATGGCATCTCTGGTTTGGCTGGAACAGGAGTAGATACAGTTGGATTAGTGGTATAAGTGATTAGTCTACCCATTGGGGCCACAATGTAAACGATATGGCAGAGATGGTGGCATTTGAGGTTTGTCTGAAACAGGGGACATTGTGGTTGAATTGGTGGCATCTATGACTAAACCAGATTGTGGTAATTGGGGTTCATTTACTAAGGGCCCAAATCGCTCATTGTCGTTGGGTTTCCCGAAAATTACCGGTTTGCGCCGAATTACCCGGGTTTTTGGCACACGCAATCGGATTGTGGCGCATCGGCACCGGGTTGCATGCAACGGAAATCGGGGGCGTGGCCGTCGGAAAACCTGATGGATTCGGAAAAACCGCGGTATTTAAAAAAAAAATGTGTCGCTTGACAAGCACTTACATGCACCAGGAATAGGATGGTGAACTCCAGCGGACCTCGGAGAACCTCGGCACAGCAGCGACACCTGGTGGACATCGGGCGTACAACCTTAGAGAACGCGCCGCTGGATCGCAGCAGGACCGGGTAAGTAAATGTGCCCCATTGAGTTCAGAATGAAAAGCCTGTGCCTGAGATGTTGGTATTTGTGGTTTGGATGGAACAGGGGGCTGTGGTGGCATCTTTAAGGACTTTGGGAATTAAATAAAAGCTTCCAACAGAATTGTAATCATATGGCAAGAAAGGTGGCATCAGTTTCACTTCTGAAAGCCATCAAGTTTTGTATATATTTCTAAAGTTTTCTCTTCAGGAGGACTACCGTATATTCCGGCGTATAAGACGACTTTTGAAGACTGAAAAATCTTCTGTCTGGTCTGGGGTCGTCTTATACGCCGGTAATCCCGACCGCCCGCCGTGTATTCATGTATTCACGGCGGCGGTCGGGTCGCGCTGCATGGAGAGGGCTCACAGGCTCACGGGCATATTGCAGCAAAGGCTTACCGGTAACACCCGCGGGTGTTTTCACAGCGATGGCTGCCAGCAAAGCTGCATGGGCGCTGCCATCTTACCTGGGATCGCCGCTCCCCGTGACGTTGTAGGTTGTAGTGTGCCGTTAGTTCTAGATGGTTAGGCGGTTAATGGCTCAAGTATTAAAGGGGTTGCCAAAATCTGAAAAACCACTACAGAGGCTGAGGCAGGGGGGATCCGGCTTTCAGTTTTATGCTCCACAACTTCCAGTTTTTGGGTTTTGGAATTTGGAATGGAATATGAACTTGCTTTAGACAATGAGAGGGCTCCTAGAACCTAAGGCATGTGGCAAACCTATGCCACGGGGGCCAGAGTGGCACTCAAGCTCTCTCTATGGGCACCTCGCCATCACCCCCGTGCAAGAGTTCGCCAAGGGACTCAGGCTCTTGCAGTCCTAGGCAGCCCAGGACCCTAGAAGGAAGCTACAATGATAATCCAAACTTCTACTCCTTCCTTCTACTGTATTTGTGTCCTCAGGTGCCTATACAATTAACATGTGACAGAGCAGGGAGTAATAAGTTATGCTTAAATGTCGCATTGGCACTTAGTGAAAAATGAGGGTTTGGTTGTAGTTCGGGCACTCGGTGTACTTAAAAGGATTGCCATCCACTGACCTAAGGTAATCTAAGAGGTGACATCCTGTAGTTAGAGGAAGTGACATCTCAAAGTGGTGAGATGCCATTTGTTAGCTAAGCAGGTTCCTCCCCCCACCGAACTTCCGGCAAGCAAAAACTGGTAGTACAGATGCATGAATCGGATCCAGGTAAATATGTCACACCTGCCCTAGACCCCACAGAGTTTTCCAGAATTACAGGGAAATGTAGATATGAGTAATGTTTTCTGACTTTATTTATTAGGAATTTATTAGTCTTTAATATCTGAGGAGGCTTGAAGCAGAAAATTTCCTCCAAAAGTGGTTCTGATCCCTTTCCAATAGTCATGGTTCTGGTTAGGATAATTGTTTTGTCTGTTTAGGTGGCTCACAATTCAGTTGATATACCCATAATAATCTAGTAGATAGGAAAAATCCCTACTCAGCTTTAACATGTATAATATATATATATATATATAAACCTAGTATTTTCCTGCTTCTCCGGCTTCTTCTCCTGAATTTTCCGGTGGTGGTAGAGTAAGTACTAGGTTTATTATTTTTAAGGGTGCTGTGCTGGGCATTATTTTCCTTGGCCTCTCATCTTTTACAACTGGGGTCAATCAATTAATGTATAATGTCGCATCTCCTGAAATTTGACACTTTTGAAGTCATATATTGGAATAAATGTATCATCACCCAGACTTTTACCAATTTATAACCACAGCCGCCCTTCGGAATAAGACCTTGTGTGGCCAACAAATATACGTAGGTTTCGGGCCAGAAACTGAGTTTGCCCATGAGAGTAGTAGTCCTGCTCCAGTAATGACTTCTCCTTATTGTATATGATTTAGTAGTGTTTTTCTTCACCACATCCTTGCATAGTAGCCATTGTTTGTATGTACAGACAATTTGCAAATTAGTACCGGAATCTTTGTTTTTTCTTCTAGAGATATTTCCTGTCTTGGGCCATTGGCCAAAACTAACTTCCCGTGGTTTTGTTGCTGAAAAACAGGTGGCGATATCGGTACATAATACATGTAGTGTATGCAAAATACATGAAACGCCTACAAAGACTAAATTGAAACTGACTGTCTACTATAAACTGATACACAGGTTCTTGTTTAGAAGGTTCCTCTGGTGGGACCATGGCCTCCCTAGATACCAGCAGAAGACAACCCATTTTGAAGGCTCTTAGGTTCTTGTTCTTTGGCATGGATATAGAATAACCCCTTTGCAGGCTAAATAAACCCTAGTCCACCACTGATAGTACATGGCAATAGCAAATTGATGTTCCTAAAGCCATGTTGAGGCAGCTGAGTAGTATAATTACTATGAATGTAATGTACGTATATAAACATTTCTTGAAGGGGCAATTAAAATTTGTTCTTTTTCCTAGTTTCTCGACGCCAGCCTCGTCTGTAGGTCTCTGTCGAATCTTCCCCATGGTTATTAATATCAGGTTCTCTGCTGAGTAACACAGAAACATCTGCTGGTTGGATTAAACTCCTCCAGAATAAGATCTATATGGCTTCACTCCGCAAGCAGCGTGGAGAACCACGCTACAACGAGGAATTCTTCACAAAAGAAGAAGAATGTAGCTGTCACCTTCCTTAAAGATTATAGATAATATGAACAAGGTTCTTGCTAGGGGAGAAAAGGAAGGAGGTTTCTTCTGGAGGTAGCTGAGAGAAAGAGAGAAGATACACAGATAAAAGGGTCCATGGAGCATATAATACATTTTGTGCAATATCAAGCAGAGGGCATGTATGGCAAGGACCAACAATGTTCCTGTCTGTTGTCAGCATTGTGCCAGGAACTGTGGACATGACCTGCTAGGACATGGCATGTGGGTCATCAGGCTAACAATCTTATAGGTTATTGGAGTTTGTGAGGATTTTTTTGGAATGGGTCATCTCCCACCAGTCACTGCCAACCACGCATGTACTCACAATTCTGGTCATAGAGTTCCCAAGTGTCAGCAATACTAAAGCCATAAGTTTCCAATGAAAAACAGAGATACCACCATCCTAACCACATAAAATCCATTCAGCCACAGTTACAGATGTTTCTTATTGCGGCCCCATTGCCCACTTCTGGCTTAGCTATAGATACCACTTTTTAACCACAATGTTCCTGTCCCAGCCAAAGCAAATACCACTATCCCATCCGAATGATTATGATTTTCTGGTCACAGATCAGCACATTATAGCCCATATTTCCATTCTGAAGTCCTTTCCAAACCCTAATGTCTCTATCTGGCCAATGCCACACACCACTTTCCAACCACAATGTCCCTCTTCCAGTCAAGCCACAGATGCCACTGCCCTGCTATGTAAATCCATTATGGCACCATGTCCTCTCCAAATAGCTACATGCTTCCATTCTAAAACCATTTCTCTTCTGGACCATTACAGATGTCACATTTCTGTTTCTGGACAGTCTACAGAGCTCCCCCAATGTGGTTTCATTCTAGGTTCTAATTACCGTATATTCCGAGTATAAGATGACCTGGTGTATAAGACGACCCCCCTACTTTCCTGTTAAAATATAAGTTTAACATATATTCGCCGTAAAGACTACCCCTTTTTCCAACGCAACAAAACACCGGTAAAATGTAAAAAAAAAAACAGATTTGAAATTTAACATGGTCCTTTTTTTTAATTTAAATTCTTATGACATGCAGGTATATAGAGAAAACTGTCGCTAAAACTAGCATACAACACAACCATTACCATCGTCCATTTACTGTAAATTTACCATACTGTACCTTAATTTTTTTTTTATTAAATATTCCATCCATGTACTCAGAAGCGGGAAAAAAAATCAAATGCAATGAAAATGATGATAAAAAACGCATTTGCGCCATTTCTTGTGAGCTTGGATATTACGTCTTTCACTGAGCACCCAAATGACACGTCTACTTTATTCTTTGGCTCGGTACGATTAAGGGGATACCAATTTGTAAGGTTTTATAATGTTTTCATACATTTACAAAAATGAAAACCTCCGTACAAAAATTATTTTTTGATTTTGACAACTCTGGCGCTAATAACTTTTTATACTTTGGTGTACGGAGCTGTGGGTGGTGTCCCTTTTTGCGAAATTTGATAATCTTTTCAATTATATAATTTTTAGGACTGTACAACCTTTTGATCACTTTTTTATAGTTTTTTTTATATTACAAAATGGCAAAAAAGTGCCATTTTCGACTTTAGGCGCCATATTTCCGTTACGGGGTTTAAACGATTGAAAACCGTTATCATATTTTGATACATCGGGCCATTTTCGGACGACGTCATACCTGATGTGTTTATGATTTTTTACTGTTATTATATTTATGTCAGTTCTAGGAAGGGGGTGATTTGAAATGTTAGGTTTTTTATTATTACTTTTTTTTTTTACTTTTTTATTTTTATTTATACTATTTTCAGACTCCCTAGGGTACTTTAACCCTGGTTGTCTGATCGATCCTATCATATACTGCCATACTACAGTATATGGGGATTTTCCTCCTCATTCATTACAATGTGCTATCAGCACATTGTAATGAAGGGGTTAAAAAAATAGCCTCGGTCTTCGAAGACCCGAGGCTACCATGGAGATGAATCGCCCCCCGAGTGACGGCACAGGAGCCGCGGACAGGCTCACGGGCATATTGCAGCAAAGGCTTACCGGTAACACCCGCAGGGGTGTTTTCACAGCGATGGCTGCCGGCAAAGCTGCATGGGCGCTGCCATCTTACCTGGGATCGCGGCTCCCTGTGACGTCATCGGGGGCGGCGATTCATCTCCATGGTAGCCTCGGGTCTTCCGAAGACCCGAGGCTATTTTGTTTTAACCCCTTCATTACAATGTGCTGATAGCACATTGTAATGAATGAGGAGGAAAATCCCCATATACTGTAGTATGGCAGTATATGTAGGATCGATCAGACACCCAGGGTTAAAGTACCTAGGGAGTCTGAAAAATAGTATAAATAAAACATAAAAAAGTAAAAAAAAAAAGTAATAATAAAAAACCTAACATTTCAAATCACCCCCTTTCCTAGAACTGACATAAATAAATAAACGTAAAAAATCATAAACACATCAGGTATCGACGTCGTCCGAAAATGCCCGATGTATCAAAATATGATAACGGTTTTTCAATCGCTTTTAAACCCCGTAACGGAAAATGGCGCCTAAAGTCGAAAATGGCACTTTTTTGCCATTTTGTTAATATAAAAAAACTATAAAAAAGTGATCAAAAGGTTGTACCAGTCCTAAAAATTATATAATTGAAAAGATTATCAAATTTCGCAAAAAATGACACCACCCACGCTCCGTACACCAAAGTATAAAAAAGTTATTAGCCCAGAGTTGTCAAAATCAAAAAATAATTTTTGTACAGGAGGTTTTCATTTTTGTAAATGTATGAAAACATTATAAAACCTATACAAATTTGGTATCCCCTTAATCGTACCGAGCCAAAGAATAAAGTAGACGTGTCATTTGGGTGCTCAGTGAAAGACGTAATATCCAAGCTCACAAGAAATGGCGCAAATGCGTTTTTTCATCATTTTCATTGCATTGGATTTTTTTTTCCCCGCTTCTGAGTACATGGCATGGAATTTTTAATAAAAAAAATTAAGGTACAGTATGGTAACATTTACAGTTAACAATGGACGATGGTAATGTTGTTGTTGTATTCTTATGTTTCATAGCTGACAGTTTTTCCTCTATATACCTGCATGTCATAAGAATTTAAATTAAAAAAAGGACCATGTTAAATTCAAATCTGTTTTTTTTTACATTTTTACCTGTGTTTTGTTTGCGTTGGAAAAGGGGTAGTCTTATACGGCGAATATATGTTAAACTCTATATTTTAACAGGAAAGTAGGGGGGTCGTCTTATACACCAGGTCATCTTATACTCCGGAATATACGGTAATTTAGAACCTAGAATGAAACCACATTGGGGGAGCTCTGTAGACTGTCCAGAAACAGAAATGTGACATCTGTAATGGTCCAGAATGAGAAATGGGTTTGGAATGGAAGCATGTAGCTATGTTGGAAGAGGACATTGGTGCCATAATGGATTTACATAGCAGGGCAGTGGCATCTGTGGCTTGACTGGAAGAGGGACATTGTGGTTGGAAAGTTGTGTGGCATTGGCCAGATTAGAGACATTAGGGTTGGAAGAGGACTTCAGAATGGGAAATATGTGGCTATAATGGTGCTATCTGTGACCAGAAATCATAATCATTCGGATGGGATAGTGGTATTTGCTTTTTGGCTGGGACAGGAACATTGTGGTTAAAAAGTTGGTATCTATAGCTAAGCCAGAAGTGGGACAATGGGGCCGCAATAAGAACATCTGTAACTTGGCTGGAATGGATTTTATGTGGTTAGGATGGTGGTATCTCTGTTTTTTTCATTGGGAAACTTATGGCTTTAGTATTGCTGACACTTGGGAACATCTATGACCAGAATTGTGAGTAACATCTGTGGTTGGCAGTGACTGGTGGGAGATGACCCATTCCAAAAAAATTGCTCACAAACTCCAATAACCTATAAGATCTGTTAGCCTGATGACCCACATGCCATGTCCTAGCAGGTGAATGTCCACAAGTTCCTGGCACAATTGCTGACAACAGACAGGGAACATTGTTGGTCCTTGCCATACATTGCCCTCTGCTTGATCTTGCACAAAATGTATTATATGCTCCATGGACCCTTTTATCTGTGTATCTTCTCCTTTTCTCAGCTGACCTCCAGAAGAACCTCCTTCCTTTTCTACCCCTTGCAGGAACCATTGTTCAGATTTATCTATAAATCTTTAAAGGAAAGGTGACAGCGACATTCTTACTTCTTTTGTGAAGAATTCCTCGTTGTAGCGTGGTTTCTCCCAGCTGCTTGCGGAGTGAAGCCATATAGATCTTATTCCTGGAGGAGTTTAATCCAAACCAGCAGATGTTTCTGTGTTACTGCAGATGAACCTGATATTAAATAACCATTGGGGAAGATTCGACAGAGACCTACAGATCGAGGCTGCGTGAGAAACTAGGAAAAGAACAAATTTTAAATTGCCCCTTCAAGAAATGTTTATATACGTACATTACATTCATAGTAATTATACTACTCCAGCTTGCCTCAACATGGCTTTAGGAACATCACTTTGCTATTTGCCATGTACTATCAGTGGTGGACTAGGGTTTATTTAGCCTAGCAAAGGGGTCTATTCTATATCCATGCCAAAGAACAAGAACCTAAGAGCCTTCAAAATGGGTTGTCTTCTGCTGGTCTTCTAGGGAGGCCATGGTCCCACCAGAGGAACCTTCTAAACAAGAGACCTGTGTATCAGTTTCATAGTAGACAGTCAGTTTCAATTTAGTCTTTTGTAGGCGTTTCATGTATTTTGCATACACTACATGGTATTATGTACCGATATCGCCAACTGTTTTCAGCAACAAAACCACGGGAAGTTAGTTTTGGCCAATGGCCCAAGACAGGAATATCTCTAGAAGAAAAAACAAAGATTTCCAGGTACTAATTTGCAAAACTTGTCTTGTACATACAAACAATGGCTAACTATGCCAAGGATGTGGTGGAAGAAAAACACTACTAAATCATTATTACAATAAGGAGAAGTCATTACTGGAGGCAGGACTACTACTCTCATGTGCAAACTCAGTTTCTGGCCCGAAACCTAGTATATTTGTTGGCCACACAAGGTCTTATTCCCGAAGGGCGGCTGTGGTTATAAATTGGTAAAAAGTCTGGGTGATGATACATTTATTCCAATATTTGACTTCAAAAGTGTCAAATTTCAGGAGATGCGACATTATTACATTAATTGATGACCCCAGTTGTAACAGATGAGAGGCCAAGGAAAATAATGCCCAGCACAGCACCCTTAAAAATAATAAACCTAGTACTTACCCACCGGAAAATGTCAGGAGAAGAAGCCGGGAGAAGCAAGGAAAATACTAGGTTTATATATATATATATATATATACATGTATAAGCTGAGTAGGGATTTTTCCTTATACTAGAGTATATATGGGTATATCAACTGAATTGTGAGCCACCTAAACAGACAAAACAATTATCCTAACCAGAACCATGACCTATTGGAAAAGGGATCAGAACCACTTTTGGAGGAAATTTTCTGCTTCAAGCCTCCTCAGATATTAAAGACTAATAAATTCCTAATAAATAAAGTCAGAAAACATTACTCATATCTACATATTCCCTGTAATTCTGGAAAACTCTGTGGGGTCTAGGGCAGGTGTGACATATTTACCCTGGATCTGATTCATGCATCTGTACTACCAGTTTTTCTTGCCGGAAGTTCTGGTGGGTGAAGGAACCTGCTTAAGCTAACAAATGGCATTCACACACTTTGAGATGTCACTTCCTCTAACTACAGGATGTCACCTCCTTAGATTACCTTAGGTCAGTGATGGCAAACCTTTTAGACACCGAGTGCCCGAACTACAACCAAAACCCGCATATTTTTCACTAAGTGCCAATGCGACAATTTAAGCAGTAACTTATTACTCCCTGCTCTGTCACATGTTTAAATTGTATAGGCACCTGAGGACACAAATACAGTAGAAGGAAGGAGTAGAAGTTTGGATTATCATTGTAGCTTCCTTCTAGGGTCCTGGGCTGCCTAGGACTGCAAGAGGCCTTGAGTCCCGTCTGGCGAACTCTGCACTGGGGTGATGGCGAGGGTGCCCATAGAGAGAGCTCTGAGTGCCACCTCTGGCCCCCGTGGCATAGGTTTGCCACTACTGCCTTAGGTTCTAGGAGCCCTCTCATTGTCTAAAGCAAGTTGCATAATTCCACCAAACTTCCAAAAACTGGAAGTTGTGGAGCAGAAACTGAAAGCCGGATCCCCCCCTGCCTCAGCCTCTGTAGGGTTTTTCAGAATTGTGGCAAACCCCTTTAAATACTGATCCATTAACCTGCCTAAACCATCTATGAACTACGGCACACATACCAAACATACACCCATCTATCCAATGTCAATGCCAAGAGATCCTTGTCTATTAAGACCCTTCTGCAAAACAGCATTCACCATGGGGGGTGCCCAATTTGATCTTAGGGCCCACTCCCCTCTACAATCACGACAGATATGAAAGGCGTACTTCATAGAATAACACAATTACAACTTCTCCGCAGAGTACATGGGACTTCATCGTTGACCTCTCCAGTATCAATGGGTTTATTTAGTGCCCGGATCGCCAGGGGCAATCATTCAATTACACATATTATGGGTGAGGTCACTGGGCAGCTGTTCAACGTGTCCCCACACTCCAGACCAATGTATAACTGAGTTTACCAATTACATATCTGTCCCATCCTTTTCATATCCATGTATTTTGGACTGTACGGCGTCTGTTCCTACAAACTCTGTAATACGATTAAGATCCATGCAATTTAATTAGACAGGATGGAGAGCGGGATTCTGATAGGGATAAACAGTGATTTTGGAGATCAGATCCTGATTGTATTGGGGGCTTTGTAAGAGATTGTGGCTCTTGAGCCTGGCTTCTTATAGTACTCTGTGAGGATTTTGGCAACAAGCTTGGAATTTTATTTTGCGACCCTAGGATTGTAGCGTTGTTCTGTCTCGTGCCTGTCAATTTTTGAAAAATGTTTGGTGGGGGTTGTATGGGGAATGTGGGGAGAGGGTGCAGCTGTCAGTGTGCTCTGGATAATAATTGTGCTAAGAGGGAATACAGGACACCGGGGCTCTGTCCACACTGTACGACTCGCAGACATAGACACCAAACATCAATGGCTCTGTTGTGTCCCAGCAAGACATGATTCATTCCATCCAGATGCACTTGTGGAAGACGTCTACTGCTCCCGTCTTTACAAAAAATCTGGCAAATACAATAAGGAAAAAAAAGGGAAAAAAGTGTCAACCATATATAGAAGTGGGGTTTTCTGGCATTTAGGACAAATATTACAGAACTCGTTTCCAGATATGGAAAGGGGCAAGTTCTTACATGATCTGCTCTTTAGACAATGTCTGGAAGAGTTTCAAATAAGAGAAGCAAAAATTCATTAAGTAATGTTGAGTGTAAGGATCTGGTCACACTTGCATGGGGATTTCAATTAGAAATCAAGTGGTGTAAATGTCATAACCAACATCCGGTATAATATAGATGTTAGCCCTGGGCCCAAGCCTTCAATGTGGCCGATGGCCACCCAAACCACTCAGCAAATGTTATACCCAAAAGGACCTTCACCCTGAAAGCCTTGTACATCTCCTCCTGCTCTCAATATACATGTACACAAGAGCCTTTTAAGGACTTTTGAAGGCCCTTCAAAAGTTCTAAAAAGCAGGTAGAAGGGGCACATCCTCTATGACCCCATAAGCTGATTCTAGTACCATATGTAGGTAGTGATTCCAGACTTGTAGCGGCTAAAATATTCATACAGCCCAGGGTCCATAGCAGTCGACGGCTCTTGATGGACACCACTGATTTATGATTAGGTCTGTTGTGTTCTGTGCTATTGTTTGACAGGTATAATACTGATATATAGGGTTATCATTATCTCATTCAGGGACAATACTGTTATTTAATGTAACCCCCTATCCACCAGATAGGGATAACTTTCTGGTTGGTGAGTCCAACTGCTAGGTCTTTCACCAATCACAAGAATGGGGTTCCTAGTTTCCTGCTTCTGATTCATTCTTTGCAGGAGAAAACTTAATGATGTACATGGCTATCTCCAGTAGCACAAAAGACTATAGTCAATAGATTGCAGGGGCGTAACTTGAGGGGGTGCAGAGGGTGCGATCACAACCGGGCCCAGGAGGTTTAGGGGGCCCTTATTGTGTCACTTTCCCATATGAGAAGACTAGTACTATAAGCCATACATTATAGTTGGGGGCCTGGCACAGACTTTGCATTGGGGCCCATCAGCTTCTAGTTAAGCCACTGATAGATTGACTTTGTATTGGCTACGCATGCGCAACTAGAAGTTCTTGTTTAAAAGTACAATTCCCTTGTCCTGATTGATACAGACTTATTATTCAGACAAATTATTCCCAACCCTATATATCAGAGTAAACTTGAAATAACCAGAACACCCATTTGATGTAGAGTAGGATATAGGTCTGGGGCAAAAATTGGTGTCATCATGGCACCCAGCATCCATGGCATATGTAATGTATAGGAGAAGATTTAGTGATGTTCAATGAACCCTGACATGTTGCTTAGCCTGTATCTCCATGAAAAGCACTGGTATCCTCTGTGTTACCTTTGCCCTATTCTCTCTTTTCCTACCTCCAGGGTATAACAACATCATTACTCGGTATAAATAGATGTACAGGATGTGGCCGCTGATCGAAGGTCAAGCAGCAGGAGATGTTCAGGGAAAATGTTATATTGATCTATAGCTTTGCAATCCATACAAGAATTTCTATTTTTTGCTTGTTCCTGATTATCTTTATTATTTATCTGGACTTTTTTTGTTTTGTTTTTGGATCACTTCCCTTAGGATCTGAAAGATGCGATAAATTACAAAAGTAAAGAAAAAGTCTCGGCAGAAGAATTACAGCTGGAATGACTATGGATGAAAGTTATTCAGGATACCCAAGAATGTAATAGAAATCAAACATGAATGTCCACCAATCAGAGAGGGGTGCCCTATAGCCCCTACTGGCCCAGATCTTCATTATACTATATACTCCATTTGTCCAGGACAGGAAGGTATTGTCCTAGTCATCCCATTTCCATGAGAGAAGACTGCTATCAGTGACCATCACCACTTTTTTGGTTTCTAGTGTGAAATATACTTTAATCTGTCCAGGTCAGGAAGGTTCAGTCCTAATCATGTCATTTCCATGCTCGTAAGAAAAGACTGCTATAACTATGTGGCCATCACCACTGATTTGGCTTCCACAGCCCAAAGTAAAGGAGAAGAAAACTAGACTTAGTGCCTCAATGGTTGTATGACTATACCACCAACAAGTTCAAGGATTTCCAGAATTTAATGTTGGGTTCAAGTAAAACCTTCTTTGGAGAAAGATGACAAGATGAGCAAAGTTAGTTTGTTCCCCCATGATAAACCAGTACCGGAGGTTTGTGGAAGCACATAGTCTATATTTCTAGTATATCCATGTACCTTTGACTAATTTTGATAGTCACCAAACCCAAGATTATCTAAAATTACCCCTTCTGAGTTATCTCATTGTATAAATACATGTGGGTTCTTCTGATTGTTTTAGATCTTCGAGGGACTACAACATTCCTTCCACTTAGGAAGGTAGTGGGGGAATGTTTCATTAATTTGTCTAGTTTATACACGATAAGAGACAACAGCAATAGATGTAATTTTCTGGTATGTTTTTCAAGGATGTCCCAGATATAGTGTATATAAAATAAATATTGACTAAGCCAAACGATATTGTCAGGTCGAGACAACTAGTCTGAAAGCGGAACTTACTTTTCCAAATGTTGTGGGGGAAAGTATCAACACATTCTCAACTGGTCCTCCACATCCAAATGACAAATCTGATTAGAATAGACTATATATTATATATCTCAGCTTGGTGTCTGGTGACAACCCGGAGGTCCAACCCCGGTCTTCCCCCATCATATAGCGATCTTTAGTTTTTCTCACGGTCACAGATAATTGAATGAAGCCTGATAATTCCTGTAACAGAATATACATTCAGCCTTTGCCTTACATTCCCTAAACAAAGCTGACTACCTTTTCTCTCCCTAAGCCTGTAAGTGTTCGCTCATACTCTGTCCCTCTGTGAGAATGTTACAATTTCCCGTGACATCTTTTAACGCCAAGTTAATTGGTGCCTGATCAGATGAACTGGACCATAGAGGAGTTTATGGTAGAGATTAGCGGGTTGTTTTTGTTGTTCTTGTCCACAAAGCTGACGGAGTGGCCTAACCTGTCCGGTCGGAGTGGAGAAGCACTTGGAGGATTCGGAGTGACAAGATGTTTTCATAGAACTCAACTAAAAAACTGTAAGCTCCACTCAAACTGAATGGTGGACCATCACAGCCTGATGAAGGAGAAGGAAAATTGCTGTTTGCATAGAAAGCTGTAGAAATCACAGCTCCTACAGCTGTTTGAGCCTGTGTGTCTAGGGAGACCTTTGTACATGGGAGTGTGCTTATCTTTATTGGACTCGTCTTAAGAAAATATGTTAGAAGGCCATACTCAGTTCTTAAAGAAGTAGTCTATTTTTAAGGAGAGGAGCCACAAGTTTATGTCTATTTCCTTGTGGAGGACCCAAGATATGAGTTTGTGACATAGACTTATTGGGGGATATTTACGCCAGCGTATGATAGCCCCGCCGCTGCATATTCGCAGCCCGATACATCAAGAGGCTTCCAGCTGCGCACATATGAAAAGTCGCCGACAGCAGCGAATGCGCAGGCACGGGGACAGTAACGCCTCACGCTGGCCCACTCCCGGCCGGCCGTGCCCCCCCCCCCCTTCACGCCCCACTGGCGTGAAGGTGGCGGATCGGGGCAAATAATCGCAAAAGCTAGCAATAAGCTAGCACTGACGTGGCGCAGAGGTCCTGATAAATATGCCCCATTGATTTTATAGAGCAACAAGTTGTCATGACTTAGTTCCACTGCGGGGGCGCTGTTTGGATTGGACAGATTGATCTTTTTGATAGATGAACTTCGGAAACTCAAAACTTTCTATAATGTGACAGTCTACCAAGTGGTTAAGATGTGGGATTATAAATAAGGTCTCCGATAGGCTAATAAAAAGTTACAACTTCTCTAGATTAAGACCTACTGCCTTACAAGGTCCAACCATTTGATGGGCATGGACATTAAAGAGGTTGTCTGATCCAATTTCAGTTTGGAGCTGAGCTAGTAATCACCTCTGTGATGCCCATACGCCAGACAAATTTTGACTTCACGACAAAGGGATTGTTCAACACCACTAACAGTTTTCAATCGCCTGTAGTACCACCACAGAGACACAACACTGAATTTTATGAACCATTTGTGTACTTCATAGAAAGCTCCCCCCCTATCGTTTAACTTAGAATACTTTAATAAAAGATTTAATTGGGAATAAAAGAATAATTTTCCTAACTCAGTCCACGGCACATAACATTCACTCTACAAACTCTAAAATCTAAGCTTAGACTTGATGTAACTTTAATACATAAAATGGCTTCTCCTAAAGCTCTCCAGCTTCCATAGAGGCTCCGATAATCTAAGGAATACAGTTTTCAGATCATTACAGACACTGAATAGCTGTAAACCTTCCAAGAACAGCTGAAATCTGTCCCAAGAGGACGAATGCATGTTACACTGCTTAAGCTATCGCTCTCCCCACCCCAACGTATTAGAGAGTTATTGGCCCTTGAATCTGAAAAAGTAAAAGTCATCGTGCCCTGATAATTGTCCAAGATCGTTCCTTCAAATTAAAAGGACTTCTTGTTGCTGTAGATAGAGTTTCCTATAGAATGAACATCTACATTCCTGGTTAAGGCAGGTGCCCCCTCCTGGTACTTAGCACCCAAGAAACATCCCCATTCACTTCTTGTATTTTTGACCCCTGAGACATAAACATGTATTGCATGATGATACCACCACAGGGACACAGGGACTTGTTCTGCGTGGACAACCAGTTGAGGCCAGCGAGGGATCTCTGTAACGTACAATATTAGGACCCTACATGCAACTTGTAAGAAACGCATCTACCCTTTTACCCAAGCTATGCCCTGCTTACTAGGATGCAAATCCTAGTGCCAGATGTGGCAGATAAATGGTGTTGATGTCCAACTGTCCCAATGCAGGTTTCATTATGTTTCATCTTGTAAAGACCCTTTAAATGAGCCGGTTAACTAGCTTGTCCTTGGACAAAATTGGTCCATGTCAAAAAGACCCTAAAGCTGGTCATACACATTGGATGTGTATTGGCCAAAGCCAACAATTTCGACAGGTTTCGCCAACCTTCTACCATAAACTGAGATCTCCTCATGGCATATTTTGGGAAAGATCTGCCAGATCTCTGGTTATCTGGTATATAAGCTACTAATGGGTTAGTAAACAGCATCTATCCCCTCTTCATGAATGACCAAATCTAGACTACTTTGTGTATTGTGAAGTAGGCCAAGATGTTGGACAAATAAAAGTACTGGGAAGTATCCAAAATTCCCCACCAGTAATGGACCAAACTAATGAATGACCTCTCTCAAGTGTATTGTTACCTAATTATAAGGTAGGTCATCTTAATTAGCTTTTCAATAGGGGATCTCCATTATCTGTGTGTGGACCTGCATAGATCTGACTGGATAACATTTGCCGTGGCCACAGACGACATGTGTCTCCAACTTTTGTCTTCCACCCCCATGGTGGAACTGACCAGTATCTCAGGTTCTTCTCAGACCAGAATGAAGAGACAACCACTTGTTAGGCCAGTTCGTCAAGTAGCCTATTGAGAGCCTCTATAACAGTGGTTCTCAACCTGTGGGTAGGGACCCCAGTGGGGGTCGAACGACCAAAACCGGGGGTCGCCTAAAGCCATCAGAGCCGCAATTTTACTGTGTTTTTACTGCGAGTTGCATGGCTTGGGGTCACCACAGCATGAGGAACTGTATTGCGGGGTCACAGCATTAGAAAGGTTGAGAACCACTGCTCTATAAGGATGATGTGGAGCGGAGCAAAAGTAACCAGTCTCAAGGTGTATGGATTGTTATATAAATTACCATCACTATATTTATGGATCATCTACCACCGAAACCACTACTTTTGATATTATGTATATACTTATTCCCTTCACCCTATCGATAGCACATGCATGCTCAGTTGAACACGCATGTGCCTGTAGGGGGATAGTTGCTGGCAATAAAGTGGTTGAAAAGTGATACACCCATTGTGATGATGGTGAAGTATGTCTTGTAGAGCCGAGAACTCTATGTCTGAACGCACCCTTATGAAATCTTAATAAGCCTCCTTATCTTGCATCTTCCGTCTCCAAGAATAGATCCATTGCCCTACCCAGTAATCTTAAGATAAAGTCACCTAAACTAGTGTCAAAGTCCCTGTATATGCGATTAGAGTCTGAGGCGTGATAACTAACTAAGATAGGAACCAGAATAATCTGCAAGATCCGCAACGGCAGAGGGACTTTACCATCTACTGGCCGATCATTACAAGCTTAGTCTCGTGTGACTGTGTACTGATCATATCATGAGGTTTCCGTTAACAGGCTGATCAGAATCATGAAGCCATGAAAAGTTTATGCCTGTCAGTGATTACTGGTTTGTACGTGGTTAAAAATGCAATTCCGTTTTGTGTATACAGCTCCTATGAAAATCTATGTGTTTCCAGAATGCTGACTACAAAGTAGACTTGTGTAGTCTGATCCTGCAGCCATGTTTTATAGTTGTCTCCTATTTATTGCTAATGCATTCGGTAATCTCCACCTTGGAAAAAAAACATTGAACAGTGTTCCCCTATTAGGGCGCCCGTTTTTGTCCCACCACCCTATTATGTTGGATGTCTATGATCCACTCCCTTTAACTTTGTACATTGTAACTGAGACATCAAAATGTATCTCTTCAAGGGCCCATAACCGCCATATGGTCTGCCTCTATGTTAAGTTAACCCTTGCATATGTGAGCTAATATTATACCACTGTACTGTTCTAACCATCTTAAAGGGTCTGTCCTAAAGACATTTAACATACCGGATGTATCACAGGATAGCTGATAATTGATTGTTTGGGGTCAGAAAACCTATCACTAGAACGGGGACCATGACATACCATAGCCCCAATGAAAAATCTGTACCTGATCCCTCCAACAATAGTGTGATTGTCCACTTTCAGCAGATAATTGATATTTGTGTTTCTGTAATGAAAAGTTAGACAATTTTACAATAAACTTTCTGTATCAATTCCTCATGGTTTTCTAGATCTCTGCTTGCTCATTGTATAGGAAGCTCCATTATTTACTTTCTGTGGATAAACACCAGATCATGGTCATGTGATGTCACACAGGTGCACGGCTCATTATATCCCTGGTCATGTGATGTTACACAGGTGCACGGCTCTTTATATCCCTGGTCATGTGATGTCACACAGGTGCACAGCTCTTTATATCCCTGGTCATGTGATGTCACACAGGCGCATGGCTCATTATATCCCTGGTCAAGTGATGTCACACAGGTGCACAGCTTGGTTTATCCCTGGTCATGTGATGTCACACAGGCGCACAGCTTGGTTTATCCCTGGTCATGTGATGTCACACAGGCGCCCAGCTTGTTATATGACACAGCTCTGATTAGTCTTTGTGATTTAATGAGCCATACAACTGTGTGACATCACATGACCAGGTGCCAATTTGTATCCACAGGAAATAAACGATTAAGCTTCCTGTTGAATGACAGCAAGCAGAGATCCCTGGTCATGTGATGTCACACAGGTGCACGGCTTGTTATATGACACAGCTGATCATCACCTGTGCGACATCACATGACCAGATGCCAATTGACAGAAAGTAAACAATTAAGCTTCCTGTTGAATGACAGCAAACAGAGATCTAGAAAAACAGGAGGAATTGATACAGAAAGTATATTGGAAAATTGTATAACTTCTCACTACAGTAACAATATCAATTATTTGTTCAAAGTGGACAACCCCTATAAGCTCATTGGCCAAAGTTTAACCATACACGTTGCACCTCTTAACTTACATCCTTACTTCTCGGTGTGAGTAGACCAATTGTATACATGTCCAATGATTCCAAGAGCCCGTGTTCTTGTTACTGGTGGGTATCTTGGAGATACCCAATAAAAGCTGCACCCTGATTGGTTGAACTTGGCAGATGGTGCGTTAGAGGGTTGTGATAATTGCGGCCCGGTGTGTTGTTGGGTATCTTTTCTCTCACATGTTTTAGTAGCTTATAAGTTGTTGTTTTTTGTTTTTTTTACCAGATGACAAGGCTCCTGGATGAGAACGGCCCGTGTTTTCAGGGAGCTTTGTGGTTCTTGTCTGGATATAATTGACTTGTGCTGCAGTTTTCAACTTTGTTGTGGAATTAAATTGGCTTCAAATTCCCGGGATTGCACAATCTGCTGGCGCTTAACTGCATGATGCAATAAAATGTGGCTAGAAAGTAAAAAAAAACAATCACAAGATAAATGAGTATCAAATATAGTAACGGGCAAATGCGCGCAAAGAGGTCGATTAAATATAGTGGACGTCGAAGAACATCCTGAAACGGCACATGATAAAAATAGTCATTTTTTTGGTGGAATTTTATGGTGTGTGAAAAGAAGCGCTCTGCCATTTGTTTGTTTGTCTGTGTATTTCAGCAAAGACTATTATAATTATATTGCAGAGGCTCTAGTTTATAGGGTATGTAGCTGATTTATGAGTTTTCTGCACTCTTGGTTACTTTTTTGTCTCTGATATGATTTTCTTATGCAGCCTACATTTCTTATCATGCCCCTGACTTGGCAGAAATTGTAGCGCTTTTTATCTACAGGCAGAAAGTTATAGATCAGTGACATACAACTGTTGCCCCCGATCACAATGGTAGGGTCCAGCATGATGCAACTTGAGCCTGTACCCCCTGCCTCCTGCTTGTGATGGTTTCTCCCTATCAGCTCTTACAAGCAGGAGGCAGGGGGAGCAGGGTGACTATACATCTGAGGGTGGTGGCACACGTCGCGTTTTGAATCCGTTTTTGGGCCGTTTTTAAGCTGTGCATCATTTTTTGAAAACGCATCCGTTTTTGACAGGTTTGACCAATTATCTTAATAAAAACTTCTCAAAAACGGATGCATTTTTAAAAAAGGACTGCTTAAAAACGGCCCAAAAATGCGTTCAAAACGCCACGTCTGCCATCACCCTCAGGCTGCCGTCAAACTATGCGTTTTTAACCCGTTTTTGGCCCGTTTTTAAGCAGTTCGTTAAAAAACGTATCCGTTTTAGACCGGTTTTACCAATTATCCTAATTAAAACAGGTCATAAATGGATTCGTTTTCAAAAAACACATGCGTTTTTTAACACATGCGGTTTTTGACAGACTGCTGAAAAATGGGCCAAAAATGGGTTTAAAACGCCACATGTGACCGCAGCCTTTTAGAAATACAAGTTCTGCACACAGCATACACTGACCGTATACACAGGTAATGCCACAGAGGGCAGTACACAATTCTGCACTTTATCTGGGTTAGTTGAAAACTGAAAAAAAAATATGTATAGTGACTGAAAAAATTCAATATCCTGGAATATCCCAGCGATCACCATCATGTGAATAAGGGACAACTCCTTTAAGAGTGGACATTGCATTTAAACAGACTGTACAAAACAGAAAAACATGGATGATTCATTCCAAACAATCACCGCCCCAGTCTTTCCATGGAGCCGAGCTGCAGTACCACAGACAACCCATGGACAGGTTTAGCACTGCTTCTAGAAGTTATGATTTTCCTTGACAATCCCTTTAAGCCTGAGTTGAAAGCAAGAATTGTTTGCATGGGTTTCCTCCGGGTCCTCCGTTTTCCTCCCACACTCCAAAACATACTATTAGGTTGATTTGGGGACAGGGATTGATCTGTGCAGTGCTGCATAATCTATGAGCACTATATAAATAAAGGAAATATTATTATTATTATTATTATTATTAAGGGTATATTATGGTCACACTGGGCTGAATGCTACATTTTTATGCACAGAAATTTCCAATCTTATAAAGAGGGATAATTAATTCCATCTAAACACTAATGTAGGGTCTAGGAAACCATCTGAAGCCATAACCACTAACTCAATAATTTTTTATTTACATATCAGCATTGGACAATATCCCCCATAGCAAACAATCCTATTCTAAAATACCATCTAGCCCCTGTATAGTCGGACATGGCTAGATCTGCGTCTTCCCATTACTTGTACCCCATTCCTATTCCTATACAACACTGGTGGACACAATAGCCTGAGATATGGTGGATTATGGGGGTCTTCACACATGCCTCCAGCCTATTCTCTGACCACTAAGCAGTCCTGCCCCCCATTGTTTCCTTCACTTTCTATGTGCAAGACATCATTTCCATTGAAATCCTACAAATCCCAAGGTTTACGGCCCGGCGTCTTACAATGATTTGTTAATTAGAGACAGACGGAGGACTGAAGGCAAGGGAAGGATTTGTTTAGGGAAGCCGCCATATCGCTGGCATTGTTACATACTGATTTATAATCAGGTTAGGTTTTTTGACTGGAGGATCTAGAGGGAGTCACACATCAAGCACTCGGATTACAATCCCATGGTCGGATTTCCTTTCCATTTTTTACAACCATATACAAATATAATAATTGTAGACAGGACAGAGCAGTGCTAAGGAATCGTCTATTATTTGAGTCTATTATATCGATGTATTATAAGTTTTGTTCATGTGTTTGTGCGAGAGTTAAAAACCGGATTATAAAAATAGAACGTTGACGGTCCACATCCAACTACCACCGTCATCCACATCATACTAATATTTTTGCTATATGTAATAATTAAGTCTTTACAACTTAGCCCTCATAGATTGTTGCTTTCTATGGGACCCTTTTATAACCAGGCTGCCTCACTTCGTTTGCTGTGTCCTTCTGAGTTATTGCACGATCCGGTAGTGGGAATTTACATGTAGAGTAAGACATATAATAAGGATTTACCCCATCACAGACTGTGTTTGGTGTTGTAGCTTATCCACATTCTTTTGAGTGATGCAATACCAGATACAGCCTACGGACAAGGGTGGCGCTATTCTAACTCTTCCTCAATACATGACTGCACAGTACATGACCCTATGGGACAGATTTACTTACCCGGTCCATTCGCGATCCAGCGGCGGGTTTTCCGACGCTGATTCGGGTCTTCTGGCGACTCACTAAGGTAGTGCGCCCGATGTCCACCAGGTGTCGCTGCTGTGCTGAAGTCCGCTGGAGTTCACCGGAGTTCACTATCCTATCCTGGGTGCAGGTAAGTGCGTGTCAAGCGACACATTTTTTAAAAAAATTCCGTGGTTTTTCTGAATCCATCGGGTTTTCCAACGGCCATGATTTCTGTTGCGTGCATGCCGGCGCCGATGCGCCACAATCTGATTGCATGCGCCAAAAAACCAGGGCAATTCGGTGCAAAACGGTAATTTTCGGGAAACCCGAATCACGAAAAAACGTGATTCGGGCCCTTTGTAAATCACCCTCTATGTCTTTTCCCATATTTAGGGCTTTATCATATCCAATACAATCTAAGAAAACTAGGAAATAGGTGCACGAGGAGGGGTTTTTGGCTTCAAGATTTGGGAGCTAAAGGGAAAACTGATTGGCCCTTTTTAGCTGGAATGCCCATATACGGTGACCATCTTAAAGGGATTTTCCAGGCCCATGCTAGTCATAGTATAGGTCTTCTTAATCAGATTGATGGTGGTCCAATGCCCAGTAACCGCACAGATCCACTAGTTTCTTCAGCAAGAGAATGAGACAGGAAGTAGATCGAGAATGAGACAGGAAGTAGATAGCTCCATTCCGAGTGTAGTGGACAAATCAGGTTACTGCAGATCATCAGAATCATTTGAATGGAAGCCGCAGTTATTCAATACAGATACATAAAAATTGGTGGTGTCTACAGAACGTCTCACATAGGGGAATATATATTGAAGAATTGCTCATCATGTAATTTTCCGGGATTTCGGCCTGATAAAGAATCCTAGCGATTCACTATGAGACACAATCCAAATCATTGTCACATTACATTGAAGGTTGATTGATAAACTCTCAGGAATACAAAGCGAAATAAGAAGACGCAGGTTTTTCCTCTGACGCGATGCTTGTTTTATTCGCTTTTGGCCGTGTTTCTCAGCATTTTGGCTGCCGCCTCTGACATGTTTAGAGGAAAATTCACAGGAGAGGATGATAAGGAAGAATTCCTATTACAGAGCATCCCCCTGGAAAGTCCGGAGTGATGGAGACTTGGCTGCAGATGTGGTTGCCGGTAATGCGGGCCAGACGCGGGCTACACAGGGACTTGCTTATATTGCCGGGACGCGCGCAGCTGTTTCATTGTGAATCACTTTAGGATGTGATGTAGTTTTGCTGGCCGCAGATCAGCTACATATTCTCATGTCACAAAGGAGAGGTGGAATAAGAGAAAATCACATCCAGGATTACAAGAGTTCCTCAAAACATTAATTTCCCCCTTTCCTGTTATTCAATTTTCTTTACAAAAGTATCATTTTACTCTCGAAACAAGAGGAGCCCACTCCCTGTTGTGCATCACAGAGATCATAGATCCTATAGCTGTAGTAGTCACGGATTGGGCTCCTCATTGGGGCTTATTGCGCCTGCCAAATGAAGTGATTTTGTGGGTCCACCTTCCATAGACTCCTAGGGGTCTCCAAGTTGGGTTGTCATCTGCTGGAACGCATACTTGGGGTAGTACTACAATCCGACTCTTGATTTTCTACTGTATGGCAGCTGAATAATTCCCTGAGTAAAACATTGAACCCAAAAATTATGTCCCTTAATATGCAAATAAGAGACCCCCAGACTCTATGTTTCCTAAAGAACTTGTACTACTAAGTACGTTCACCCCATATCCATGAGGTAGAGGATAAGTTATCAGTTCCTTGGAGTCTAACTGCTGGGACCCTCACTGATCATAAAAACAGATTGAACTGGGGCTCCAGTAAATTATTACGGGGCCCATATTTCAGATACAGACCCTGGTATCCTGAAAATTAGGTGGATCTTCTGTTGGATCTTTGAGTACCACTTTTAGAGTAAGCATGGACATGAATCTATAGCTGCCTGAGGCAAGCTATAGAATGGGGCCCCCAGCTCCCCATCCAGAAGTAATATATCTGGTTATTTTTTAAGTTAACAGGTTCTCCATTCAGTGTCTCACACCCATATTGAAATTGAGTGTGAATAGACACTATTTTTAGGTGTCAGGTCCTGTTTTGTAACCGGTGACTGCGTCCATTATGCCGGCCCCCATCTCGCTGCAGGTGGTGCCGCCTGAGGCAGGAGGCTCATTGATGCACTACTGGCCTGGGGCCACCAGAGGATCCTCTAGTCCTGTGGTGGGCCAGTCCGACACTGCATATGAATGCTGCACTTTTTTCACTTGTCTTGGAGGTCAAATGATGGTCATAGCAGGGTGCCTGCAGTTAGCCACCCGTGCTTAGCATAGGGTTAAAGGTGGTTTGTGGAAAAACCCTTTAAGGTTGCCAAGTTAGCCAACAACCAGGACTGTCCGACAGTCTATATTATGCAAAAAAGGATGGAACCTGTTGGGTTTCAACATGTCCAATCTTTATGTTCTTAAAGAAGATGTCCAAACGTGCATGTGCCTTGTTTATGGCAGAAGTAGTAGAGTTCTGCCTTCAGTCAATGCCATGGAGATTAATTGAGCAGCAGGGCAATTATTAAACTCTTCACTTGTCTTAGAAACGACCATTCTTGTCTCCAAAAATTATTTTATTCTTTTGGAAACAACCAACATCTCCCTGCACACATTTATATCCAAGGAAGAAAGTACAGCCAAGATGCTGCCGGCCAGAAGCAATTCCAGGAGGCCCCAATGGACTTTGCTAGAGATTAAACAGCGCTTCCTGTTTGTATAAGATTAATACCAATGTTCATCCTGCACTTCCTGGTTCATAGGTAGACCGAAATACATTGATCACTTTAATTTAAAGTAGATAGTACAGTGACATTGTGATTGTGGGGATAGATCTATAAAAATGTGGGAAAAATATGGGCTCCGTAATGGCTGCCAATTCCAGAAAAGATTTTCAACTAGTATCTATTAACCATCTAAGTAGGAGACCAAGATAACTTTGAAATCTAAAATAATGGTTTATGGAAGTTATGGTGAATCTTTAGAATCAAGTTCCCAAACAATAACCAAAACCCACATAATTTATCTAAAAGTGCCAACATGGAAATTTAAGCAGCAATTTATTGCTAACTGCTCTGCCAGAATCGTATCAGCGTCCTGAGGTTACAAATACGGTTGAAATATGCAGTCACCTGCAGCCCCTTATGTGTCATGTCCTGGGTTGCCTGGGGTTGCAGACGGATGCATTAAGTCGTGTCTGGAAACTCTTAGCTGGGGCAGTTATCTAAGTGCCCACCTAGATGGCTATGAGTGCCACTTCTGGCACCCGTGCCGTATGTTCACCTCCATTAGTTTAAAGTCTTAAGGTAAGTAAATGTAAAGAATATGGAATAATGCTCCAAATTAGATTATGGATAAGGGTAAGGCAAAGTAGGCTGCTGCCTAGGGCTCCATTGGAATAGCTACATAGAATATTATATACTACTAAATGTATATGTGAATGTTACAGGCACCAGGAGAGCTTATTCAACCTCATAGTATGAGAAATCCCCCTGATTTTTCAATAGGAACGTTCAGCCTTTATTTTCTTTGTCCTATTAAACAGTCGGGGTCATATATTTTTTTCTTTATATGGTTTAACTGGTCAAGTGATCATAAATCTTTGGGGTCCTATCATTCCCCGTTTCTTCAAACCCCCCATGTCTTTTCTCACCAAGTCAAGCTGAAAAGCTAACATAGGACACCAGGAGGATAGGGGTGATCCCTTTGTGTTCAACTCAATGCCGGCCCCCGATGCTTGTGTCTTTTGAGTCCTTGCTTTCCACAACAATGACCGATCATTATCCAACTCTGAAGGGTCTACACTCGGAGACCACTGCCAAGGGATCTTTAGTCGCTTGTCAGTCCCCATAGTCTCCATTGAACTGTAAGAATGACAATGAAAGGAGGACTTGTTTCTTTAAGAATCTGACATTCTTTTCTGTCTCCACAGCATCGAAGTGGGAAATGCACCAATTAATCCTTTTCCGTAACCCAATATAATTGGAGAATTTATTATAATGTATTATTATATTGGTCTAAAACGACTTATTTTAAAAATCCCCTATATAGCCATAGATTTAAATGGGTTTTCCATGAATTTGGAAAACTGCCAGGAGGTTGGGGCCAAGGTGAGAGAATAAAGAACAAAACTCCCAGTTCGTGGGTTGCTCACATACCTCCATTAATGGACCCTGTGCCCAAGGGGGTCAGAGAACCTACATCATCCAATAAGACACAAGACGTTGCTTCCATTTTCTCATCACTGAGACCCCCACCAATCCTGACAGCAGGAGATCAGTCCATTTAAAACAGATTTATATCCCTGGAGTACCATATAATCGTTCTTTGTTGTTATTAGCAGCAGGACTGTGAATTATACATTAATAATTTTAGTTTCTTCAAACACATGTCCTAACACTGTTGTGTTCTTAGCTCTTTGCATTGAGCTACTCCATTGAGCTCCTCCCCTCTGCTCTGAGTTACTGCTGTAGTATTAAGTTAGAAGCCTGTTGAGCTTTAACTCAGAGCAGAGGGGACGGGCTGTGGAATAGCTCAGTGCAGAGAGCTAAGGTCAGAGCAGTGTGAGGACACGCTCAGGTCACTGCATTTGGAGAAACTCAACTTAAAGGGGTTGCAACACCCTCGCCGATGCAATGGCGAAGGAGTGCTTGCGAATAAGCCCCACAGCATGTCACCACATCACACAGGGGACATTGCAGTGGTTAATCCTGCCTGGCAAGGCAGAAGTTAATCTGAGTATGATGTAAAAGTCTATTATCCAATGATCTGTGTTACATCCTGTCTCTGTGAGCTGAGAGGTAATTGGAGGAGCAGCCACCACCTGACCAAGGGGAGATAATAAAACCCCTGGCCCAGAATGTTCTAGAGAGCAGTTAGCTGAGCAGTAGCTCAGAAGCAGACTGGAAACTCTCCAGTACAGACTCTGCGGAGTCTGTACAGCTAGCACACCAGACCAGAGCAGGAAGAGCCTAGCCCCTGCCTGAAGTGGAGCTAATAGCTAGTGAGTGAGGAAAGGGGTATCATCCTACCTTCAAGGGTGATACCTGAAGACATCCAGGATCAAGCTGAAGCATCCTACTAGGACACAGCTACCTCCCAGCCTGCCATTGCATCCAGGCTGGTGATCTACATCCTGTGGCTCCCTCCAAATACCTCTCCAGTACTCCACCATCTTGTTAAAGGCACGTTGCTGATGTTCCTGTCGGTTCCAATAAAGAACTGTAAGTGTTTCTGTTCAACCTCTGCCTCCGTCTGGTCCCTGCTACTCCGGCTGTCACCATCACAGGCACCCTGTCCACCACACAGAGACTCATACTCTAGACACCAAAGGGTTGCCCCAGGGAGATCCGCTATAGCAGCCTCTCCCTCATCATTTCTTGCCAACACCACCCTGCTGGAGACCTGCCAGGCTGTAGGACAGCCCACCGGTTCCCCATACCAAGCACCGTGACACAAGCGTGCTTAGGCCGCAACCGCCAGCCACTCAGGTACTGCGGGCCCAGGCTGTCTCCAGGCCCCAAGAAAAGGCTAGGCCCCGGTGGGGGATGTTGCAGGGTATTCAGTCAATTTGAGGTTGTTGCCTTTTAACGGGACAGGAGATAACTTCCACTGATCAGGGGACAGAGGTCCCTTGTACCACCCAAATGCATGGAGTGGCTTGTGATTTCTAGGATTGTGTCATGGAAAATGAATTGAGTGTCTGTACACATGTACCTGGCCTTTCTATTTATTATGGGGTACAATGGGCCCCTGTTCTTGTCATTAGGGGTGATCCCCCAAATGTTATCTTGCTATCCCTTACCGCTTAAGTCTATCCCTTTATTTACCTATTCCTGTATAAGGTGCTGTCAATGTAAGAGAATAGCAGCATGTAAAATCATTAAGAGTCAGTGACGCATCGCATGGGGAGTCTACGATTTGTTCATATCTAGGAACGTCTATTGCCCCTATATCGGCTAGTCTTACTCTCTGATTGACCTCTTCAATCCTCAAGACATAATCTGATTAACATACAAGATATATAATTGGGTTACGACTTCACGGCTTGGGTACAGCTTGGGGTCTGCAGGGACAAGCCCCTGGAGCTGTGTATATGTATGAGCCGTCATTGTGTGACCGGGACGCCAGTCATTCCCAGATGCCTCTGTGTGGAGTCAGGGAGTCATCTGGTAGGACATATGGCCTATGTAATGGGCAAAGAGAAAGGACATGAAAAGATGAAGCCATGTTTGCTTTCCTGCGTCTAAAAATATTCAGGATGAGCCATTAGTTAACATACAGCTGTATGTCCCCCCCTATAACCTCAGGGGGGTAGGAAATTAAAAATTTTCAGGCATAATCTAGTTTTTGTGAAGCCACTAAATACAAAAGACATTATGTTAAAAAACTAATGAAGTTCTGTGTCACCGCAGACATTTTGTTTCCGCAGAAGTTACTCAATGTTCGAAAAAATTATTCTGTAAACAGAAAATCTGTTGTTGTTTTTTTGGTTCACATAACTTGTTACCTAAGCACAAAATATACGTTTACTACAATGTGGTGAGTATTTTTTATGAAGACAGAATTCTTGGAGTGATTTATCAGAAGTGTCTGAGGTAAAACTGGTCTAGTTCTACTTGCCCAATCAGAGCTCAGCTTTCATTTTATAAACAGCTGTGGGAAAATGAAAGCTGAGCTCTGACTGGTTGTTATGGGCAACTAGAATAGTACTGCTCTCAAACACTTCTGATAAATCTCTTCCATTATGTAAAAAAAACTAATGAAATTCTGTGTCACAAAATAAAATTCTATGTCACCACAAACATTTTGTTTCCGCAAAAGTTAATCTATGTCATAAAAAATGATTCTGTAAACACAAAATCTGTTTTCTTTGTTCACATAATTTGTTACGTAAGCAGAAAATTAATGATATTTTACTAAAATGTGGTGAATATTTTTGTGAAGACATAATTCCTAGGGTGATTTATCAGAAGTGTCAGAGGTAAAACTGGTATAGTTCTAGTAGCCCAATCAGAGCTCAGCTTTCATTTTATAAACAGCTGTGGGAAAATGAAAGCTGAGCTCTGATTGGTTGTTATGGGCAACTAGAACAATTCTGCTCTCATACACTTCTGATAAATCTCCCCCTATGTATTTTGCGTCCATGTAGGGTATTTTGTGATCACCTAATTCATTGTGCTGTATTTTGTGCTTACAAAATGAATTCTGCGAAAAAAACAGGGCCCCAAAGGATAGAATCGTATCAATGGGGGTCATTTATCATTAGGCAGGGACAGTTCTATGTCTGTTTTTAGAGCTCCTCTGCCTGTCAAAATTATTGTGGCTTCAAAATTATTGTGGCCTTTAATAAATGTTTAATGCTTTATTTGCTTTCTGAGATTTTTATTTTTCTCAAAAAGTTGCAAATGCCTAAAAAGTCGCATAGTCACTCCAAGGGACTGGCATGACTATGCGACTTTTTATGTGACTTTTAAAGAAAAGTCGCAAAGTCCTGAATATGGCTTTACGCTCCGTTGCACAAGCAGTAGTTTTATGTCGATGTCAGAATAACGCAGTGGCGGATATAGCCCTGTGCGACTTTTTAGTCGCAAAAAACCTCTATGCAACCTTTTTTTAGGCTTATTAATGACAAAAAAGCCCAGCAAAACCAGTAATAAATAACTCCCAATGACATTACAGACAGTGCCTGAGATTGCCATGGGCCCTGTCTTCTTCAGGGTCGGAGGCTCCACATGTTCCCGTGTACAGAGGGCTATTGTTGCTGGCGCTCCGAGGCTTTCTGTCACCGCAGATGATACTGGGCTTGAACTTGCCACGGCGCTGACCTGTGCATCTGTCCCTATCCAAGACATAGGAGACAGCAGGCACTGGGGGATGTCAAGGCAAACAGCACGTTCTCATCAGTGACCCCTCTAGTGGTCTGCGAGGCCTCGTGTAATGTCCAAAGCAAATAAAAATTGGATTTTGTCTCTTCTTGTCACTTTTATCTTCCGCTACTATGTATAAGACGGAAATGCAGAATGTCAGGGGGATGTCAGAGAATTATGGGGTTTATGATAAAATCTACTGCCATTTCCCACAGAACAAGCTGTTTAGAAATTTTTCAGGGTTGTCTACGGAAGAAAAAAATCTGCTTTCAGGCCGCAGGCAAACGTGGGATAGCTCCAGCGATTTACAGTCATAAAAAGTTGAAGGGATTAAAAGAATTATTTAAATAAGGGACTCAAAAGATAGTTTTACAGTGCAGGATTGACATGTGCTTTCCATAGTCACCACTAAAGGGAGCTTAGTAGTGCAAAAGTATGCAGATTGCTCATATGCTCCCTCTAGTGGTGGCTGCATGTAGTGAGGAAATTGTGTTTCAACTCTAAGTTTGGTGCTCTGTCTCAGGAGATGGATGAGGATCCATTTGGCAAGCTCTGTGTAGCGCTGCATAATCTGTGTGTGCTATAAAAATAAAGGAATTATTATTATTATAAATAAATGTAAATTGTAACTGGGCCAAACAAATTACACAAACCTGGGGATGAGATTTTTGGTTGTGACTTTCCCTTCTTTCACGACACGTACATACTGGTTTGAGTGTGTATGTGTATTGGTGAAATGGAAGGAATTGCTATTGGCCAAAATGTGTCAGACACATGGGCTAGGTGCCATTTAAGGTAGAGATGCAAAATACCTCCATTGAGTTTATCTCATTATAGAAGGTCAAAAGTCTCCCCATTGAGGGATTGAGCACTCCCCGCAACTGTCCCAGATTGAGTTGGAGAGTCCTGGATTTTTGGGCCTGTCCTGTTTGTCTTCCAGGCAATGATAGAGTTGGATGCAATCGTTGGCCACCATTAAGTCTCTGTCTCAGAAGAAGATGGGGTATCATAAAATGGGGGCTTGTGGAAGGGGGGAAATAATAAATGGGGGCTACAAAAAGGGGGCATTAGAAGTTTGAGGAACATTATAGGTGGGGGATAAAAGAAGGGGGCATTATTAGTTGGTGGCTAGGTTTGCCCGAGAAGGGGGGTAGTCTGAAGATTTTGGCTATAGAATGTAGCTGAGTACCTTCTGTCCTGTGTCTGCCCTATCCACCAGGGGCAGCATATGCTGTATAGGGCAGTTGTCTGTAACCAGTCATAGCAAGTTAGAAGTTGTAGTTACACAACAGACATTATTCATTAGGCGTTTAGGTAAATTATTTCACACCAGGCCTCTATGCTTATCCATCAGGTACAGGGATGACTGTAATGACTCCCTCCCTGCAGTGAATAGATCCCCCCCTAGTGGCCACACAAGGCTCCTCTACAATGCATGAGGCTCCCTTTTAGGATTTCACAAGTAAGTGTTATATCTGTCAGTGGCACAGGCCCATGTAATCAGCCCAAAGTGATAGTGGGGGTGTCAGAACCCCCCCCCTGTACACCATAAAATGTGACACACTTCTGTCTTTTCAACAAACACTTCGCTCCAACACGTATCTCTGACAGCACTTGGACAGGATGGACCCAAGAGGGACCTCGGCTCGCAACGGATCTATTTATATACCAGCCTGTGGTGCAAAGAGGGAGCGCGGGGAGCGAGCACATGAAATCAGAGATTAACCCCGTCCATTCTAGAATCACTACTCCCTGCATTTATAGTAGTGCTACGGAAATACAGGAATAGTCAATCACTTAAAGGGGAACTCTGTATTACTGTACTCTGTATTACTGATCAGATCAGTGGGGTCCAACTCGTTTACCCTGCATCCTCCAGCTCTTCATGTGAATAGGAGCAGAACTGCAGTTTCCTGAAACCACATCTATGAAGTGGACTACCCCTTTAAGTGTATATTCACATACTTATCGCAGGAAAGTGTAGACCTCTCCCATAACTCTTAATTGGTCAATTTTGCAGTTTTATGCAATCCTCAGTCAGATGTATAGAACAGCCAAAGAAATTTCTGCAGCAAATCTTCCCCTTGTATTAATCCACTGTAAACTTTCTTCTACTGCAGTCACCCGTATGTATAGTAACTACAGCCTGGTTAAAGGGCTTGCACTTGATTAGTAAAACATGTATACTTTATTTTAGCAACAGCGCCACCCTTGCCCACAGGTTGTTGTTGGTACTGCAGCTCCACATCACAGAAATGAATGGGAATGAGTTGTAATCTAAGACAAAGGCAGTGCATAACTTGTAGTGCTACGTTGTATGAGAAAAGCAACCTGTTCTTTTCATTGTGGACATGGCCTTTAAATGTAATATTCCATGCTGGAGACTTTCCGTAGAGTAAACAGTCTCCATCAGCTAAATATCGCAGCCCTCTCCCCACACGTCTCCTCCTGTCCTGCTCCCTCCCACGTGTGACAACAAGAGCAGCCTGCAATGAATCCTGAGGGATTCCACTGCAGCGGGGCGTGTCTGTGGCGAAAACCACGCCCCCAATACGCTGTTCTCGCGGCGACAGGGCGGGCAGATGTTTCAAAGTGGGCGCGGCTGCTAATTTGCACGCCCCCTTAGCGCGGCAGTTCGATGCGATCTACCGAAGCAGGGCGGGGCTGAGTGTCAACGCCTACAGTATGGGCGGGGTCTGGGCAGTCAGAGATTTTAAATCGCAGTTGTGCGGCATTGAGAGGCAGAGTGTGAACGGAGGTACAGGAGGGAGGTGTGTGCGGCTAGAGCGGAGATATATACAATGCTGAAGAACTGCGGGAGGAAGCTTGTGCTGTCCCTGGTGGGCGCTACCCTCACCTGCCTGCTGGTGCTCATGGTGGACCAGCAGACCAGGCAGGTAGTGGTGCTAGAGCTGCCAGAAGACAAGGAGGACTCAAGACAACTGGTGCTGGAAGCTGAACAACCTCCTGCCCAGGCTGTGGACGGGCAGGAAGCATCTGCTGACACTTCCAAGGCTACCCAGACCTTCTCATCCTACATTAACAAGCTGACCCGGGTGAGGAGAGACGTGGAGCAGGTGGCCACCCCATCCACCGAGGCTACCAAGCCCCCAGTAGAGGACATCACCCCTAATGACGTCTTCATAGCGGTGAAAACCACCAAGAAGTTCCACCGATCCAGAATGGACCTTCTCATGGACACTTGGATCTCCAGGAACAAAGAACAGGTGAGAGATTTGATGCAAAATTGCTACTGAAACATTGTAACAGCACCTCGGCTGAAGTGACATTGGCTAAAAAATCTCTTCTCCCATATCATTTATGTTACACTGAATAAGAGACATCTGTGCAAGGGCCATGGTTTGGTGATGGCTTCTCATTGGAGATCTTCTATGAGATCTTGATCTGCAGATTTGATGTCTATGTTGCATCTGCCGATAAATATCTCATGTCTTTGGTAAGATGTCCAGGTCTAAGTGGCTTGGAATTCTAATTGCTTATCAGATGTGGAAATATGGGTTAATCAAATTATGGGTTCCACCAAAAAAGCCTTGAGTCTTCTGCAGCCTTCTAGTTGGACATTACATGGTCACCTCTAGACGACTCTCTACAAGCCTAGTGTATCTTTGTGTGGTCCATACATTAAAGGTAGATGTCTACATTTTTCTCCATCATGCCTAAGAAGACCATGACCACCCTGACTAGATTATGCATACTTGTCATCAAAGGTCCATGTTAGGTGTCTTCTTCAATGTAGTTTTGGATGTTTTTCTCTAAGATGTTCCCATATAAGTACTAGGTCCTTCTTAAGTCTTTAGCAACTTTTGAGATCTTGATATGATGTTCTACTAAGGCTTTCTGTGAGGAACCTTCATTAAACTGAGGCTTCCATACTTGGCCTCAAGCTTTTACCTGGTATATAGTTTCTTCTCCCATTCAACAGAGTAGAATTCATTGGGACAATTTTTTTCCTTAAGGAAAAAAAAAAAATCCGGCTCCTGAATGAGAATCCGAGTCTCCATTGAAGATCAGGGGGAGAGAGAGAGAGAGGATAAATTTCAGGAGTCTTATAGAATGACATCCCTTAGAATGAATGTCTTCTTTGGTTTCTCATTGTTTTGTTCGGTCTTGCAGGCAGTTCTAGTTCCCAGGGACCGAGGCTGTTCTCTCACGCTGTCCCCCTGCGTCTGATAACAATGCCCCTTTTCTCCAAGCAAGGAGAAAGGCTTTTGCCGCCTCTTCCATGAAGCTTTTATCATGGGAACACTTAAGTCCAAGCTATCGCTGTGGTGTCCAGGTCAGGTTGCCTAGAGAAGTGGGCCAGTGAAGCCCTAAGACAAGAGCGGTGGGGGTTAGCTAGTAAAATAGTAAGGAGGGGGTAGCAGCGTTCTGGGATCCCCTTTGACAGGTTGACAGTGCTTGTAGGAGACATGAAGGACATGGGGAAATGTGACCAAGAATAAGCTTGGACGCGGAGTCTTTCATGGCGACCTAGTGTTGGGTCTTTGAGATATGGCTTGACAGCTATAGACGTGTGGGATAATCCTCTAGAATAAAAAAAAAGCTTCTCTGTACCGTCCCTTTAAGAGTCTCCAAAATGGTTTTATGCAAATTTCTTTAACTGTTCCTTCTGCAGAAGATGAGGTTTTATCTCTTTCTTATTTAGTCAGCAAAGATCTTGTGTTTTGTCAACAGTTCTTACTAAATCGTCCTTACGGCACAAGTGGAATTTCCAGTCCGCTCACTTCCAGCGTGCCCCTGGGTAGTAAACATCCAATGTTTAACCCAAAACAGAGTAGTCACCCACTCACACACACGCGCTCTACCTCAATTATTGGCACTCATCTCGTATAGGAGTTAACCCTTCCAGTTATTCCTGTGTCTTGTAATATTTTACCTGGTTGCCTTGGTGGACTTTGTATCTTTCAGGGACACGATAGCCAGCGGTATCCTATGTCTTATTCTGGTGCTCAGATACTGTTACCTTACTCCATTGTCTTGATTTTGGTATTGGATGACTATTTTGGTTCCTCATTATAAAAATATGGACCACCCCTGCCGGTAACTGAGCAGAGAGCTTCTATAGGTTTCTTCTAGGTAACATACCTTGTAGAGCTTGAATGTCACAAGGTGGCTTGTTGCTAGAGCAATACCCTCTGGCGCCTATTAAACTTTGATATTTCAGGAGTGGAATCTGAGTAGATTTAAAGGTTTTATTAAGGACAATGGTGGCCCCTTAGGCACTCGTTAATATGTAGTTTCTATTTGGTAGACAAGAGTTATAAGCAGGTTCATAGATGGCTGATGTCCTCCAGCTCCACGCGGAGGTGAGATATTCTGCGTAGAGTATGTGCCTATGGCCATGAATGGGTTAGGCGCTATGCACTTATGCTGTTAGGATCCTGCACCCGTGGCAGTGACAAGACAGAGGTTGCTTCTGTCCTCGGGTTTACCGGCTCAGGAGAGGCGTGCCGTGCACCTGACATGCTCCTGACGTGCTCCTCTGTGTATATATCAACAAGGTCGAGGCTGGAAGAATTCCGATTTGTGTTTGTGGTATAAACATACCTGAGTTTATGGTCCAAACTTATCAGATATAACTGGGAGGAACTGGTTCTGACCACCTGGAGCAAGTTCTTGAGGGGCCACCAGAGATTGCAGAACCAGTTGAAATACAAAAATATACAAAACAGGGTGGGGAGGTAATTTTTGTTATTTTTTTTTAATCGCCAGGGATGAGCTGCTTGTCCTGTATCAGGGGGGTGGAGAGGCACCTGCTCGATCAGCTGTACTGTCCTCCTCCCATAACATCTTCAGCTGAGCAGGTATCATCCTGTCTAACCTGTCTGCTGGCACCGCAGCGGGAGATTCAAATTTTTAAAAAATTCACATCCAACATGGGAGATTGCACCACAACTTGTTAATTTAGTATCAGTCTCCAGATCTGTATACACAACAGTTACAAAATTATATGACACTACCCCCTCCGGTCAGAACTTTACCCATTGTTAAGACTAGTAGCAAGACCAGACCTCTAGGGGGGCAAAGCGAAGGAGGGGTCGGTGGGGTCTTCATTGTCCACACCTACAGTAGTGGTGGTCTCTATTGTTCCAAGAGGAGTTGGCATCCTGTCATTATTTAAGCTGCTGATTTTTAGAACAATGATGTTTCCTCTGCCTCTTTTATTTTTTCTCCTAAGGGTCTACAAATTTGGTGACCAAAACTTAAAATGTTTTCTTTTTTCGAGAAGTGCAAGGAGACGAAACTAAATGTTCATATCGAAAGTTTCCTATGAAAAAAAAACAGAACTCAACAGTGAGTCATGAGCTGTTAAGAAATTCTGTTTTGCAATTTTTTGCTAATTTTTGGCCACTTTAGCAGTAAGAAAGCTGCCGCCCTCCTCCCACCGCTCCTCGCCTGTCGCTTTGACATTCACTGTCACCTACAAGTTAGTCATGTTGTAAAACTTCCGAGACTTTTTTTTATTATTTTCGCAATCGACACTAGTTGACCTTTAGGATGTTAACCTCGCGCCTTATGGAAAGTTTTCGCTATACTTAATATTTGGGTAAAGCAGACTCTAAGGGACGTTGGTGTCCTTCACAATGTCAGGGGGACATCCATATATTTTTATTCCATAGGGGTAAAAGGTGACGCTTTGGAATGTCCAGATTCTTACATTAGCTAGGGAGCAGATAAAGGTTAATTGTTTGGGTTTTATTGGATTTCCTGACGTGGCTCCTCAAGTCATGGGCCAGGCAGGAAGGGGTGTGAGGTAGCGATTCTGCAGATCACAGATATCTCCCGAGAGGTGACACTTAGGGCTTTAAGCAGTCCCGTCCCTTCCTTCCAAGGAGCAAGGAGCAGGCAAGCAGACTACAAGCTTCCGGAGTTTCCTTCCAATAAAGGGGGTGCATGCTGTTCCTTTCCTGTCCATCCATACAGAAAGGAGACTCTTCTTTTATAGCCAAGAATCATCGCATTGTCTCTTTGGGGAAGGAGGAGGGGAGGGGGGGTAAGAACACGGATCAGATTGTTCTTAGCAGGACCTGGCCATAAACAGTCTTTTTATCTATTTATAGTATAAAGGCAGCTCCTAGCGAGATGAAATAACCGTACAATAAAAAAATAGCGCACATTCCTACCGCCGGCGTTGTGTCCATTGGGGAAAATGTGGCTCGGAGAAGTTAAGCAGTGGACGGGGTTTTAAGAATTGTGACAATGGACACAATAGACACTTTAACCAATTTCTCCTTTTCTTGTGTTAAATTCAACTCCATAAATCTTGGACCCACCCCCTCAGCTTCATTCATTTACCCCCACCCCCTCCTTTGGGTATCACGGGAGGAAGAATAGGTCTCCGCATCAATCATTTTCTTTTCTTCTCCCTTCAATACCCCAAGCTTAACCAAGCCAGCTGTATGCTAAAAAGGACGGACATGTCGCAACTTAAACTTTCCCTTAATAACTAGGGGGGTAGCGGGTGACATTTAGCCCCTTTTGTTTTCTAACAGGCTCCCAACTTTTCTCCCCAGACACAAAGAATACCCACTGCCAGTATAAATGGTTGTTGACAGTGGAGCTAGCACTTCAGTTCCTTTACAGAGCCACTTCCCTCCTACCACTTTGTCTTTTGTTGCCCTGTTTCCACTTTGTTTAGTTTTTTTACTTAGCTTTTACCTAAAGCGAGCAGCAGCTGGCATCATGTTCCCTGAATCTTTTTTTTTTCCTGCTTTCTCCAAAACTGATTGATGGGACTTGTGTTTTCTCATGTTGTGAATATTTTCCTCCCCACAACAATGAGGGCGCACAATGAAAACCTAACCACAGAGAGACAGCCGACATCTGCTAAGCCTTAGCTGTGTAAATAAGGGAGTGCGGCCGGGCAGGTGGAGAAGGTAGATCTGGGCGGGGTAAGGAAGGTAGATGGCAACCTTTGCCGGGGCATGAGCCTAGCGCTTTAAGGATGTATTGAGTTACATAGGGCGTGAAAACAAAAAAAAGAATTTTTGAAGCAAAGTCGCAGGCAGGTGTTAAGGCTAAGGATGGGGTATGCGATGCCAAGTCTCGTGCCATAGAGAGAAACAGCTGCTCTTACAGTAGACAATATCTTATAGAAGAGTAAAGAAGGTCTTTTATACTTTGCGTTGGTTGTTTAGGTTATTATAGTACCTTAGACCACCACGGTCATTAGGATCATCATCGCCTTCTCTGTATTATACATCTTCTGTATAACAAAGCACTAGAGTTAAATCTTCCTCCATTGTCATTTACCAGCCTCGGGTTAGGGGGGTGGGGGGTTATTCTTGAATTTTTTAACCAACACAGCTGTCTCTATACAAAGCCTCTCCACACAATAGAATCTGCTTGTGGATCAACACGGGGGTAGTCCCAAATTACATGCTCCGTCCTCTTAACCATCTGCTTTTTCTCTATACTATTTGAATAAGCCTCCCAGGTGCATGGAAAATAAAATCTAATCATCTTTTGTTGGTTTTGTATCTTTCAGACTTACATTTTTACAGACGGGGAAGACGAAGAGCTGCAACAAAAGACAGGTGAGATGGGGGGTTTATGTTTTCCTTAATTTAATTTTGGAGGGAATTTAACACCCAATGCCAATTCTGTGGTGCAATTAGAAAAAAAAATCTCATTTTAAATGAAACTTTTAGAATTTTAGGACGTATTTGAGTTTATTTTTTTCCAAAATAGGCTTTAAAGCAATAAAAAGATAGAGTTGATTTAAAATCATCCTGTCTGTCAATATAGGAATAACACAAGGGGGTTTAGTGCCCCTTCGGCTTTGTTGAGGCATAATCCTTACAAATGCCCGCCGTCCCTCTCCGAGCTCCTTAAGACTGTATCTTACCCCTTTTTTTTAATGGTTAAGACCTTCTTAACTAGACTGTCGAGGAGTTATCTATAGTATTAACCAGTATGGATAGTGGGGGGCTGGAACACCAGCGGAGCGGTGGGTTTTGGGCTAATGCGGCATGTGTAATTTTTTTTTTCCCCCATTGAGTCTGGGTCATGGCCTTTATTCTCCTCATGTAAATGATTTCCATTCAGACTACTGATACAGCTTCTATTGAGAGCGCACAGCCAGTAACAGGTGGCCTGATCTGGGAAAGTCCACGCTCAATAGGACAGAGTTCCTTGCAAAAAAAAAAAAAATAGCTTGGGGAGGACCGACTTGTAATTAACCCTTTCAAAAATTTCCCTCCGCATGAGCTTGCCCAGCCCCCAGTTCTTTGCAAAGTGACAATGTCGTGTTCCATCTGCTACCTCCATCCCCCAGTGTGATGGGTTATTCTCCACTGTAACCCAACACCCTCACCCCCAGCAGCTGTATTAAACCCTGCATGCAATGACCCATCATAACCCATAAGTCTCTTCCATTTTAACCATATTTTTCCCTTTAATCTTACAGGAAACGTCATCAGTACCAACTGCTCAGCAGCTCACAGTCGTCAGGCCTTGTCCTGCAAAATGGCCGTGGAGTATGACAAGTTTATCGAGTCCGGCAAAAAGTAAGTGTCCGGAATACAAAATAAAATATCAAAAATGGTTGATATAGACATTATATTGAGGTCATACTGTGCTAGCTTGTTCTTGGATCTAATTTTTGCACTTGTCCTTAGGTGGTTCTGCCATGTGGACGATGATAACTATGTCAATATGAAGACTCTGATCAAACTGCTGTCTCGATATTCACATACTAATGATGTTTATATTGGAAAGCCAAGCTTAGATCGGCCCATCCAAGCAACCGAGAGAATCAGTGAAAGCAAGATGGTGAGTAGCATGGACCTACTTGAGACCCCATAAATGATGTACCTTTAAGATAGTCTTCTAAATTTTCTTGGACCTGTATAATGATGTAGATTATTTTCACAGCGTCCAGTCAACTTCTGGTTTGCCACTGGAGGAGCAGGCTTCTGCATCAGCCGTGGGTTGGCCTTGAAGATGAGTCCATGGGCAAGGTAAGGATTAATATATTATAAGTACCATGACATGTTTAAGGAGTCACAATTCTACTTAAATGATGCTTTCGTATGGAATTTTTTTTTAATAAGTTGTTTTTTCATTAGTGGTGGACACTTTATGAACACCGCCGAGAAGATCAGACTTCCTGACGACTGCACAATCGGTTACATCATTGAGTCTGTGCTTGGTGTGAAATTGATCAGAAGCAATCTCTTTCATTCGCATTTGGAGAACCTGCACCAAGTTCCTCAAAGTGAGATCAACAATCAGGTAAGCAAACCATTTTGGATGATGGGAACTACAGAAGTCATGAGCTCTTGGCATTGTTGTCTGGATAGAACATGGGTTGTAACTGGTGTTTTTTTGTTCTACAGGTAACATTAAGTTACGGAATGTTTGAAAATAAGAGTAACACAATCCTGATGAAGGGGGCTTTTCCGGTTGAGGAGGATCCTTCAAGGTAAGGATCATTTTTAGACTTTTGGATACTTAGTGGCCCATGTACGTCCATGAATCTACTCAAAGACCATATTTGGTATCAAAAGCTGTGGTATCTAAACCCAACATGGGTATTGGGTTGGGAGTGATTATGATGAAATTGTATGTCACCTAACATCCCATATGAAAGTCTATAGTTGTAATACCTATATAAAGATGGCTGTCTAGATCTAGTCTCTAAAACATGTTCTCCTTTTTCTAGATTCCGATCCATCCATTGTCTGCTGTATCCAGACACTCCCTGGTGCCCCACAAATATTTCCTATTAGAAGAGAACAAATCTTCTTCAACCTCGTCCCAAGTTTCCCTGGTATCCAAAGGGCTATGTGGGACCTGTACGTGTTACCCTTGATGTGAACGTCGCCGATTTCTGGTGCTGTGCATGGAACGCACAGTGTTTCGTTACATAGGCTGCTGTGCGGCCGCTTACTGTCTCTGCCTGAGCAGTCAGTGACAGCTTATCTCTACAGAACACCTTCCTCGTGTGGCTGGAGAGGTGTGCGGACTTCTGGAACAGAGCCCGGAGACGGACATACCTAGTTCTCGTATGTTGCGCGGCTCGGTCAAGGACTATAGACTCTTATACAATTGCTTTGCAGTGTCTGCTATTCTTATAGAATGTATGCCAAGGACCTGCTCGCTAAGAATTTGCTTCCTGTGAGCTACCCATAGTTTAACTACTTAAAGCTTTCCCCGTAGTGGACCAAATTTTTTTTTTCAAGCACCAATTCTCTAGAACTGGACCAATGATCCTTGTTCCCTAGTTACTGAAATATTTTACCATTTTGGTACTTTTTATGTTGAATAATTCCAGCAGGACCTTCTTGGTGCTACAAATTTTTTGACTTCTTGTAGGTCTTGCGTACAGATTTGGGAAAGCTTTAAGTTATTCTAGAGCATGCCCCCCCCTATATTTTCTAGGCTCCGGAATTATGTCCAAATGAAGACCCCCTAACCCTATATTGTTATTTCATTGTACTTACGCTCTGGTACTATCAAGGTGTGACATTCTCTAGTGTTGATTCTTGAGGGTCACCACTGGGAATGTTGTCTCAGATAGGATCAGAGCTTTACCACGTTCCTGCCCGTGTTCTGCATCGTATTTGCTGCAGTTGTGGTTGTGAACTGGGTAATAACTTCAAGGCACTTTGATTTATCGTGTATGAATATTAGAGCTGGACTCTAGAAGCACCTAAATCTGCTGCACTGGCTAAGAACTTCAAGTCTTGTCCCCATCCTTCCTCTTAACCAATATTCATAGTCAAGAGGAAGCAGAGGGAGTTGTAGTAAGGCCTTAAGGCCACTTACTTTTTTTTTAGACTATTTTTGGGTTCAAAAGTTTCAGTGCTAAAACTCTGCCAGTAAAGACTCTGTTAAGGACCAAACTTTTTCAAACCTGCTATTCTAATGGGCCTACATTTGAATTAGGTATAGTACGGCCTTGTATACAACGACTTGGCACATTAGTTACCTGTAGATCAGGTGTGAGCCAAAATAACCTCCAGCCCATGTTACATAACATCTTAACCCTCTTTCTCGAAGCCCTGGCACCTATGACTCCCAGTTTAACTCTATGCAAAACTTTTACCCCCATGGAAACTAACTTTTCGCATTTCGCAGAGTCCACCACCCTTTCATGGACTGGAACACCATGCTGATGTCAAGCAGCGGTCTACGGTCATACTGCACAGTTGTGCTCTGCAGACTTGCTATGCCACTTATTAGTTTCCAGCACTCGGTGGGTGATTTCTCGCGGGTCCATTTATTGGCAGAGTTTTATGGCAGCGTCTAGGTGACACTTTTGGGGAGTGTATTATTTTTGCCCATAATGGGCATAACTTGTATATGATGTAAAGATGCAGTATTTTTACTGTAGATCTCACAAAAATTTTTAATGTATCTAATGAATTTATATTTTCTGTGGATCAGAAAATGAATTTTTTAAAATCAAAATCTGTTCTATCTTAAACGCGCTTGCATTATTAATTTAATTGTCCCAGTATCTGGGAGTTCGTTGTTATAGTACTTTTATATTTGTTTTTCTAAATCTAAAGAGAATTAACAATTGTTCTCAGGGGAATTATACCTGGTGTCAGAGTGATTCTGATGTTTGTCGTTCTCTGCTTGCAATAAAAGCAGTTTCTCGCAGAAAGTTGTTGTATTGTCTCAATATTTATTGTGCCATTTGTGTATTTTACTCATCCGTGATCACATGATTGGGGGAAAGCTTGGGGAAAAATGCAGGAGTAGAGATGAGCAGATCTGGACTTAAGGTTTGGCAGCTCCTCCTAACCCGGACATGTTTCTTAAGGCAGCTTTATGGCCTTAACTATGCGTAGTTGTGATTGGCCAGGTGGACACACCTGGCCAATCCCAGCCATGGCTAGTTGCTTGAGGTGTAAAGCTGGCTGATTGGCAACCAAAGCAACTTGTCCAAGTTGGGCGCAGCTGCCGCGCCTAAAGTTCGAGTCTGCTCATCTCTATCCACAAGCACGATGTCAAAAAATTGTCATTAATCATCTATGTTCTACATATTGATTATGTTCATCAATTTGCTCTACATTTTACCCCGAAATGATCCAGTTATGCTCAAAAATTAACTTTTGATAAATAAATTTGCATCTGTGTCATGTGTAGGTGGTTCCCTCTCATGGGTTCTGTTTTAGATTTTCCATATTTCGACTAATGTTAATGGCTGCAATATTTAAAAGGATTTACCAAATTCAGCTAAAAATCCACTCCCACAACCTGATGTGTTTGATCTCTGCTGGACTGAAAGTAGTTGTAAATGATGGAGAAAAACTAGCCATAAGAGGGACATATAAAAGTCATAATATTGGAAATTCTCAATACTTGATCCATTGCATCCATGAAATCAGATTGTTACTACTGATTATATTAAAAGTGTTTTCCAGGGACCCTGGGGGCAGGAGTAACCAAAAAAGTTTACTTTCCCTGTTCCAGAGCGCTTATTCAATCACCATAGTGTTCTCTTACCACTGACGTCTCCGAGCCAACACCACTGAAGAGCGAAAGACTACCTTCCATCTTATTTTTATTACCCCTGCCCTAGCTGCTAGAAGTCTTGGAAATCCCTTTAAGGTCAAAGCCTTGTAGTAATTGTTGCAGTTTAAAAACCTGCAGCTAGTTAAAGGAACACTCCATTGAAAGCTTGTTCATAGAATTCTATCTTTTGAAGGGAGGAGCATGACTCTGGGTTCTAGGAAGACAATGAAAATGAGTCATGATCCTACCTTCAGGCCCTGCACCATGAATTGGCTTTGAGTGGAGTGTTCCTTTTTGAGTCCAAGAACTACAGATATTTTGTATCCTACAGGAGGTCCAGCTCCATGTTCTGGCCTCCAATGCAAAATCTATAACAAGGAATTCACCTACTATGTGCCATCTAAGAATACTGGACAAGATGACACCTTGCAAGCCCCAAATTTTTGGCCATAATTGAATTTTTATGTATGAAGAACTTTTATAGGAAGTTCTCACTTTGCTAATAAGTGTGCACATACAGGAAATGCTGACTATAAACCACAGCTTCTAACCGCATCGCCTGCTTCCTCTTCAGCTGCCCAGAAGGAGCAAGATACCCAGAAATGAGTCAGGCGCTGCCAGGCGGCTGTGCGCTCCTAGCCACAAGACTTGCTCAGCAACAGAAGATCTGTGATCCTTATCACACCATCTAACTGAGAAACAAAACTCTGTGGGCCGCTGGTTAATGTGACCGATTAATAACCCAACACTAAATGTGTCACGTAGGCCATTTCCCACCTTTTATCTGTAACCATTTGCTTTTTGACATGAGCAACCATCAGTTCTCTTAATACTTTGTTCTCAAATTAGTAACCGGGTCAGTTATTGCAAGGCAGTGCCAGTGGTGGCATCTACTCAGAAGAAAGGTTCATGGAAAGATTGGCAACATTTCCATGTTTTGGACCCATTCCTGATAATGGGTGGTATAATGGCCCATTCATTCAATTTAGAGTTGGAGGAAAGGACTCCCAACCCCCTCAATAATGGATTAGAAGAAAATCTCTCACAAGAAATGAACAAGCTTGTTGCTTACACTTGAAAGGTTGACTTGAGTTTGCATCACTTTGCTGATACTTTCATCACTCTGCTGACGTCTTCTTGACTTGTACCTCAGCACCACCTTATTTTGGACAGTCACTTCAGCCCTGTGTTATCTCAACTCATGTTGTCACCTCTGCTTGGTAGCCATGCACCGCCAGTAGCTCTGGTCTTGTAACTTTCACTCTCTATTTGAGCACTTCACCATCTACAATGTCATGATAGTGCACCAGTCTACAAGCTCTCTTGGGTCTCACATAGGACTCCTCTGAGATGGCCACACTCGTTCTCAATCGCATATTCACCCTGTTCCACCTGGGCCTAGACTATGACTGAGCCCAGGTTGGAGCTCTCTTGCTCCTATGAGGCCATAACCAGGCCTAGGATGACACCCTTTAAGAGCAAAGGGGACAAGGTAATGTATGCCCGATCTTCTGGTTTGGCTTTAGCAGTCATGTGCAACTGAATGGCAAATAACTGCTAAGACAACATCACTTCTGATCCAGTAGGAGCAGAAGTTTGGGAGACCAAAGAACCACCACTTGATGCCCTGTATGTTAAACAGTAGGTATTACAACTCAGAATCAATAGCAGGGGTGTAAATTGAAGGGGTGCTAAGGCTCCCACCAGAGCCCAGGATACTTAGTAAGGACTGTAAATTGGGACAATACATGGTGGCCAACAGCTTTGGTCAACATTGAAAGGGTTGGCCACTTTACCTCATGTAATGTGAGTAAGTTTTTGGGCAGGATATGAGGTCATTTACCAATATACATCTAGTAATAGTTCTGCTCCGCTTTCTTGACATGTAAATGGAAGCCTCCTGTCTTTTACCTCATCAGCCAGAGATTCCTGTCCATTAAATGGACGCAGATGGAAGGTCATGTGATCTCTATCTGTTCATGGACAATTGCCCTGCCAGGACCTGGCAGGGCAATTGATAAGGTAAAAGACAAGAAGCGTCAATTTACATATCAAGAAAGTGGAGCAGCACTATTAATACATATATACTGATAAAATACTTGATATCCTGCCCCCACACTTACACACACATTACAAGAAACATGAGGTAAAGTGGCCAACCCTTTTAAAGTTCAAGTACTGAACAGTGTAGTCCATGTGAAGTTGATATCTCTGTTTCGTAACAGGGCTGTGGACCCATTTTTAACTCTTCTACAAAGCATTCATGACTGGGGCCCCATAAAAAGGGTCAAAGGTCCCACACAAAATTGAGCATCTTACATATATTTGGTAATGTTTCCATCTGATGTCATGACAAGACCCATAGTTATATTTAGAAGGTTACAAGAGTTCTCCTGCTGAACAAATACTATAACTATACCACTAGACAAGATAAACACTCTGGGTTTCCGCTTCTGGAGTGGGAAAATGAATGGGGAATCTCAGTCATGCTAAGAATCAGATGCAAGTCATTATTATGCAGATATTTTTTCCATTGCTGGAGACTACCCCAGGACATTATACTGAGATGTCAATCATTTATAGCATATTCAGTGTATATTATAATCCGGGGAAGTAGAACAGTTTTTTTTTTGTATTGGACCATTAATAACCTACTTGAAGGTGGAGCTTCCTGCTAAGATGCCACATTAATATGTCTTGACCTTTCCTATCAGTCAAGATTAGGAACCACGCGAGCCCTATTGAGAAGCTTAGCCACCCAGCAAGTAAAATGGAAACTCCCCTTTAAGTGCTTCTTCCTTTTTCTCAAAAAGGAAACCAAGACACTTTTAAGAAACTTATCTCAGACACGAGAGTCTTTCTGGCAAGAATTAGAATGTAAGGAAATATATTCTGTCTGAATGATGACATTATAAAGGTCTAGTGTATAGTAGGTTTATAATCTTTATAATGATTTTTAATTTATATTAATTGTCATTATTTTCATATATTTTATAATAATTTATACTCTTTCCAGAAAACAAAGGTCAGAAAATTTTACCCACACTTTCCTACCATTTTTCTCTCCCGACCAAACACATTGCTGCTGTGGGTATTAGTTCAGATCAAGAACTTCATAAAACTCTTGAGGGACTATTTCAGAAGATTTTGTATATCTAATATAATGAATGGAACAGAGCTTTAGTTGTCGAAATTTCTCTAACAAATTGCTCCCAATAGGTCTCCATACTTGGAAAACCTGGAGGCTTTGGTGTGGCAACCCATTGGTACCCTACATTCATGTCATGGTGGCACTAATGGGTTACAGAAGTAGTTCTCTTACTCTGTAGACTACATGGTGTTACCATGCCAAGGTTAAACAGCTGGAATCAGTGTTGTCTCACACCACGACCATTACAGTGGGAGCCCAGGGGTCAGTCTTTGCTGGCCTCACACTGTGATTGTTTGGACATAGCCAATGACATTAAAGGGGTATTACGGTAATATGTCATAAATAATATACATGCAAATACCTGTAGAACATTCTCTAACATCTCCCTCCATCTCATGACCAACAAGTCAAGGGTAAAGAGTTGAGTACATAAACACCAGACCTAAAAAATGACTTGGTTTATTACATGCACGTCCATTTTAAGGTTTTTATAATTGTATTTGGGGGTAAACAACCCCCACCCCCATCCTCAGGTAGTGCCAGTCGAGGGGCAATAAACCTGAATGTAAGGTCTGGGTATTTTAACCTTTCTTCTCCTGTGGCAGGTCACTTCAGCTTGTGCATGACAATGACGGCTCCGCTTCATTCACACGCTTCTTTCACAATTCTAACCAAACATTCCCCCATTTTGGCCTTCCCCTCTGTCCCCCCCTTGAATGGAGCATGAATTGTGGGCCTGGGTGTCATGGAAACCTTTCTATCATCCATGAAAAAGGGTCTTTTTGTGTGAGGGGACTCTCTATCCTCGTTCCCTGCAGCTTTTACATAAAGACATGTCACAGTAAAGTGATTGTTGGGGTGTAAATAAACTGTTTGGATTTTAGGCGGTGGCGGAGGGGGGATGAGGAAACATTACACGGGTGACAGGACGGTTCACATATTCTAGACTGCGTCATCTCCTCTGTGGGGATACGTTTCTTATAGTAATGAGTAGCACTGAAGAAATTTTGGGCCACATTTATCACTTTTGTGCGCCTAAGTGTAGTAGTTGCGCCTAAATTCGGGCGCACTGTTTTGCCAGAATTATCACAAGCTACAACCATCTGTGATAAGTATATTTTCTGCCTCTTATTAATCACTTTACTTTAAAACAGTTTAGGCGCAGTTTAGGCGCAGTTTAGGCGCAATGTTAGATTCGGGCACTTACATGTGATCCTGCTACAAGCTCCTCTCTGCTTCTCCCACAGCCCAGAATGAAGATAACACTCACAGCAGCACCCAGGTGTGTGACACCCAGCACCCAGTGACCTCCACAGCAGCACCCAGGTGTGTGACACCCTGCACCCAGTGACCTCCTCAGCAGGGGCTTCTCCTGGAGGGGATCCCCCAGTGCTGGTCTCCTGCTGCACCCCTGTAATTCTGCACAGCATCCCCCTCTGACACACTGGTGATACTGTGCAGAATTACATGGGGGACACTTGTTTGCAGTATCTGCAAAATTCTGCAAGCTTATGCAAACTTGTGCAAAGTTCTCTTGCTCTTGCTTTGAGCTCAGCGTTTGCAGAATGTTTTGTAAATAGAAGGTGATGAACTGTAAATAGAGTCTGCAGCTCCTGTCTGCAGAGTATCTCACGTATCTATTATATGTTCTAGTGTCTGGCTGAGCTCTGCTGCTGGAAATGAGCTCTTCTGCAAAGGGGCTCAGTGCTTTCTTCTCAGATAACGCCACCTTTGAGCTGGAGTGTTTTTGCGCCCGTTTTTGCGCCTAAATGCAAAAGTCGCACGTGATGAATATCATTAGGCGCAGCAAAACATCTGGAATTGAACGATAGATGAGGGAAAGGTGGTTATTTTTGCTGCGCGGCTAATTTGACGTTTAATCGCAAAAATGGCGCAAAAACGGTGCACCTAAACGAAAAGGCGCAAAAACAACAGAAAAAACAAGTGATAAATGTGGCCCTTTGTGTTCAATATACAGGAGAGGGCTGATTAAAGGGATATTCAGATTACTATAAGACTGTGCAAGGGGTAACCGGAAAGCCCCAGTCCAAAATCTATACCAGGATCTCTAATTATAATGTATTGCTTATAGTTCTGGTAAAAAGGATGCATTATAGCAACTTTAAAGGAGTTGGCCACTTTACCTCATCTTTTATGTAATGTGTGGGGGTCAGCATATTAAAGGGGTTGTCTACTTTACCTCATGTTTTTTGGCGGGGTAGAATAGTAGTTCATTTACCAATTTACATATATTAATAGTTCTGCTCCGCTTTCTTAATATGTAAAGTGAAGCCTCCTGTCTTTTACCTCATCATTTTACCTCATCAGTCAGAGATTCCTGATCATAAAATGGCCGCAGATGAAGGGTCATGTGATCTCTATCGCCTTGCCAGGATCTTAACCTTATAATAATGTATTAAGGTCCTGGCAGGTTGATTGTCCACGGTCAAATAAGATCACATGACCCTCCATTTGCGGCCATTTTATGGTCAGGAATCTCTGGCTGATGAGGTAAAAGACATGAGGTAAAATGATGAGGTAAAAGACAGGAGGCTTCACTTTACAAATCAAGAAAGCGGAGCAGCACTTTTGATGTATATTGGTAGATTACCTCATATCCTGCCCCAACACTTACACACAAAAAACATGAGGTAAAGTAATTTACCAACATGTACCTATTAAAGTTCTGCTCTGCTTTCTTAATATGGAAAGTAAAGCCCCTGGTTCAGAAATGTCTTTTACCTTCACAGCTGCCATACAATTCTATAAAATGGCCGCAGATGGAGGGTCAAAACACCGCCAAGCCAAGTGTGCATGTTTCCAGGGCATCAACAGGAATAGCCATCGGCTGAATAGTGGTAATTTATGGGCAGTGTTACCCATATCAACCATGGTATTGCTTTCCTTTCTTATGCTACATTCACACGGCTGTATGGGGGGCGTATACACGGCCGACTTATGTATACGCTGTATATACGTCCCCCATAGACAGCAATAGACGCACATCACCGTACGGGAGCGGTACGGTGCCGCACACGTGTGCGGCACCGTAGCGTTCCGTAGCCGGGAGAAAGATAGGACCTATCCTATCTTTTTCCCGGAATACGGCGCTGTGCGTCATATATCGCTATGGAGAGGTGGTGTGGGTGAGCAGCGCTGTAGTTCTAGGTATAAATCTGACCATGATTTGATCTACATCTGCATAGAGTTTGTATATTCTGCTCCAACACAGGGAGCACTGCAACTACTTGTAACCCATGGGAGAGCCCTGCAGCGCCACCACAGGATTAACAAAGCATTACATATTAGAATCTATTGGCTGTATAAGTATGAATGTGTCCCTTTAAGAATCAGACAATGGAAAAATCATACGTGACTGCACAGCGGGTTAGTAACTCTCAGGAGAGACTTATGGGCCCTAATAATCACATGTTTACTGGCCAGGTGCCAACCCTCATGGTACACAGGGATCCAGAAGCCTGAATTCTCCTGAGTTTTGGTCCATCTCACATAATAGCTACTTGTATTTTGCCTGATCTCACCCAACGCAAAGACCAGATGGGTTGTGGGATGTCATCGAGTCGCAGATTACAGCCATTTGAGGGAGTGCGATAGGATCCTATTTCTAGAGGCAGGTGGCACAAATTTGCAAGAGTAAAATATATTCTTTCTTAATTTTCGAAACTCGCAAATCTGTCTACATCTGCAGGGATAACAGTGTCTCAGGCCTATGGTCTGGATTCAGTTTCAAAACATTAGAATTCCTGCAAATGTATATCTGTCAGTCAACACGGTAATGAGATAATATGTGGTAGACATGCGACTTAACTGCTTGGGTCTTAAAGGGGTTGTCCCGTTTCATATATTTTATTGGGGAATCCTAATTAAAGAAGAGACCTCTATGCATGATATTTATATGTTGAGACTAAGTTTTATATTGGAGTACCTGTCCATTTTAATGGACCTTGCAAAGTAATCTATTGAACCAAATAGGACCCAGTAGGACAGTCCTGATTCAGCCGTTCCCTGTGCTGCCCACTGCAAACACACAACTTCCTCTCTCTCATTGCTATAAGCCTTCCTCATGGCATTTCCCACAGGGTCACTCTTTTCACTGTCCATCATCATCGACAGAGACAGGAAGAGTGGAGAGGGAGGGAGCAGGAAGACTCATACTCTGCTGCTGCTGCAGCTCCTCCTATTCAGCTGAGCTCAGATATGTAAACAAGGAAACATGGAGGGTCTGCAGTACAAAAGTAAGTAGTAGGACTGCTGAATCACTTGATGAACATTCAGAGATTATCCACAAAGCAGTAAAGGTAATAAAAATGTATTTAAAAGATTGACCAACCCCTTCAAAATGTGCAGGGACCTGAAAAGGACTTTATTGTACTGGGTGGTGGGTTACAGTAGACAATGGGGGGGCCATAATGAGTGTTTATATTATGGAGTGGAGTGTATGTAACATTCTAAGGAGTCATTGTCCAGTTAGGAGGCCACTTGGAGGGGTATTATACTATGTAGGGACACTGGCGTGACAATAATTAGGGGCGAGATTAGGGATTGTGCCTTAATCCTTTGGTCACCTTCTAAATTGGGAACTATGGAGAAATGTAACTCTCACAGGAGGACATTTCATGTTTTGCTTATTTCCAAGGAACCTTTCTAACCAGTGGGGTTTGTCCGCAGCAGACGTTGGGCCACATTTATAAAAGCGTTTGCGCCATTTTTCTGTCTGACTTTGCACTGAAAAGAATGTGCGAAATGCTCGCACATGTATTTATGAAGTGTCTGCGAGTATTGTGTCGCAGCTGCACTATACACGAAGTGCTGGTGCAGAGTCGGACCGCGCACCACATTTTTTAAGTTCTATGCACCAAAAAAAGTTGGTGCACACTTCCCAAGCAGTGCAGGGGGCGCCAAATTCATGAAGACCGTGCGCCAGTTTTGATGAATCTGGCACGCTTTTCACACTCCACAGGCAAACTGCACCTGGTACAGACTGCACTAGTTATGATAAATGTGGCCCATTATCTTTGCAGAGAGCCCTATCAATGGGCAATGCTCCTTTGCAAATATTCCAATTGCACCTGTGGCCGGGACAAAAAACAAAAATGACAGTAACCCATTGAGTCTAATGACTTGGTATGAGTGACAACCCTAGAACAGCTGCACGCTCTAAACCCACGCTATCATTGTGGACAGGGGCTTCAGGGTTATGGGGCCAGCCTCCTGCTGTCTAGGTCATGAGGCACAATGCTTGCTGCTGACCACATGCCTTCTAGTGACTCATTTTGCAGATGTCACAAGCCACTGACCTGATTTTGGTTGTCCCTCCTTCCAGGACACCAACCTGTCACTCAAACTGCTCCGAAACAAGACAATGGGGCAGATTTATCAAGCAGTCTGAAAGTCAGAATATTTCCAATTGCCCATGGCAACCAATCACAGCTCAGCTTTCATTTCACCAGTGCTCATGAATATTTTAAAGGGGAGCTGTGATTGGGTGCCATGGGCAACTGGAAATATTCTGACTTTCAGACTGCTTGATAAATCTGCCCCAATGTCCGGGGCAGTGCATTACAATGCAACTATGCAAATGTAGGTTCCTTTACATTGTGTTTGCATCAATATATTAACTTGCTTTTGGTATTTTAATTTATTGTCAATGCTTTTTGGAGGGAAGCCGCTACTAGTCAAGACTTCTCTCCTGCTGCACCTCCTAGCTCTCAGTATCTTCCATTACCACTTTGACCCTGAATATTAGCTTCTCTAAGTGCTGATGTATAGTAGTAGATGCTCCTAAGTTGTTTTTTTGATAGAGGAAGTCTGAAAAAGTCCTTAAATGAGACATAGGGGCTAATTTACTAAGGGTCCGAACGCCGCACTTTCGCCAGGTTTCCCGACGATTTCTGATTTGCGCCGAATTGCCCCGGGACTTTGCCGCACGCAATCGGATTGTGGCGCATCGGCGCCGGCTTGCATGCAACGGAAATGGGGGGACATGGCTGTCGGAAAACCCGGAGGATACGAAAAAACCGCTGTATTTTTTAAGAAATTTGTGTCGCTTGATACACACTTATATGCACCAGGAAGAAGATGGTGAACTCCGGCGGACCTCGGTGGGCCTCGGCGCAGCAGCGCCACCTGGTGGATATCGGGCGCACGACCTTAGTGAATCCCGGCAGAACGCGAATCCACGTCGGACAACGCGCCGCTGGATCTCGAATGGACCGGGTAAGTAAATGAGCCCCAATGTCTTAATATTGCTGAACTTCTCCATATAGTGCCAGGAGAAGAAGATGAAGAAGAAGATCAACCTAGAGTAGATGAAAAGTGGAGAGGGATCTGAACCTACTCTAGTAAATGTCATACTTGTCAACATGGATTTGGTCAGTCTTTCTCAGTCCTGGATCACACGTGAGGGAGAATAGGCATAGACAGCTGTCAATGTGTGGGTCTTGTCACTACAGAGGTGTTACTTTGAGGGTTCTGACCTGCATGGACTCCAGAAGGTGCTGAGGACATTATAGGCACACTTACAGTGGGCATTCCTTTGTTCATTTATGACCTCATTTACATCTACATGTGAAGCAAGTGTGTCCAAAACGAAGAGTTCACCAGCCTCCATGACCTGCTAAACCAGGTTACAGTGTTAATACAGGTGGCTACTGATACCATGGATGACCCCACAGATGATGGGCTTTAAGGGATCATCATCAATGTGTTATTTTAGGATAGACTCCTATAAAAAAAAAAGAGGTCACGGTCCAGCCACATATCTCCAACTTCACGTATCTTTATTCAGCAATTATCCATTAAAAATCTTTATTCAAGAAATTATCCATTAAAAGTTCAAAGATATGAGTTATGTGAAGTTGGAGATATCTGTCTGGACCGTGACCTCTTTTTTATTGGAATCTGTTTGCCTGAGCAGCAAGGTGGCCCATGCCTATCCAACCACATGTGCCTGGAATCAAAGGAAAGGTGAGCTGCTTTGCCATTAGTCAATTTTAGGATAGACCTCAGAAGCGTGCCAATGACGAGCTCTATTGACCCAGTAGACAACTGCATTGCCAAGGAATACCATGGTCTACCCAACTATTGATGGCGAATCACACTATGATTGTTCAGATGAGCAAGAGGTCTTCTGTGGCCCATGAATGGGAAGTCCTGATGTTACATGTATATGACTTAACAGGACAAAGATTATGTTTATAAGAAAATCCAATTTATAAACCATTTTAGAAAGACTGGAATCTGTTTGATACCCATTAATGTACAGGATTTTTTTTCGACCTCCTGACCACTAGACACTTTTGGGTAGCTCTTTATTCTTACATTCAGAATGAGCCCAATACACATGTGGTGTTTGACTTAAAGAGTGGATGCTATGTGTGAATATTAACATGTCCCATACCTAATAATACCCTTTTGCCCAGAGGTCACCTTTGTGAATTTCAAAGAGTGTAGACAGGCACACTTCACACCCGTTCCCAGAGTGACACTTCCTCTCATTACATTCAGTTGTCAGTAAGGCGCTAAAAGTGTGTGCCTGAAGATGGGAGAAGTGTGCTTCACCTCTGGACTCCAACTTTTTCCCACAAACTTTTCAGTAAAGAACTCTATTTGCCCCCTGCAGACACATTAGCACTGAATAGGTGGACATTACTGATTTACAAGCCCGGGAACTCATCTAACTACTCACTTATTGACTTATCTCCTCGCTGACACCAATACCAACAATGATCTCCACGTGACCACCACAATGAGATCAAAATTACAATTTTTAGGTAAATTGACTCTTTTTATAGTGAATCATAAAAACTCTAGAAAATATGATCATATACTCCAAATGATGAAGTTTAGAATAGACATTGGGGCACATTTACTCACCCGTCCCGTTGACGCCGCCGATTCGGAGCTGCCGTGATTCACCAAGATCGTGCGTCCAATTTCCTGCATGTGTCGCTTCCCCGCTGAGGTCCGCCGGAGTTTACCATCTTCTTCCCGGTGCATGTGAGTGCTGATCTTCCGACACAATTTGATTTTTAAATTCCACGGTTTGTCCGAATCAGTCGGGGTGTCAGATGGCCACGCCCCCCCGATTTGTGTTGCAGGAAAGTCGGCGTCGATGCGCCACAATCCGATCCGAAACCCGGGACAATTCAGCGCAAAACGGAAAAATTCGGGAAACCCAACAGAAATGCGTCCGACGGACCCTTAGTGAAATTGCCCCTATATATTGTACCTAGTAATGGGATGTTTAAGAAATTCAAGAGTTTTAAAAGGTTCATGTCCTACACTCATAGTCCATTAGCGTTTGATTAGTGGGGCCTAGTACTAGGCACCAAGAATCTGTGGTACTCCATAAAGTGTAGCACCCCTTCATTGTTTACAAGGCAAATAATGAAGGAAACCCTTAAAATATGTCTTGAGTTGCACACCACCCATCTAGTATTGATGACCTATCCTGGAGAGACCCTAAAGTAAACCAAACAACTTAAAATACTGTTAACCGAAGGCTAAACCTAAAGCCCTCCACCCATGCACAAGCACCCACTAACTAGTAACTGGTCCAACAGAGGATCCTTCAATGGGCCCAGGCTTTAACCCAATACTGAAGAGGCAGAAAGTGACATCCTGTAACTCCGAGGGACCCGCCATATTACTCTCACAGCCATAGTAATTATAATGGCAACTGTAATTCTTAACATCTCCTGCGGGGGAGCTGCAGGGAAACTGCTCACATGCTACCAGCTTCCTCCACATATCGCAGGTAACCACAGCAGCATATACAGTTGATGTATCTCTTAATTGACCAACTCCTGCGGTGATACCACAAAGTCCATGAAGCACTTAGCACCTCAGTGCCAGGATGATTGGTATGTAAACGCTTGTTAACCAAAATGGCTTCCTTTACACTTTCCATTCTAAGTCAATTGTCAGCTTTATGGCATCCTGTTGGCCGTGTCTTTTTCTCAGCCCTCCCTTATACACAGTGAATGACCTTCTTTGTCTTCTCCACCTTTAGAAATAAACTTAATTATATATTGGTGCTTGGTGTTTTGCTTGACTTCACGATATTGGTTTTGTGGATCTTTCGGGATGAGGACGATCTAAAGAAAATAAAGTGACATTCCAGAGATTTATGGCCCATGGAAAAAACACCACTTTCCAAAGAAAATCAATTGGAAAAGAGGAAATGCTAACAAGGCTTGGTTGATGACCAACGAGGTGTCTACTGGACCTCATAGAAAATCTCTGATTCTCAGGCTGGTTTCACAGAAACGAGCAGAGACCTTAATACTAAGTACAGGCAGTCCCCTACCTCAGGACACACGACTTACAGACAACCCCTAGTTACAGACAGACCCCTCTGACCTCTGGTGACCTCTCTGGATGTTACTAGAGTCCCAGATTGCATGAAGCTTTATTGATAATCCTTGGTCCCATTACAGCAAAAAAAATTTTGAAACTACAATTGTCACTGGGGCCAAAATTTTTTTTTGTCTGGATCTACAATTATAAAGTATACAGTTTCTACTTACATACAAATTCTACTTAAGAACCAACCTATGTAACCTATCTTGTACGTAACCCAGGGCCTGCTTGTAATCTATTTATGTAATATCTATCTATCTATCTCCTATCTATCTCCTATCTATCTATCTATCTATCTATCTATCTATCTTCTATCTATCTATCTATCTCTAGCTACTCCGCCTCTCTATCTTCTATCATCTATCTATCTATCAGTCTATCTATCTATCTATCTATCCCTCCGCTCGATCTAATCACCTGCTACTATTCACTATCTATCTATCATGCTAGTCTCCTCTTGTCGGGTCTGAGGTACGCAGATCGAAATATGGGGCTAAATCTAGATGGCTAGTCGGGGTCCGTATCTATCTGTATCTTATCTATCTATCCTAAAAAATCTCCTATGGTAATCTATCTAATCCAAATCCTAAATCGAATCTAATATCCATCACTTAATCTATCTCTATAGAATCTAGATACGTATCATAGATACCCCTAGGATGATCCGATATGCATAGACTCGATAGTCTAATACGATATCAAGAATAGTATAGATAGTACTATGACTAGATACGCATCACGATAAGATGATAGATACATCAGGTAGATACGATGAGATACAGATCTATCGTATATCAGATATAAGGGAGGGCTCTATCCTATATCTAAAAATCTTCAATCCTATCTATCTATCTATCCATATCTAATCTATCACACTCAATCCATCTTCTCCTCTAATCTAACTACTGCATCTATCTAGTCCACCTCTATCTAATCCCTTCATACCTTACTATCGAGTGGTCTCCTATTTATTTATCTATACTATCTGAATACATTATTCCTCATCTAGTCTGCAATCTATCGACACTTCGCTCTGCTCTCATCTACTCCCCTCAGATCGGGCACGTTCTCTCTCCTATCTCCCGTCTTATCTCTCGTACTCTCCACCTCATTTACCTATCTTGATCTCTCCATCTCTACTCTCATGCTCAATGCGGTAAGCAAGGCAACGTCCCTTCATCTATCACCTGCTCCGATCTATCTATCTATCTATCTACTAATCTATCTCATATCTAAAAATCTAAAATCTAAAATCTATACGATATTACGAAATCTACTCGCAACCACTCACATATCGATCTAATCATCTCATCTATCTACATATCATACCACATATACAGTTCTCACTCTCTCACTCCCACGTCACATACAAACTCCATATAAATCTCTCTCCCACTCTCACTCTCTAATCTAAAATCTAAATACTAATCACAAATCCTCATCTCTTCTATCTGTCCCTCGAATGGCTCCGTCTCCGTCCTTATCACCTCCCTCGATGACTCGCTCCGAATCTACGGTATCCTAATACGCTATATAGTGATAGAATAGAGATAGTGATGAGTAGCGATAGATAATAATTAAATAATATCTCAGGTGCTCGTCGCGCGATGTCGCTCGTCGCTCCCTGATCGCCGACTAGCTCTACCTCGCTCTCTGATCGCTCGCTAGCGCGGCGCGCACTGCTCGGCTCTGCTCGAGGAGATAGACCAGCCGATCGCTCCCTCTCTCCCCGCTACCTCTCTCTCCTAGCTCGCTAGATATACTCGACTCGCGATGGCTAATAGGGATAGATAGCTATTACAAAAGAGATGCAAAGCCCTCGGGTCTACGTACAGAGAAGGGCAGAGGCTTGGGTGGTCTACTCGCGATTGTGAGTAGAAACGTATACTTTAATGTGATCCAGACAAAAAAAATTGGGCACCAGTGACGTGAGTTTCAAATTTTTTTTGTTGTTGGGACCAAGGATTATCAATAAAGCTTCATGCAATCTGGGACTCTAGTAAACCATAGAGTCACCAGAGGTCAGAGGGGTCTGTCGCTAGGGTTGTCTGGTAGCGTGTGTCCTGAGGTAGGGACTGCCTGTACTTAGTATTAAGGTCTCTGCTCGTTTTCTGTGAAACCAGCCTGAGAATCAGAGATTTCTATGAGGTCCAGTAACACCCGTTGGTCATCAACCAGCCTTGTTAGCATTCCTCTTTCCAATGATTCTTGGAAAGTGTGTGTTCCAGGGCCATAAATCTCTGGAATGTCACTTTATTTTCTTTAGATCGTCCTCATCCACAAAATCCCAAAAACCAATATGTGAAGTCAAGCAAAACCCAGCACCAATATATAATAAGTTTATTTCTAATGGAGAAGAAAAAAGGTCATTCACTGTGTTATGGGAGGGCTGAGAAAAAGACACGCCAACAGGATGCCATAAAGCTGACAATTGACTTAGAAGGGAAAGTGTAAAGGAAGCCTTTTGGTTAACAAGCGTTTACATACCATCATCCTGGCACTGAGGTGCTAAGTGCTTCATGGACTTGTGGTATCACCGCAGGAGTTGGTCAATTAAGAGATACATCAACTGTTATGCTGCTGTGGTTCCTGCGATATGTGGAGGAAGCTGGTAGCATGTGAGCAGTTTCCCTGCAGCTCCCCCGCAGGAGGTTAAGAATTACATTGCCATTATAATTACATGGCTGTGAGAGTAATATGGCGGGTCCCTCGGAGTTACAGAGTCACTTCTGCCTCTTCAGTATTGGGTTAAAGCCTGGGCCCATTGAAGGATCCTCTGTTGGACCAGTTACTAGTTAGTGGGTGCTTGTGCATGGGTGGAGGGCTTAGGTTTAGCCTTCGGTTAACTATTTTAGTTGTTTGGTTTACTTTAGGGTCTCTCCAGGACAGGTCATCAATACTAGATGGGTGGTGTGCAACTCAAGACATATTTAAGGGTTTCCTTCATTATTGCCTTATAAATATGAAGGGGGCTACACTTTATGGAGTACCACAGATTCTTGGGGCCTAGTAGGCCCCACTAATCAACGCTAATGGACTTGAGTGTAGGACATGAACCTTTAAAACTCTTGAATTTCTAACATCCCTTACTAGGTACAATATATAGGGGCAATTTCACTAAGGGTCCTTCGGACGCATTTCTGTTGGGTTTCCCGAATTTTCCGTTTGCGCTGAATTGTCCGGTTTCGGATCGGATTGTGGCGCATCGACGCCGACTTCCTGCAACACAAATCGGGGGGTGGCCATTGACACCCCGACTGATTCGGACAAACCGTGGAATTTAAAAATCAAATTGTGTCGGAATCACACTCACATGCACCGGAAGAAGATGGTAACTCCGGCGGACCTCAGCGGGGAAGCGACACATGCAGGAAATTGGACGCACGATCTTGTGAATCACGGCAGCTCCGAATCGGCGGCGTGGCACCTGGTCAGTGACGAGTCTATGACTGTAAATGTCTTCGCACCAACTGGCTCTTTCTAAACTTCTCTCATGGCGGGTCCTCATACAATACTATTCTTCTACATCGTTTACCTATCATGGAATACTATCGACTACTAAAATATGGCTATCTATCTCCTACAAATTGTATCTCCTTCTCGGATAATCATTGCTATGCAGGCCGTAGGTCGACATCTGTAGTCAGTAGCATGGATCGGGGTCAATCTGCAGGTGATCTATCTGAGTAGACATAGATCATATTCTATCTACTATCTATCTCCTATCTATCTATCTATCTATCTATCTATCTATCTATCTATCTATCTATCTATCTCTATCTATCTATCTATCTATCTATCTATCTATCTATCTATCTCCTCTCTATCTATCTATCATCTATCTATCTATCTATCTATCTATCTATCTATCTATCTCCTCTCTATCTATCACCTATCTATCTATCTATCTATCTATCTATCTATCTATCTCCTATCTATCTATCTATCTATCTATCTATCTATCTCCTATCTATCTATCTAATCCAAATCCTAAATCGAATCTAATATCCATCACTTAATCTATCTCTATAGAATCTAGATACGTATCATAGATACCCCTAGGATGATCCGATATGCATAGACTCGATAGTCTAATACGATATCAAGAATAGTATAGATAGTACTATGACTAGATACGCATCACGATAAGATGATAGATACATCAGGTAGATACGATGAGATACAGATCTATCGTATATCAGATATAAGGGAGGGCTCTATCCTATATCTAAAAATCTTCAATCCTATCTATCTATCTATCCATATCTAATCTATCACACTCAATCCATCTTCTCCTCTAATCTAACTACTGCATCTATCTAGTCCACCTCTATCTAATCCCTTCATACCTTACTATCGAGTGGTCTCCTATTTATTTATCTATACTATCTGAATACATTATTCCTCATCTAGTCTGCAATCTATCGACACTTCGCTCTGCTCTCATCTACTCCCCTCAGATCGGGCACGTTCTCTCTCCTATCTCCCGTCTTATCTCTCGTACTCTCCACCTCATTTACCTATCTTGATCTCTCCATCTCTACTCTCATGCTCAATGCGGTAAGCAAGGCAACGTCCCTTCATCTATCACCTGCTCCGATCTATCTATCTATCTATCTACTAATCTATCTCATATCTAAAAATCTAAAATCTAAAATCTATACGATATTACGAAATCTACTCGCAACCACTCACATATCGATCTAATCATCTCATCTATCTACATATCATACCACATATACAGTTCTCACTCTCTCACTCCCACGTCACATACAAACTCCATATAAATCTCTCTCCCACTCTCACTCTCTAATCTAAAATCTAAATACTAATCACAAATCCTCATCTCTTCTATCTGTCCCTCGAATGGCTCCGTCTCCGTCCTTATCACCTCCCTCGATGACTCGCTCCGAATCTACGGTATCCTAATACGCTATATAGTGATAGAATAGAGATAGTGATGAGTAGCGATAGATAATAATTAAATAATATCTCAGGTGCTCGTCGCGCGATGTCGCTCGTCGCTCCCTGATCGCCGACTAGCTCTACCTCGCTCTCTGATCGCTCGCTAGCGCGGCGCGCACTGCTCGGCTCTGCTCGAGGAGATAGACCAGCCGATCGCTCCCTCTCTCCCCGCTACCTCTCTCTCCTAGCTCGCTAGATATACTCGACTCGCGATGGCTAATAGGGATAGATAGCTATTACAAAAGAGATGCAAAGCCCTCGGGTCTACGTACAGAGAAGGGCAGAGGCTTGGGTGGTCTACTCGCGATTGTGAGTAGAAACGATACTTTAATGTAGATCCAGACAAAAAAAAATTTGGCACCAGTGACTGTAGTTTCAAATTTTTTTTGTTGTTGGGACCAAGGATTATCAATAAAGCTTCATGCAATCTGGGACTCTAGTAACCATAGAGGTCACCAGAGGTCAGAGGGGTCTGTCGCTAGGGTTGTCTGGTAGCGTGTGTCCTGAGGTAGGGGACTGCCTGTACTTAGTATTAAGGTCTTCTGCTCGTTTTCTGTGAAACCAGCCTGAGAATCAGAGATTTCTATGAGGTCCAAGTAACACCCGTGGTCATCAACCAGCCTTGTTAGATTCCTCTTTCCAATGATTCTTGGAAAGTGTGTGTTCCAGGGCCATAAATCTCTGGAATGTCACTTTATTTTCTTTAGATCGTCTCATCCACAAAATCCCAAAAACCAATATGTGAAGTCAAGCAAAACCCAGCACCAATATATAATAAGTTTATTTCTAATGGAGAAGACAAAGAAGGTCATTCACTGTGTGTATGGGAGGGCTGAGAAAAAGACACGCCAACAGGATGCCATAAAGCTGACAATTGACTTAGAAGGGAAAGTGTAAAGGAAGCCTTTTGGTTAACAAGCGTTTACATACCATCATCCTGGCACTGAGGTGCTAAGTGCTTCATGGACTTGTGGTATCACCGCAGGAGTTGGTCAATTAAGAGATACATCAACTGTATATGCTGCTGTGGTTCCTGCGATATGTGGAGGAAGCTGGTAGCATGTGAGCAGTTTCCCTGCAGCTCCCCCGCAGGAGGTTAAGAATTACATTGCCATTATAATTACATGGCTGTGAGAGTAATATGGCGGGTCCCTCGGAGTTACAGAGTCACTTCTGCCTCTTCAGTATTGGGTTAAAGCCTGGGCCCATTGAAGGATCCTCTGTTGGACCAGTTACTAGTTAGTGGGTGCTTGTGCATGGGTGGAGGGCTTAGGTTTAGCCTTCGGTTAACTATTTTAGTTGTTTGGTTTACTTTAGGGTCTCTCCAGGACAGGTCATCAATACTAGATGGGTGGTGTGCAACTCAAGACATATTTAAGGGTTTCCTTCATTATTGCCTTATAAATATGAAGGGGGCTACACTTTATGGAGTACCACAGATTCTTGGGGCCTAGTAGGCCCCACTAATCAACGCTAATGGACTTGAGTGTAGGACATGAACCTTTAAAACTCTTGAATTTCTAACATCCCTTACTAGGTACAATATATAGGGGCAATTTCACTAAGGGTCCTTCGGACGCATTTCTGTTGGGTTTCCCGAATTTTCCGTTTGCGCTGAATTGTCCGGTTTCGGATCGGATTGTGGCGCATCGACGCCGACTTCCTGCAACACAAATCGGGGGGTGGCCATTGACACCCCGACTGATTCGGACAAACCGTGGAATTTAAAAATCAAATTGTGTCGGAATCAGCACTCACATGCACCGGAAGAAGATGGTAACTCCGGCGGACCTCAGCGGGGAAGCGACACATGCAGGAAATTGGACGCACGATCTTGTGAATCACGGCAGCTCCGAATCGGCGGCGTAGCACCGGTCTAGTGCGAGTCTATGACTGTAAATGTGCTGCACCAATGTCTTTCTAAACTTCTCTCATGGCGGGTCCTCATACAATACTATTCTTCTACATCGTTTACCTATCATGGAATACTATCGACTACTAAAATATGGCTATCTATCTCCTACAAATTGTATCTCCTTCTCGGATAATCATTGCTATGCAGGCCGTAGGTCGACATCTGTAGTCAGTAGCATGGATCGGGGTCAATCTGCAGGTGATCTATCTGAGTAGACATAGATCATATTCTATCTACTATCTATCTCCTACCTTATCTATCCTATCTACTATCTATCTATCTTCTTCTATCTCCTAGGTATCTACTCTATCTATCTCCTATCTTCTCCTATCTATCTATCTATCATCTATCTATTATCTTATCCTCTATCTATCTATCTATCTATCATCTATCTATCTCCTATGTATCTATCTTCTATCTACTATCTCCTATGTAGTATCTATCTATCTATTCATATCTATCTACTATCTATCTATCTATCTATCTATCTAGCCTCATATCTATCTCTCTATTCTTATACTATCTATCCTATCTATCTATCTACTCATACATCTATCTATCTCATATCTATCTATCTATCTATCTATCTATCTATCTATCTATCTATCTATCTATCTATCTATCTATCCTGCAGTGTGGGATGTCAGCAGGTCGCCCTCTTCTCACACAAGGTCACAGTGTGTCACACTAGTTGGGTGTCAGTCATTAGTGATGCAGTAAACTTAGTAAAACATTGACACAGTGGGGCATCCTGCGTGACATCTGACACACTCGGCCGCCCGCTGCATCACCGGCTGGATAGGAATTCTGATGATTCCATCACACGCCAGATTTTTGGGAAGGATTATGATGACATGATAAAGCTTACAGGCTTTCTGTAGACCTGTGTGTTTTCTCTGTGTTTTTTTATGTATGCAGCGCCAACATATTCTGCAGCTGCTTTAAAGTCAGTGGGAGCCAGAGGACAGAAGAGCTTACAATCTACAGTCATGATAACTTTGCTTGAGGGCCATTGTTGTAATTGATCCTAAAATACAACCTAAAAGTCTTGCTGCTGATCCCTTTAACCAGATACACTCCTGTTGAGAGACAATTAAAATCTATGTATAGGGTGAACCGTTATTGGATCCCAGAGACTGTCTGTAATATGAGTGAGAAGTGTTCTGTTTCTCAGCAGCACCACTGCAGGTGAAAATGAGTATTACACTCTGTCCATAAATATTCATAGACTCTCCATGTAATGCATGGACATGCTGGGTCCTCCAGAGGAGGAGACACTCTTTCTCCATTTTAAAATTAGGGGAACCCGATGGAAGGTTCTGGTCAGTGTTTATTGTTGTTGGACATGTGTTGTCACCTTGTTAGGTGAATGAGTGTGACCCGGCTTTCTCAATGTTCTGTAGGCCTGGGTGTGGATTTTGTCACATGGCAGCTGGGGGTCATGAAGAAGACACTTGTGTCGGGCTCCTTATGTCCTTCCCACCACTTCCCACCTCAGTGTCATTGTCCCACCTTGATGCCTTGGTTGTGAGGGTCTCTAGCAGGGGGTCCTTATATAAAGTGTGCCACTCCAGCCTGAGCATGCATGTATATACCGGGCACAAGGTGCTAATTTTCTTATTATCACCCAGAAGACTTTACACCGAAGGTTCAAAAACAACATAGTCCCCTACTCTCCATCATGGTGGCTGAAATAGGTCATTAAAGGGGTTGTCCAGGACATAATATTGACGACCTATCATTAGGATCAGATTGGTAGGGTCACCAGCACCCATCACCTTTCACCTTTACTGATCAGAGACTAAAGCGTTTTGGATAGGGGGTGCAGTCTCTTCACTACCAAGCGCAGCGCCATGGATTGTATGGTGGTAATAAAGAGCTAGCACAATAATATCATTGGGTTACTCACCTGAGTGCAAAACAAGGACATATATTACATATACATAAATAAAATTTGAAAAAAATATATTGTTTATGTCTATCGGGGGTGTCAAATCGGCAGTAACAAGGTCCACTGGGAATCCTAAGACTTACAGAAGAGAAAAGGTACAATAAAAAGAACACAATAGTTTACATAATCAGATCTTCATAGGAACATTGGATCCGTCAGACTTCAGAGGGCTCCTCAGGGGCGGTCCTTGTTAATTAACCAATCACAGGAGTGATTTTTAGTCCATGATCCAGGTATGTTGAAGGCCCTAAAGTAGTCAGAGAGGAGATAGAAGGTTAAATAAGTGCATAAGGGGTATTAGGAGAGTGAGTTCTAGGGAGTGCCCCCCATTTTGGTCCACCTCCCTATTCATCACAACTTTGAATCAAAAGTAACATTTTGCCTCATTCTGAGCAAGCAGAAACTTGAAAAAAATCCAGATCAAAAGTGTTCAAAAGTGAGAGCTGATAACATGACACGATGCATTGTGTAAACCGTCTGCTCTAGTTAACTAGTTCGTCCCTGGACGATGAGGTTAGCCGCAAGCTGCGGTGACTTGTGCGTATAGGAAAAGCCATGTCATGTCACAGAGGAACATGTCAGAAGCTTCAGCTTCACAGGACGATAAAAAAATAACTTCATTTCCTGACTGAAAGCAAAGTGAGACGTCTGCGTAACGTGGCGTTATGTTTTAATCTTTACAAATTCTTTATGTGTTTATTTATAGGTGTCCTGTAGCTTTAAGCCTTAAAGAGATATCTCTGTATAAGAAAAATCTGATCTGTGTAGTTGTGACAATCATGACCGGCCCTGATCAGGAGAATTGGAGGTTGTGCCTCTGTGATATTCAGGACTTTGTGTAGTCATCCATCTGCTGCTGGATTTCCCATAAATCTTCTCATATTTGTGATAATTATAGGGCTCCTAACAAGAAGGAAGCCTCCATCCACTGCAGCCTATGGGGACGGTTCCTCTCCCCTCTTCACTTGTATAATTTGCAAATTCTTCTTATTCTAGGACTCTAGAACTTCAAACTATTCAGAGACTTTAGGTTCAGGTCAATCTTGGGTTGTGGCTATAGGAGACATAGACATAGACCTCCAGTGGGTCCTAATGTCCAGGGAAGGCCAAAGACTCCTCAATCACATAAGAGGATGACATTTAGGTTGGTGGGACAAGGGGGGTGCGTGGTATTTTTGTACAAATTCCATGGCATTTAGAGCAAGTTGTTCACTTAAAGGGGTTGTCACCCCATAAATCATGCTTATGTATACATATTGGCAGATAGTTACATTCCCCATGCTGTTGAAGTAATGAAACTTAGTACAGCGCCCTCTAGTGTTTATTGTGTATATCAATGTGCAGGGCCACCGAATGAGTCCTGTTGGTCCCACATGCTCAGTCACTCTCCCCACACCCTGGTAGGTACATAGCAATTTTTTGTATAGCACTCCTTTTAATCATGGGGTACAAGGCATCTCTGTTCTTATGACCATGTGAGATATTAGGTCAGACCACCACTGATCCGCAAGGCCTCCCCTTACCTGTATATTAGGTATAACTTGAAATAACCAGAGTATTCCTTTTAACAAGACTGTATTCACCCTTTAAGTCCATGCATCTTTCTCTTTAGGATCATTTCCTGCGCTTCCAGTATTCACCAGCAGATGGCAGGTCAAGAAGATCATCTCCCACACCTACACCTATGATGGAAGATGGGTCCTACAACCACATCCAGTGAAAGAGATCCAATCTTTGCGATTCATTCTTTCCTTTATTCCTAATTCTGGCACCATGTGCCAGGACACACGTGTAGTTATGCTCTGTTAGTACTTGTCTTACATTACCATACAATAGAAGCCTGGACCTTCACCGCACCCTCCGCTATCAGCTGTAACCAATTATATCTAAAAATAAATGTATGTCTTCTTCGCTTTTTACATAAAAACAGCCCCAAAATGTTGCAGTTTGTCTTTGTGTAGCTTTGCATTTACTTTACCCCAAGCTCAACACAAAAACGTGGCCTAGTTCCAGTACATACTTGGTTTTCTAGGTGGAGTTTCATTTTTCAAGGGCACCAATTTGATACCATGTACGATGCAGAGTGGTGTAGCCCTGCATCCTCTCTATGACACACCACTGCCCCTGCGTCCTTCTGGAGTATTCGCTGAAGAAGAGACAGCCAACAGGTCACTGGGAGGTGGGTACTAGTAGGTAAATGCAATCAATCATTAGGAGGGCTTTATACAATGAAAACAATTATGAGGGTATTCTATATAAATGAATAAAAGGGCAATAGTTTAAATTTTATTTAAATTTAATTTAATTACAACAGCACAGTATACAAAGATTATTTCAGAAGGTGCTGTATACAAATTAATCAATTAGGCAGTCTTCTATTTAAGGTGATGGCTGTATAAACATTAGAGGAGCGCTGTATATAAGGTGGGGGCTGTATATACATTAGAGGAGCACTGTATATGAGGTGGGGGGTGTATATACATTAGAGTGGTGCTGTATATAAGGTGGGGGCTGTATATACATTAGAGGGGTGCAGTATATAAGGTGGGGGCTGTATATACATTAGAGGAGGGCTGTATCTATGGTGGGGGCTGTATATACATTAGAGGGGTGCAGTATATAAGGTGGGGGCTGTATATACATTAGAGGGGTGCTGTATATAAGGTGGGGGCTGTATATACATTAGAGGGGTGCAGTATATAAGGTGGGGGCTGTATTTATATTAGAGGGGTGCAGTATATAAGGTGGGGGCTGTATATACATTAGAGGGATGCAGTATATAAGGTGGGGCTGTATATACATTAGGGGAGGGTTGTATATTGGGTGGGTGCTGTATTTACATTAGAGGGGTGCTGTATATAAGCCAGGAGTTATATATAAGGTGGGGGCTGTATATACATTAGAGGAGTGCTGTATATAAGTTGGAGGTTGTCTATACATTAGAGCGGTGCTGTACATACATTAGAGGGGTTCTATATATAAGATGGGGGCTGTATATACTTTAGAGAGTTGCTGTATAAAATATGGGGGCTTTATATACATAAGAGGAGTGCTGTATATAGTGTGGGTGCTGTATATGCATTAGAGGGGTTTTGAATATAATGTGGGTGCTATATATACATTAGAGGGTACTGTATATAATGTGGGTGCTCTATATAATTTCCGGTTGCCGTTTATATATTAAGGGGGAGATGCTCTATGTAATAGAATTCATATTTTATCTCATAGATGTTATCCAGAGGACACCATGCTGTAAGTGACTGTGGTATATTTAAGGGCAAAGTGTGGAGATATGTTGCAAAGAGCTGAAGAACTCTTAGGGCAAATTCTGCCGTGATGAGTCTTGAGTGTGAGACGTTGTCATAAAGATTTGAACCTGATGAGGGGGACACATCCCCTGTACTAGATGCCACAAGAGGGTGTGGAGCACCTACTGTAAGGTCTGAGGTGTCCAAATGCACTGCTGGGCCCTGACACTGAGCACATCTCCCCATGTAAATTGGAAGAGCATGATCCCTTTAATAAGGCCCTTATCCCCCTTTTCTTTTTGTTCATTTATCCCTAATATTATTGTTGTCACAGTTTCTGCTGCTGTAACGCTGTGAATTTCTCCACTGTGGGACTAATAAAGGATTATCTTATCTTATCCCTGATCTAGTGCTCAGCTTCTGGTGGTGTGCTGCCATCTGCTGGACACTTCACAAATCCACATGTTGTCTCTACAATGTACCTACAAATTGTGATGCCAGGGTATCTGCACGGTCTCTTCTATAAAAAAGGATTGTTGTACGATATCCATAAAGAGAGATTATACGTAGCATCTAGAGTTGTCCAGATTTTCTATTTTATACAAATAAAATTGCTACAAAAACTAGTGAGGTTTTTGTAGAGAACATTGTCCCTAAGACTTGATGTAAACTTCCCTAATGGGATAATGTGAGGAATTTGATTGCCAACTGGAAATATTAGAAAAATATTTTAATCCCATTATCAGAAAAATGTGAGTCGCTTTGAGTAAGTAAAGTTTTCGGTAATTTTATGTTCATTCATCGCCATCTGCAGGTTATGGGAAGAATTGCACACAAACTATTTATTACAATCATTTTTCTTCCTTTAAAAAGAAAACAACTTTTTGGTTCTTTTTTATTGCAAGACTAAAATTATAAATTTTTCACCTTCGCTTCCACAATATACTGCAATACTTCTGTATTTCTGTACATTACATATACATTGCTTCTCTATTACACCCTCCCTTTAAGAGTGTCATGTCTGGGAGTCTTTGAGAGACTCCCTAGGGTCACACTTCGGCCATAGCCTCAATTGTCCCGAATTCAGAGGCACAATTTAGGGTTTTTCGGTATGTCCTACTTTCCTCTGTAGCAGAAGTAGGAGTTGGATGTAATGATGAAGCAGGGAGCCATCAGATTCCTGCACCACCAGTCTGCCTCGTTTATTAGCTTCTCTAAGGCCATAGGTTGCACTGTGAAAAATTTTAATAAATTGAAAAACAAAACTATATGATAACACAGTTAGAAGCTGCATCTAATAACTCACTAGTGACAATCCGCTCCATGGGGTCCAGAAGTTTGTGCTGACTTCTTACTGAAGAATTTGGTGACATATCTTTAGCTTCTTGTTGCACATCTCCACACTACGCCTCTAAAGATACTTGCATTCACTTGCAGTATGGTGTTCTCTGTACGTGGTTTATTTATCATATGACAGCCCCGCCACTGCTTCTTGATGTATCCGGCGAGGGCCTGCGCAGTGCTTATCTCTACGCCAGGCCCTTGCAAGGAGAGCTCAGGCATGTGGACAGCAACGCCCTGCACTGGCCCACTCCAGGCCGACCGCTCCACCCTTCATGCCCCACTGAAATGCAGAAACTTGACAAATTGCAAATCCAAACAGGACAGGCTCATAATTTCCATCACAACACTAAACACTAAACTGTTCAGGCACAGAGGGTCCCGATTTTGAGAATTGAGGCGTGGCTTCAGAGGAAAAAGCGCAGGCTCTTAAAATGTGGCAAGTGTGCCTGAAATTAACTACTTCCTTCCTGGATGATGAGGTTGGCCGCATGCTGACTACAGTGACTTGTGCGTATAGGAAAAAAACACTTCTAGTTACTACTAGATAGCCAACATCTATCTCAACTCCCTCATTCCCTCCTCACTCAGGACTTCTCTTCAGCAAGTCACACATCCAATGTCTGTCTTAACTCCCTCATTTTGCCATCCCTCAGGAATTCTCTTCAGGAAGTCACACAGCCAACATATCTCTCAACTCCCTCATTTCCCCCTCCTCAGAAAATATATTCAGCAAGTCACACAGCCAATGTCTCTCTCAACTCCCTCATTCCTTCCTCACACAGGAGTTCTGTTCAGCGAGTCACACACAGCCAAAGTCTATCTTAACTCCCTCATTCTGCCATCCCTCAGAAATTCTCTTCAGGAAGTCACACAGCCAACATCTTTCAACTCCCTCTTCCCCCCCTCCTCAGAAATTCTATTCAGCAAGTCACAGAGCCAATGTCTCTCTCAGGTCCCTCATTCCCTCCTCCCTCAAGAATTCTCTACAGCGAGTCACACTGCCATTGTCTCTCTAAAAGCATATTTTTTGGCACATAATTAGAAAGCTCGGAGTAAAAATTTCCACTCCAAAGCACAATCTTAGATGTTCCCGGAGTCATAGGATGAGGCTGTGCAAGATGTTGGATTGTAAATGCAAAGGTGTCAATTTGTTTAGTGGACATACATACATTCACATATACACTCAGATTATATATATATTTAATTAATCTCCCCACTATAAGATATAAGCAAGTGGCATAACAATCACGGTCACCCATGGTGCAACCACCACCAGGCCTGCATCTTCCAGATTGGTCCATAAAATGGATTATGACTGCAGCGCTGGCAGAGACACTTCTGTGCACTCTGCCTGCACTCTCAGTGACCTAGGTGTCGTGTATCATGTGACCTGCGTCCTGTACCACCAGAAGCCGGGCAAGGGTTTATTGTTTTTTAGGGTGACCCCCCTAAATGCTGCATTACTAAGGAGGGCAGGGGCTGCTGAACTCTCCATAACCTAATGAGGGTAAAAAAAATTCTCTACTCTTTGTTTCTTATTAAGGGGCTATGGGGGTCTGCTGAACTCTGTATTAATCACACAGTGTTTGTAGTGTAAATACAGTATATCATGTATAAATGGTGTATGTGTAGAGTATATACAATGGGGCAGATTTATCAAGCAGTCTGAATGTCAGAATATTTCCAATTGCCCATGGCAACCAATCACAGCTCAGCTTTCATTTGACCAGTGCTCATGAATATTTTAAAGGGGAGCTGTGATTGGTTGCCATGGGCAATTGGAAATATTCTGACTTTCAGACTGCTTGATAAATCTGCCCCAATGTGTGTGTATATATAGTATGTGTGAATTGCATATATAGTGTATCTGTGTAGTCTATACATGTAATCTGAAGTATAATGTGTAGGGATGCCTGCCCCCCCCCCCCCCGATCCTTATACAACTGGATGGGCCTCTTGTATCAAGAGGATCGGAGACCAAACCTGTTCTAGTGGCTCATGAAAACCAATCAGAGCTCAGCTTTCATTTTATAAACTTCAACTGAAACAGTTTTGCTCTCAAAATTTTTTGATAAACCTCCTCAGATAGTAAGGCGACCTCTGAGGATGGAGGAGGGGAACTCCAGGGATTTATATTTACGGAAGGAGGCTTTCATTTCCGGAGCCCCCAACCTTCTATACTCTGTATACTCATTCCTATTTCCTTCTTTTAGAAAGAAAATTAGATAGTGTCTGGATAAAGAGTTGTGGTCTACAAACCAGGTAAGAATAACCCAATAGTAGACCCCAGTGTAAGACCACCAAGACCCCATAGCAGGACAGTTGTAGGATCTGATGATATACGGGGTATAGGGGATGGAATATCTATGCACTGATATGCATACTGTGTTAGCCTCCCACTGGAGTTATTAGACCACTAATAGGAGGTATATTAAACATTTAGGATCCTAGGGAGTGGGGTTAGGTACAGATTAAATTTTGCCTCTATTTTCATGTCCGGAAAGTTAAGAGATTGGGGGTCATTTACTAAGGGCCCGATTCGCGGTTTCCTGACGTGTTACCCGAATATTTCCGATTTGCGCCGATTTCCCCTGAATTGCCCCGGGATTTTGGCGCACGCGATCTGATTTTGGCGCATCGGCATGCACGTGACGGAAATCGGGGGGCGTGGCCGAACGAAAACCCGACAGATTCGGAAAAACCGCCGCATTTAAAAAAAAAAAAAACTGTTGCGGAGCTTGCACTTACCTTCACTCAGCCCGGCTCGGTGAACTCCAGCGCGTTCCGATGCTTTTCAGCGCAGCAGCGCCACCTGGTGGACGGCGGAGGAACTGCCTTAATAAATCCCGTCCGGACCCGAATCCAGCGCAGAGAACGCGCCGCTGGATCGCGAATGGACCGGGTAAGTAAATCTGCCCCATTGTCCCTAAAGAAATCTGTATGATTGTACCTTTGTGTATGTTTTTAGTAGCAGCAGGACTGTGAAATATCAATTTATATTCCAGCTTCTTTGTGCATTGGGGGCGTGTCCTCACACTGCTGTGATCTGAGTTCTCTGCAGCAAGTTTCTCCGTTGCAACTTACCAGAAAGCAATGGTCAATTTCATAGCGGATCACTGCCTCCTGCCAAAGGCCCAGCACATATAAGGCACCAGAACCCATCCCAAGGTCAACCCACAGCAAAATGTAGCTGGGCCCAACTGTTTTTTTTAAGAAAATTAAGTCATCTCGGAGTCTTTAGGGTTTCACTTCCCCAGACATTTAAAAATGATTTTCTTTATTAAATATAACAGGAAAATTTATACAGAAAATGGAAGTTAATCATGTGATACTTAGTTGGACACTAGAATGTAAAAAAAATATTATTTATAAAAGTGTTTTGCCCCAATTAAACTTGTTCTAGTCCCCGCTTCTTATTGGCATATGATCCGATTTTATACAATCCCCAAATTCTTCATCAATTTTACATTTTGTTTTAGCAGAAACAATAGGATAAGGTATAGGACAAAGATTTTGTGAGTGATGTTTTAAAAGAGATATCAAGGGAACTGAAATAATCCTCTTCTGGACCGGGACCTTCCAGTCCAGTTTCAACCATGGAATGGATAAAGTCTAACAACTTTGTCCCCGCCTCTCTCTGTACAATAACTAAGCCGGCCCACTTGTCTGTCACACCGATGCAGAGAGGCGTCGGCCTATTCATTATAGGCTGGAGGAGGGATGAAGGGGCGGGACATGTGACCCCTTGGCAATACAAAACCAGAAGTTGAAGTAGGATTTTATAGTTCCCTGGATAACCCCAGAGTATTCATTTTGATAATCCCATTGGATTAGAACAATCTCTATAGATCACAGGGTGTCCTTCTGCTGGGACCCTCCGTGATCAATGATGCAACGTTACACAGCGCCCACTAACGTTGTCCGACCCGAACAACCGTAACTGAACTGGCATGCTGACATGAGTTTGGTTCCGGTTGCTCTGCGTTCGGTCCCGATGTTCCATGCAGCGCATGCTGTGAGTGTGACATAGTTTGATGCATCACACTTACAAGTGTGAAAGGTGCCTTACAGAGGCCTCCGGTGTGCAGGGTCCTCCAGAGAGTTACGGACAATCAAATTACTTAAAATTCTTGCACATCCAACATCCAAGTAACTCAGGCCTCTATGTAATTTTAAGGCATATTAAGACCAACAGCGAAACCTCTACAAAAATGTCAGACATGTGGGTCCTACATTACACACCCCAAAAGATCAGTTATTCCCACAGAATAGAAAAGGAATCAGACAGCACCATTCTTTGTGTAGTGGCCAAACTAAGTCATTGAAGCTTTCCCACTGTTCAAACAAATGGCAGCTGATGTGCAGTAACCTGGTCTGACCACTATACAGGAAATGGAGCTGTCTACTTCCTGTTCTACTCGAACTTTATCCGATGCTGAGAACAGTTGATCAGGGGTAGAGTGTTCATATTGGGTTCAATTTTATAGAAAAATGTTCAAAATTTTAAGCTTAAGAATCCCTAAAGTAGAATAAAACAGGCCAAAATCAATCGATGTCCTAGCCTAACACTTTGAGTTACAAGGGGCCGTTTTACAGTAAATGTGCAACCCAGATTCATGAGATATCTCCTCTGGCATCTTACGAGAATGAAAATTATTTGGAAAAAGACTAGACTTACGCCCAGGTTTTTCGTGTTTTTTTTTTTTTCTTTTTTAAGACCGGCAAGCAAGTTGAACCTATTAATATCACAAAGAGGACACAAACACTACAGTCATCATCTCAAGATTTCTTGTGTCTTGAGTTGGTTTCCTTATACAACTACAAGGCAATCTTTTACAGGGGGGGGACACAGAGTCAAACATGCTATGTACATTTCACATTTTGTCAAGATGTCTGTCCTAGAACGGCCTCATGTCTTCCATCTCGGCAGCTCTAGTCAAGGATATGGAGGGAAAAAAAATATATATATAGGAAACCACAAAGTGAAAACCCAGGTGCCAAAAACAGCATTGTGCTTCCTAAATGAAGTGGCACGGTAGTCCGTCACGATCTTTGAATCGGGCCAAGGTGGCTCAGTTTTTGTATCCTGCAGCCCATGCCTTTAAGACTCGATGTAAAATAATTTCTTAAGATTCGCCCATATTGTATCCTTTATCACGGAAAGGAGTCTTTCTGTTTTCTCCAAAAAATGGCACAAGTTCATGGCAACAGTGAGGTGCGGTACATTGACGATGTACATTTCACATCCCATTACGAGGTGGGGGGGATACCTGTACAACATAAAAAAAAAAAAAATCTCATGACTATTCTGCAAAGCTTTCTGGCAGCGGATGATCAGGCTGCGCAGCTTTAGCACCAGTGAAAGTAGAAGCTGGAGATCTCCAGTTGTAGACGTCTCGACGGTCGGCGGTGAGGTTTCCTGCTGTAAGGATATGTCCTCCTCAAGTTAATCTCATTGTTAAAAAGCAATAAATAAGACAAATGTTTTTGTAACATTTGGTCCAAAGACCCAAAAAATCCAAGCTGTCCGTCCTGACGTCAAATAAAGCAAGACTTGTATATGGCAATTAGAAGGTCGGTCAGCACTGAGCGTGAGTGGCGGCAGAGAGGACATGCCAAATATGTTTTCTGGTCACCCCCTCTCTTCTATTACATCCTTTGCCAATCCAAACATGGTGGTCTTGGATGGTTATGCATCGCATCTATCCAGAAGTAGTGAATCACATTTATATATGTGCCAAGTAGATCAATTATTAGATACAAACAATACAAGAGGGGGGGGGGGTCGGGTGATGAGACGTCTGCGGAGACGTAGTGGTTTTAGGGTTTAGTTGCCCTTTGAACACAATTGGCAAAAATGTTGAAGAGGAGCATTCACCATTTCCACATCATCAAAAAGCATATACTACACAGATACCGGTGCAGCCTCTATCACACCACCATAGGCTGCTTAATCCCTTGACCAAAGAATTGACTGGAACAATCCTTATTTGCATACTAGGTGCCGAAACTATAGGCACAAATTACTCAGAATCGGTGGGGTATGGAAAAATTTTTCCAGCCGCGCTGGTATCTGTGGAGTGAGGCCCATGGATTGGAAAGATCTGGAGTTGGTGAAAGGTCCTCTCTAAAATGCAAACATTTCTGTGTTCATATAAAGGGCTACAGTGGTTTCTACTTCACACCAGCGTAAAGAGGAGGTTAAGGGCAGTACTGACCCGAAAGCTTGACTCACTCAGCCAATCTTTCTTGTTCTATGATGCCTATCACACTTCCCTAATGTTGTCACCCTCAGAATTTAACCAAAGATCTAGATTCAACTATCAAATTTTGTACTATTGTATCCTGAAGAAGAAGCCTTAAATCAAGTACCTTATTCTCCTAAAACAAGTCAGTGCAGCGTGGGGAGTCTCCTGTACGGCATATGTAAAGGAAAATTATGGTCAGTCGCACATAGGGGTGTGATTGATCGCACAGGAAGGGGCGCGGCCACCCACACAGGAAGGGGCGCGGCCACCCACACAGGAAGGGGCGCGGTCACCCACACAGGAAGGGGCGCGGTCACCCACACAGGGGTCCTACAGGAGAAAATGTTTGTCTACTGCTATGTTACATTATGTGAAGGTAGCAAACATATTTGAGATGGAATTTAAAGGGGTTTCTAGGATCATAAATCCACGGCTGCTTTCTTTCAACAACAGTGCCACATTTATAGAGAGGTTTTGTGAGGTTCTACCGCTCAGCCACTCCTACACGACCATAGGGCAAGTATGGGGCCGATACTGGAAGAAAGCAGCCAAGTTGTTCTAGTGGTAGAGCGTCTCTTTAATTTGGTAAACTTCCAGTATAGACCAAGAGAGACAAATCAGATCACAGATTATTGAACCACAGGGATTAGATGCAGCATGAGGTGACCACCACCATCTGGAACGTGCGCAGATAATCTGGTCATTGGTGACAAAACGGCTGCCAGCCCTGCTCACTGCTTAGTGCATTTTTACTAAGAAAACAATTCAATATCAATATTAATCACATGAAGTGGTTTCAAAAAAGGAGGTTACAAATAATACTGGAATAAAACATTGGCTTTGTGCAGGGGTCTGGGGACAAAAAGGCAACGTTAAAAACATAGATGATCAAAAACATATACAAAATAAAAAAAGTTCCATACATATTAAATAATAAAATTGTACGAAAATTGATCGATTCCTGTCGAAAAAGGGAAAAAACGGAGAGAAGGAGGAGAATTCTGTAGACAGAGATATAAATGGTTAAGATTCCTGGACTGAAGATACGAGATGAGCTCCTCATTGAGGTTAGCGAGGAACATCCCAAGTGATTCCACATTTTCCATGCAATTTGCTCTTCCGGTGGGCAGGAGGTGGGGTTTGAAGGCGAGGAGTATGGGTAGGGGGTGTCTAGAAACGCCAACGTGATTGGTAGACACATTGAACCACACAGCAGGAGGAGTCCGGGGCTGTAGAAGGTGGACATCTGGCTGAAGACGTCTTGTATTGCCCGCCTCTTAGCGAGCCTCCGATTCTGGGCGGTTAGTAGCCAGATACTTTGCTCTCATGCTTGACGTGTACTGAAGGACAAAAAGAACATCGAATTAGCACAGTCAACATTGGCCAATACAAGGGAATGAGAACCCACTCATCGGAAGAACCAACAATGCTCAACTCCCTTACTACGGTATGATGACCACGTGACCCCCGGTGATGAATGGTGGATACATGGGAGTTGTGTTATGTAGGAAAACGGAACAAAAGACTCTGATGAACATTGTATAATACAGACACAAGACGTGTGTTGTCTCATCTACCGCCAACGACAAGTAGAACAGGAACGACCTCTAAAGAAAACCAAACGAGGGGTCATGACCCTCGTCTGTATGCAAAACTGTGCCTAGTGCTTCACCTTGGGACGGACCCCCCTTTGATCAAACATTCAAGGTCGAGACTTTTAGTCCCATAAAAGGTCCTTAAAAACGCACTTTAATATTGGATTGTGGTGGTCTAACTGCTTCGACCCACCTACGATTGACAGATCGGGGGAACCAAGGTGCTCCACAGATACTGAATAGGACAGGCCCATAGAAATCAATGGGACACAAGTCGAATTTGATCCTGCGGGGTCCCTGCAGACGGACCACCAGTCATCAGAACTTTATCTCCCATCCTGTGTGTAAGGTATCAATGTCCAATGAGAACTTTTTTTTATTTTTTACTAAACTAAAACCCTAGCTTGAAGATTGGGGTCCTACCACTGGGGCCCACAGTCCACGACTCTAATAACTATAGAGGGTCTCAATGATCCAGTCATCTCCTATCCCGTTCTCTGTTCTGCTACAATATTCTGTTTCCTAGAAATCAAGTGGCGGGTGCCACAGACTACCTCGATTAAAAAAATAAAGCCATAGTAAGATCCGTCAACAGCATCTTTTTGTAAGGTAAAAAAAAAAAAATTCAATAAATTTCCTAATACAAGAAATATGGCCACGGGGCAAGGATGGCCGTACTCCACAACCAGACCACATGGAGGAGACGAGATATCATTACTGTATAATAGAGAAAAACTTCAATGGGTCACGTCCTCCGTTATACACATGGATCTTCACGTGACCTCTTGTCTCTCGTGTTGCACCAGTGACCGTGTCAAAGACCGATATTTTCACAGAAATAAAGGACTCCATCAGATTTTACCCCTCTTAAAATAGCAGCCCCCTCAGATCCGGTATGAAATGTCCCTTCTAAAATGTTATGGGAAATCTTATTTGTTTACCTATTAGAAAAAAAAATCTCCTCCAAAGTCATGTGATAATGAGCAGAGACGAGTCATTTGTTGGCCGAGAAGAGTTCCTTTTAGAAGCTGGAGGGGGGCAGCATTTCAGTAGCTTCTATTTTTGGTTTCTTTATTACCTAGAAGTCATTTAATATATAAAATCATCTTTGTGATCAGACTTGTGGTTCTGTGATCTACAAAACTGGAAATACGGGCATTTAAAAACATAGCTTGTATTATTATTATAGCTGGAAATGTGAGCTATGCGTTTATGCGTCTGTGTGCTTTACTGTCTGTATCTGCCGTTCTCTAGCTCAAAGAACCACAATCCTGATGTGATCTGAAAGATGAGATTTGTATCTTTACTATGACACCAGCAGCATGCTTCTAGGTGCTATAGAACTGTAGATAGGAACTTCTGACGCTCTAATGACCTGTAGCCTCCAAATTTGACTCATCTCAATTTGAATATGTTCCTTTCTCATGACTTTGGAGAAGTTTTTATTTTATAGTTAAACAGCCCAGATTTCACATATAAGAGGGAATTCTAGAAAGGACATTTCATCCCCCACCTGAAGCGGATAGTAGTTTAAATTAGGTAAAATTTGGGGAAAGTCTCTTCAATCTAATCCTTGACCTATAATGTCTGGATCACCTGAAAGCAAGTGTAACACAACAACAGCCATGAAAACAATGGAGGGAGATGACAGGAAATCCGCGGAATGCTCATTGTTTTCTGCAGGAATGGAGGTCAATGTGTTAACACCTGCGGAGGGGAAGGAAACAAGAGAGAAGAAAAACACCAACAATTTACAGGTCCGGAGTTCTGGACAAGCACGGGAGGAAGGTGAGGAGGGGGGAGGGTGACGAGCGGAGATCATCCTCATGCATGCAGCGGGCGGGTGCCACAGCTCTGCCCTCCGCCAAGTGCCAGGGCGGCCACAGCCAAAGCCGAATATCATGAAGCACAGCAGCCGGCCAGACATGGTAGAAGCACAGACAGCGTGAGTCCATTGGAAGGGATCAAGCAAGGACAAAGAGGTCGTGTACAGAGGAGTGGGGGAGGGGGATCATGGAGAGATGGGGTACAGCTACTGAAGCAACATCTGCATCCTGTAGGCGCAAGGCGAGTAATCAGAGGCACCCACAGATTATGTATGGGCATCACAAGACCTAGAAATAGGCAATGCAACAATACAGGGGATAGACTTGCCCCTCCTGTGGTTTTACAGGACTGATACCCTGATGTACTGCTCACTCTTTGGCTAAGGAGAGGATAGGGGTGGTAGGGCATTATTAAAAGGGATGGACTTATATGGAACCAGCAAACTAACCTACAATAACAAATAGATCTATAAAATCTGGTATTATACAGCAGTACAGCTATCCCTATATTGTTCCTCCCCATGCCTGAAAGCTTGCACAATCCATGTAGAGGACTCCCCATTAATACATATTCATGTGCTTATATTTCCGAAGCACCTCCAACTTACTGTTTGACTATGGGCATGTTCTCTTCATCTCACCGATCATTCACACTTTGGCTTTGTGACTGCTGGAGAGAATTCCGGAGGGAGGGGTTGAAAGAGACACTTGCTGTGTGTGATTGGCTGAAGAGAAAGCTCTGTCTCCCTCAGGAATTCTCTTTAGTTACAGGAAGTGAAGGTGTAGCGTCAAAGGGGGCCATTTGCATAGATTCAAAGACTGTAAGCTCTTGCGAGCAGGGCCCTCACTCCTATTGTTTCGTATGACTTATTACTCTGTGATGATGTCTTATTTTATTTGTATGTTCCCCAGAATCTGTAAAGCACTTCATAATTTGATGGCGCTATATATATATATAATTCTAGATGGTTTGACAACTTTACTAATGGAATGTGGAAACTTTGAGGCATAGAAAGGAACAATATAGGGATAGTTGTACTGCTTTAACAATCCACTTGGCTTCCTGTACATAAAGTTGCGTGGGCTCCTGTAGTCAGTTGTCTTACACCCAGATCAGTGGTCAGTGAGGTTAGTAAAGAGAGCTTCTAAAATAAATCGGTATGACCGGATTTATATTTCAGTGAAGCAAATGGATGTCGGCAAGCGCACGGCACAGTACAGTGGTATATTGTCTCACTTGCCAACTTCAGGGGGTGGAAGGAGACAAGAAGAAAGGTTCATACAACAGCACTGTTCTAGGTCAATGGTTTGAACTGGAATTAGCCTAAAGAGTAGAGTGCTGCTACTACTGAATAGCAAAAGGGCTGAACTTTTTAGTACATTTTTGCAAACGCCTTTTAAAGGGGTTATCCATCAACCAGCAAGAGGCTGCCCCAACTTTCCCCATACCATGTATAAACATTTTTTAAATATTAAAACAACTTTTCATAAATTCTCTCCTTCCGTGACACCGGGGACAGTATGCTGTTAGCACTCACACTGCTTCTGAGCTGCACAAAATAAAAACTCGGGGCTCTTGGTATCAGAGTATATAGTGTATAGGGAGCCACAAGTCCATTCATTATTCAATGTTAAAAGCCTCAATAGCAATCTCCTTCCATTATGTAACTACATTACAACATGAAGCTATATATGGGTTATATCTTTGTATATCAGTATTATATGGCTCTATTAAAGAAGATTGTTATTGAAGCTTTTAGGTTAGATAGCCCTCTCCATACTTATCCAGTGTGAGACACCTTGTAAAAATGTTGTACTTCTCATTGCATGTCAGAAGCGGTGTGAGCGCTGACAGGAGACTGTTCCCAGAGAAAGAAAGTAGCATTTCCTGCCATGTTAGAGAGAAGCTTCATGAAAAACTAATTTTCAAAAAAAAAATTGTTAAATACATCATATGAGAAAAATGTGAGCTAAATTTTGTAGCCATTTTTTGGCTTTAATTCAGGTAAAAATATTCACATGATTGGGGGAAGACCACCTGATACCTTCATACGTTAAATAACAGACTCTCAAAATAAAATGGAAATCTGGCTAAAACAGAGCAAACTCGGTATATCTGTATCTGCATTCCTGAGATGCAATACCAGGCAGCAACCATGGAGTGTGGGTGGCGCTGTTCCTAGAAGAAAGCTGGTACAAGCCACAGGCAGAGACACTTCTGGGATGATCTGATGGATGCTATAGCTGTACACAAATCTGTGACAAGCAGAAGCCGTCTCGCCAGGTCAGGAACATGCAGGCTTGGCACAGCCGCCACAACGGAGGAGGAACGCCAGACAATCCTGGCATCATTATCCATGAGGAAGATAAAGGGAGCAGCAGACCTGGCAGATCATAGTCCTATCCACTGTCTGCAGGGATATTTACACTGATTATTATTTTTTTCATTTTTTTCTGCATTCTGTACTTTATGTATAGTTTGTGTCTATTTGTGTATATATATTTTACATTAATTTTTTTCACTTTTTTTATGCCCAATGGTTTTTCTAAGCGGTGGGCTGACACATACTGAGGCAGCGTAGGCCAAGAAGAAACTTTTTGGCACAGACTGGGCACATGGGGGGTCATTAGATAGGATATAGGGATGAGTTAAGGAATACATGGCATATATATTTTGCATGGCGTGTTGGGGACATGTATAGTACAAGGTGCCTGGCCTTTGGCGACTTGTTCTCAGACAATTGCTTGGGGATCAGGGTGGGTCTTGCATTGACAGCCTGAGGATGCCAATACAGTAATACAGGATGGCTCCCTGCTCTGCCATTCAAAGTGGAGTTATGCAGTAGAGGCCTACTCAGAAATCCCAAATCCGCCACCGAGTGTCCTGCTACACCATATCTAATCCCCACAGTGTCCTGCTACACCATATCTGATCCCCACCGTGTCCTGCTACACCATATCTGATCCCCACCGTGTCCTGCTACACCATATCGGATCCCCACCGTGTCCTGCTACACCATATCTGATCTGCCCACCGTGTCCTGCTACACCATATCTGATCCCCACCGTGTCCTGCTACACCATATCGGATCCCCACCGTGTCCTGCTACACCATATCGGATCCCCACCGTGTCCTGCTACACCATATCGGATCCCCACCGTGTCCTGCTACACCATATCGGATCCCCACCGTTCCTGCTACACATATCGGCATGCCCCACCGTGTCCTGCTACACCATATCGGATCCCACCGTGTCCGCTACACCATATCGATCCCCCCCGTGTCCTTCTACACCATATCGGCCTCCCCACCCTGTGTCTGTCTCCCATATCGGATCCCCACGTGTCCTGCTACACCATATCGGATCCCCACCGTGTCCTGCTACACCATATCGGATCCCCACAGTGTCCTGCTACACCATATCGGATCCCCACAGTGTCCTGCTACACCATATCGGATCCCCACAGTGTCCTGCTACACCATATCGGATCCCCATAGTGTCCTGCTACACCATATCGGATCCCCATAGTGTCCTGCTACAGAATATCGGATCCCCATAGTGTCCTGCTCCACCATATCTGATCCCCATAGTGTCCTGCTACACCATATCTGATCCCCATAGTGTCCTGCTAGCGTCTTATCTGATCACCACTGTCCCTCTTCGGGCTTCGGTTCTAGTGTTTGGGGAGTTTGCAGTTTTGGCCCAGAAGGAGGAAGAAGAGGGAGAAGACGAGTGCAGGGTAGAGGAGTAGGAGAGGGGTGAGTGAGGGGAGGGGGACCTTGGTTTCAGTACCTGTTCCTTCCAATAGAGAGCGCTGTTACCAGTACGTCCGTGCACTGTCCGAGGGCTTAAGCTGCCAGCTCAAATGGCTGCTACTGTCCATGGCAGCCAAATACAACTGTGATGTCGCAGGAAAGAAAGAGAAAAAGAAAGTGGAGCCTGAACGTGCATGAAACATGAAATAGTGCAGCCGACACATCATGGTGAGTTGTACAGCCATGTGTGCGCAAGAGGGGGCGCTATCACTCTACAGGAATAGCCCTGGATCAAGGAGGGAGCACACAGAGGAGGGAAGACCGGGAGAAGAGGAACCAACAGACACTGGACCAGGTCAGACGCCTTCACACCTTCTCGAAGATCAGTACCTGAAAATGACTGCATGTCAATGAGTCTCCTACAGATTTTGGTCATTGTAGAATCTCCTACACTATAAGGGTATGTTCACATTGGCAAAGCATTGGACCCTGCAGCCGATACCAGAGACTGAGCCATGGGATTCACTTGAGCCAAATGCTATGTAGTCACCCACCGCAACATAGGAGAAACTGTAGGAGACAAGTTTTTTCTCAGGCTTTTTCGGAAGCAAAATGAAACAAACTCAGTGTGAACATACCCTTAAAGTGTTAGGACTTGGCATGTCCTAACACTGCTGTGCTCCTAGATCTCTGAACAGAGTTGCTCCATGATGTGCTCTGAGTAAATGCTGTAAGTTTTCCGGTTGAATACTGCAGCAGTAACTCAGAGCAGAGGTGAAGGGTTGTGGAGAAGACAATGCAGCAGTGTGAAGACACACCCCCAGAAGCTACAATCCTGGAATATAAGTCCAACTCTCACAGTTCTGCTGCTACTAACAAGATTCACAAAGGTATTCACAAACCTGCTGGCAGGTTCCTTTTACACCGCTTTTCTTGACTATTGCACCAACCATGTCCCACATTGTCCATCACCTAGTAACCTGAGGACCCTCGCCATCTGGTTAATGTTCCCATAAACATTACAATAAATGTTGGACAAACCCACAGATCCTGATGACTGACCATGTAATGTGTATGGCAGGACTCTCTCCTGCTGGTAGATATAGGGGGTAAGGAGTATCTGACATGCTGGAGGTAAGTTACCAGCAGATACGCGTCTGGCAGCGTCTTAAACCCAGACTTTGAGAACTGCTGAGCGTGCATGTGTATGGGGGAAGAGGGTGGTTATGGCCATTAATCAAGTATTTGGTGAGCAGGTCTAAGGTAATCACCAGCAATCAATAACCCTCATCATCCGCATTACTGATACATAAAGACCCCCCCACACTGGATACACTGACCAGTATGGAAACAAAACTTCACCATTCCTATAGAAGAGACGCAATGAGGGTAATGAGTCCTAATTAGCCAAGTCTTGCATGACCGTTCAATTTGCTTCTTCATTATTCCCTTTAATGAGCAGCCCCCAGGGGGGAGAAGGCAGACGCGGAGATTGTCGGGGCTCCAGGGGGTCATCTGTCAATTCCGAAAGCAGGAAATCCATTCTGTATGTGATTCGTGTAAGGAACATCGCTCATAAATGTCATACTGGATCAATGGCCTTTATCAGTGATATGTTGTGTATCCGATACCTAATCCATAGAAGATGCCTATAGAATTGGGTTTTCGTTCCAGAATCGTTAAAGAATTTACAGATCTCCTGAATTATAAATGAGGACATTTTGCCTGATTTTTTCCACCAATAGGGGGAGCTAGAGTCTACCGCATACTGTTCCTATAAACTAGTATGCTCCCTCTAGTGGTGGCTGCAGGGAAGCAGAATTTTACACCTAAACTACAGGTGGATTCAGAGTTCAGTACCCAAAAAAAGAAAAGGAGTAACAATCACAGATACAACATGGAATAGTGTACACAAGAACGACATGGTGTACATCCATTACAGGGAAGGATGAACTACATCTAAAGATTTCCGCTCTTGGACAGGTTAATGCGGTTGCCATTGGTTTAGTTTTGAAGAAATAAAAGTCCCCAACCTATAGCAAACAAAGGTTATGGGTAACCTGCTTAAAATCCTCTGGGAATCCTATAGGCCCACATAGGGATGGCAAAATGGAGAAAGTCACCCATGAAGGTCAAGCAGGAGCGGAGGTCCTTCCTGTTTTCGAGAGGCTCCTAGATATTTCAGGAGTATTGCCCTATTCTAAAACACTCAAACCATTCACAAGATACCCCGCCCTGGGTGATATAACACTATTTCTGGACCTTTTCTTAGCAGTTTTTCAATGTGTAGGCTCCTTCTAATTCTCGGTTTTCCCTGAGCCGGTGGGTGGAGACCTAGCGGATATGAAGACTTCCATAGACAACACATGGAGAAAGCATTGGACTCAGCTTCCCATCTGTGACACACTCAGAAGGAGCTGCACCATACAACTGAGAGGTACGGATGCATTTCATGGAGAGCTGTAATGCGATCTACCTGTGAGTTGCAATCCGTCTTGGAAGACCAAGACAAATTCTGCAGGGATTTCAGTATAGGCAGGAGGGAGGAATAGGAATAGTCAGAAAAGTGGAGCAAGACAACACATGGAGAAGGCATTGGACTCTGCTTCCGATCTATGACGCACTCAGAAGGAGCTGCACCCTACCACTGAAAGTTATAGGTGTGAATCCAGAAGCTTCTCCAGCATGTTACTTTCTCTTTGCTTTTCTGTTGCTCAGCTCCTTCTCTACACTCAATAGCATTTCATGGAGAGCTGTAATGCAATCTACCTGTGAGTTGCAATCCGTCTTGGAAGACCAAGACAAATTCTGCAGGGATTTCAGTATAGGCAGGAATAGGAATAGAGTCAGAAAAGTGGAGCAAGACCACACATGGAGAAGGCATTGGACTCCGCTTCCCATCTCTCTGACACACACAGCACCATACTACTGAGAAGTATTGATGTGAATCCAGTAGCTGCTCCAGCATTTTAGCTTCTCTCTGCTTTTCTGTTACTCAACTCTTCCTCAACGTGCAATAGCATTCCATGGAGAGCTGTAATTAGATCTTTCTGTAAGTTGCAGTTTGAATTGGAAGATCAAGACAAATACTGTAGAGATTTCACTTTGGGCAAAAGGGAGGAGAAGGAATAGACCCAGGTAAGTGGAGAAAGAAGCACTTTCATCTGATAAAAATACTGTATTACTAAGTTTTTACTATTTTTACTAATCCTACTGATTTATGGTAAGTTTGTGGAAAAAGTAATGACTTAGTGGACCTGACACTTGTGGCCCTGGACAGAGTAGGGGGATATTTGTTCTGTTTAGTGTCCCTAAAAGCCCCTTGGGATGAATTGGAGCTAACTAAGTACAACCAAACGCCAGTGCTAATCCCTCTTGTTATATGTTTTCGATATTCTGCTTCCAAAATCAAAGCCCCCTAGATGGGGGGGGTATGTAATATCAACAGAAGTGAGAGCAACTCCATGTAAATGGCCATGGCTTTGGAATGAGATGCTGACACAAGCACGTATGGATGGGAGGCAGAGGGGTTCACATACTTTTGGCCAAATTCCTTCCTAAAACAAACGCAATACCTCCTGACCTACATTTTCTACAATCGTCCAGGTTATAGAGGTGTGAGGGGTCCAGACAGGGAGTGATTCGGCTTAAAACAGGGATGAGCTGCAATACCGGACGCAATCAATCACAAGAGCAACGCTGTTTCGGAGAGGAGCTAGGGGAAGGCAACTATCTTAAGGTCTGAATATGCAACACATAATGTAAAGGTCTTATAAGAAACTTTAAATTTCCCTTTAACACTTGCTTATCTGTTCCCCTGATAACCTATTTGGGGGGAGGGGGGGTCTGCAGCTTTACAATGATTTAAAGGGAATAGGAGTAGACCTGCAGTACTCCATCCCTGACTCTCTACTATGGACCAAGTCTTCTGCTCTATCCAGTCTATTACCTGACACCGAATGTAGCCTGGAGCGACTGATTGTTAAGGGGTGTAGGTTTCAGACACATGAGTCAAGACCACCCCTTTAAGGCGTTGGTTATTTTGCAATGCGCCAACGCTTATATGATGCCAACAAATTTCGTGTTTAGTGCCGATTGTTCCTGTGATCCTATGAATAGCTACAAGCCTGAAACGCGTCAGTGTTCACTACCTCCTACTGGAGGCGCTACTGAGCTGCATTCCTACAGGCAGCAGTGAGCCCTAACACACAGTCAGCTCTGCCGTGATGATGTACAATGGGGGGTGAAGTGGCGACAAAACTTACTGAAGGAGGAGGTGACTCACGGCCAATCAGAGGAGTGTTCTCACAGCGGGGATTTTGGAAGTTTGCATTCTGACTCCTGCAAAAATGGAAACACCTTGATCAGAAATGGTGGCTCCAGAATCCAGGTGTCGAGATGGAGACAAGAAACAGATTCTGCTTAAAAGAACGCATCAGTCTAAAGCAGCCTTCTACTAAAGGGTTAATAAGAAACGATTGCTAAGCACGTAGCCTCCTATACTGCACCGACCAAGGAGGAGGAGACTGGAGACACTATAGACATTTCACCTGAAAGCTCCTTATATAAGAGGATACAGCAGGTGCCCTGCCCAAGGGGGAATAGTGGGTACAGCTACACCAAGTGCCCCCAATCCCCAAATCTTAAGGTGCCCCTTTCTGGCGCCACAAAATTCTCATATGGCCCAAATTACAGAAAAATTTGGTTGGGTGGTTTTGTAGCTGGTGGATCTCCAGTCACCATCTCCTAACATGCATAGAGCCAAACACTTCTATATATGGGAACATTTCCAACACCACTGTAGCCCCTAAACAAATCTAATCCTTCTCCACCTTTACAACATGATGTATGTGAGGTCTGTGTGGCCAGGATATGAATGTAATCATCAGTTTTCACCTCCTTCAGTCCATCAAGGATCTGTTATGCCCGGTACTGACACAATCACGTCAAACAAATGGCTCCCTCTCCATACACAGTCTGTGTGATAGCCCAGTCCACCTGTATAGTCTGCTGTGTTCTCCCCTTACACTGTACACTCATACAGTCTGTGTGATAACCCAGTCCATCTGTATAGTCTGCTATGTGTCCCCTTTACACTGTACACTCATAACAGTCTTGTGATAACCCAGCCACACTGTATAGTCTGCTGTGTGCTCCCTACATGTACCTCATACACAGTCTGTGTGATAGCCCAGTCCACCTGTATAGTCTGCTGTGTTCTCCCCTTACACTGTACACTCATACACCGTCTGTGTGATAGCCCAGTCCACCTGTATAGTCTGCTATGTGCTCCCCTTATACTGTACACTCATACAGTCTGTGTGATAACCCAGTCCATCTGTATAGTCTGCTATGTGCTCCCCTTACACTGTACACTCATACACAGTCTGTGTGATAACCCAGTCCACCTGTATAGTCTGCTATGTGCTCCCTCTCCATATACTCATACACAGTCTGTGTGATAGCCCAGTCCACCTGTATAGTCTGCTGTGTGCTCCCCTTATACTGTACACTCATACACAGTCTGTGTGTGTGCTCACCTTCACTCATACACAGTCTGTGTGATAGCCCTGCCCACCTGTATAGTCTGCTGTGTGCTCCCCTTACACTGTACACTCATACACAGTCTGTGTGATAGCCCAGTCCACCTGTATAGTCTGCTATGTGCTCCCCTTACACTGTACACTCATACACAGTCTGTGATAGCCCAGTCCACCTGTATAGTCTGCTGTGTGCTCCCCTTACACTGTACACTCATACACAGTCTGTGTGATCTCCTCTAAGCCTTCCATGTGCTCGGTCACTCACCCCCAGGCCACCCCTGTCATGTTTCTCCCCTTCCCCACACTCTGATGTGCCTTGTACAGTGTCCCTGCCCTGCTCCTATCCCTAACACAAAGTAATATGGCGAAATACAGAGAGCAAAGCCAGCAGCCAGCTGGGTAACGGTGATAGAAGCAAAGCAGCAGCAAAGCTATTAATCTATTAAGAAGGGTTAGAGGATAAATTTACTAAAAATAAAATATTCATTTTTAGTAAAATATATCTGTGGCGAGTCACTAATTCTACATACAGATTCCCCAGTTGTACTTATCATGATGGAAGCAGCAGACCCCTGGATGTGGTCCATATGTAGTAGTATAAATGGGGATATACCAGATATACCTCCCCATAGGGCTATTCTATAATGGATGACCACATTCACAGATGAAGCTGGTGCCACATGTGATTATTTATGGAGCCACGACTATTTAAATCCTACATAACACTACTTCTAATTTTACCAGACGCTGAACAAGCAGTTAGTTGACATGAACATGCCCTTTAAAACTGCTGACATCACTAAAGGGGTTGTCCCAAACGTTATTACTGATTAACATTCTCATTTCCATCCAGACGCTGTTAACCTTTACACTGCTAGTCCTGTTTTCAGCTGAGAGGTGGATACAATTGCATCTTTCTCCAAGCTGCTTACAATGTGTCATTCTAGATATAAAGCTCTTTAGCTCACAGAGCATTGTCTAGCCTGGATACAACGGGGTCTACTTCTTTAGAACTTTGCTTAAATACATAAATTATACGGTATCCCCCTACTCAGAGGATGTGTCTAATCGCTGGTGATACAATCCGGTCAGAATAGGAATCCTGTAAGTCTCCTGGGTGAATGGACCAATAGTGCACGTGTGTGACCACTGTTATGTCCACTTCAGGACAGAAGGAGAACACCCTTAAAGGGGTTGGCAAGGAAAAAAAAAAACAATTGAGGTCCTCGCACCTGCTATACTAAATATATTAGTAGCAAAAATAAAACCTGACAAATAATAACCAAATAGCAAAACCTACACTATCTTGGCAATACCTTACATAGAAAGGGACAACCACAAACATCGATTTCGCACTGCAGATTAATGGATGGTACAAAACCTGATAATTCTTTCATTCAGTCACAAACATTATGAAAGGAATTACAAAAAGTTGAATAAAACACTTGGGGCAGGATAGTAACTTACTATTAGCTCCAGCAGCATCTGTCTGGGGCTTTTTTTTAAATTTTTTAATTTAGCTCCTCCCACTTCCCCCTCAAAATTTTATGGCCAGCTGTAATCTCATACTTCGATGAGCTGACAGTCTGTCCCAGGAGACCAAGACAGACTGAGAAGAAATTGTAAAGTAATGAACAGTTTAGAGAGAGAAAGAAAGAAGCCTGATACGCAGAGAAAGAAGTTTCTTATAGTTACTTGAACTATTCATTTATGTAAAGTTGGTCACCACTGATTGGTCTGGTGCAAAAGTTGCGATCATCAAAGGGGTTAAAGAAAGTTTTTTTTATTTATAGTAAATGTACATTAAATTCCCTTTTTTTTAAAAAAACGTTCTTTACAAAAACGTGGAATGTAGCACGAAAGACTCATGATGATGGAGGAATGGATTCCCTGAGTTATTTATCACAACGCCAAATATAAAGGGTCATGTAATCTTGTTGTTCTGCCACATACATCCCACCCATGTACAAGGCGCACTTACATGTACTCCGTCACCGGCGCGTTGCTTACGGTATGCGCAGCCGCCGGGATACTCGTCTCGCTGCCGTAGCTGCTCCCACAGCTGTACAGACTTGGCATGTGCACCCTGTAGAGGTTGTCGTGAGTCTGCCGAGTCCCTGGCGTCGTGGCCTCCTCGTCCCCGTCTTCATAAGTGCCTCTGATAAGACAAGAGAAGGACATGGATGAAATCACGTCTTACCCAATAGCAGCCCCCAATGCTAAAAGGGGCGTCTAAGAAGAAGAGGAGAGATCTATGTATAGGACACATCTCCACTGCAAATATTCTTAATTGATGCAATCTGCTGCACAACCACTAGGTGGCAGGAGATGCACAAGAATCTGGAATACAGAATGGCTAGAAATGTATCTAGAATGGAGGCAATGACTTATCCGGGCACAGCCCTATAGACAATGACAATGTGTGCAAGTCATCATACCGCTCCAGTATGCTGAATGCATTAGCATTTAACCATTAACCCATCCTATGATGAACCCTGCGGAACGGATATTTTAAAGGAGTTTTCTAAACTTTTCTAAACTCTGGAGGATCCCTATGGTCCAATATCATAGTCCCTTGGTCCAAATTGATGATATTGTGATAGAAATGAATGGTACATGGTGACTGAGCCTCAGTGGTTACCGGTCATTCATTTAGACCACACAGCATCCTGATGATGCGGAGACCAGACGACTGCTCCAGGATTGTTATGGAAAACCTGACCCCTGAAGTGTCTTTCTGTTTCTTTGAAAACCCCTTCAAAGGAGTTGACACAATTTTAATTTATTTCATCCTACAGAATCCTAAGGCTAGTGCCCCCACTGCTCACCAGAAAATGGGGAATCCTATTGAATGATGGAGCGGCCGGTTGAGCTTGCAGCTTCTCCGTTCTATGGGAGTGCCGGAAATGGGGACAGGGTGCCCAGACTCGCTGCTCCATCAATCATGGTTACTGGCGCCGATATTCTCATTATGGGTTGAGAACATGATGATCAGATTTTTATCACTTATCCTGTGGATAAGGGATAACAACCCCCTTAAAGGCAGGCGGGCTGGGGAGGTAAGTATTAAAAAAAGAAAGCTGTACTCACCTCCTCCATTGCTCCTGGGGTCCTGCGCTGCAGTCTCGCTAGTCCGTTCCCGTGTTTGTTTACAGGGGGGAGGAAGCTCCGCTGAGTTCAGCTTCTGGTCCGACCCGTCCCCATATCTAAGCGTATGATACAGCGCTGGGAATAGGGAGGGTGAACTCAGCAGAGCTTCCTCCCCCCTGTAAACAAACACGGGAACGGACCAGTGAGAAAGTGGGGCGGGACCGACAGAGGAGCTTTCTTTTTTTTTTTTTAAATACTTACCTGCCACCCCCCACCCCCACTTCCCCGCCCGCCGTCTGATTTTTGCCAGAATCGGACAACCCCTTTAAGGTTCATCAAGGAAAGAAGTTATAGGAAAACATGGAGACACTGGGAGAATGTCACAGACTCACCTCCTCTGCTGCCAGGTGTGGGGGACGCTGCACACTATAGAGCTGAACATAAGCGCAGTGACGAAGGAGAACAGGACCAGGTAGATGAGCCCCTCCACGCCGTCATAGCAGAAACCAGTGAGAGACTGGACGTAATCCTGGAGACAACACACATGTTGCATTTCATCCGCTGTGACCACATATAATATTAGTGGGCACTGCCCGCGTGGCGCTTACCAGGTGCAGGCCACGGCAGTCCACCAGAGCCGTCAGATGCTGCAGGTTGATTTCGGTGGAGTTGAGGACTCCTTGTATGTTCACCAGTTTATCCTGTGAGAAACAAATGACACCTCATCCCTGGGCAATATTTCTAATATTTCAAAGCCAAGGCCTGCTGGAGTCCAAATATGTGTCAGGAGGAGTGTCGTGACAATGTGACAGATGAATGGAGGCTCCCCTCTTACCAAAGACTTGGGGTAATCTTTAACTGCGGAGCGCAAGAGGTCCAGAACATCATCCTGCATCTCCACCAGGGCTTTGTGGCCGCTCGACAGCATCTACAAGAGAGACACAGACTTAATCTATAAGGAGCAGGGGGAAGCGGGACTCACAGGCTCACACTCTATAGGAGGGGGAAGCGGGACTCACAGGCTCACACTCTATAGGAGGGGGAAGCGGGACTCACAGGCTCACACTCTATAGGAGGGGGAAGCGGGACTCACAGGCTCACACTCTATAGGAGGGGGAAGCGGGACTCACAGGCTCACACACTATAGGGGGAACGGCACTCACAGGCTCACACACTATAGGAGGGGAAGCGGGACCTCACAGGCTCACACTCTAATAGGAGGGAAGCGGGGACTCACAGCCTCACCCACTATACGGGGAACGGCACTCACAGGCTCACACACTATAGGGGAATGGGCTCACAGTCTACACACTATAGGAGGGGGAAGCGGGATTCACAGGCTCACACACTATAGGGGGAACGGCACTCACAGGCTCTCTTAATGGGAGGGTGAGGGAAGCAGTATTCAGAGGCCCACCTTTTAAAAGTGGTGGCAGGACTCACAGGCTTTTACCAAGTCCTGGTAACAAGTAAACAGCATCTCCTGTGCTTAAAGCAGTCATCTTATTCAATATACTGAATTATCACATCTCTTGGACTATTTGCTTTATCAGCCTCATATTACAATAGTTAATAGTTGAATCATAGAAAATGATATCTTTGCACCCCTCTCTATCTGGCAGAGAAGCCGCTTTCCTTCCTTCTAGAATATAATGCACCTATGTAAGAGCATATTATATAAAAACATCATCACATTAAGCATCCGCATTAATATTCTGCTGACTCGTCTCTATGTAAGGAGCCGCGGAGGGAAGGACCTACCTGCTGGAAAGGATTAGTGGACCCCGGGTTACAGGACAGGTAGTAGTTTAAGATTTCTGAAAAAAGAAAAAAACCTAATATATATTAATACATCTAAACCTTCTGCGGGAGAAGCCGTGACACCGGATGATTTGCGGCTTATCAGCATAAGGCAGGAGGCGATCCGACGGACCGCAGGGAATCGGCGAGGATGGAAAACCTTTTACATTAGATATACACAGAGCGTCTGCATCTCTCACTGCTAGGAGGGCGATTACACTCAGCGGGAAGGGTAAATGGATGTCTGGCTACATCACCGCAACTTCATTTACAGGAACAGTCACCATTTAGGAGATAAGAAGCGCAGAGTCCTGAGTCCGCTAATTCCAGTGATGGCCGGAGACCCCAGGGAACGTGGAAAGATCTTACAGGAGTGAACATAATAAATTAGCCGCCAACCCAGGCGTCTCCAGCTACCGCTCTCTACTGCCAGAGGTCACGGCCCGGTCTCTCTACTACCAGAGGTCACGGCCCTCTAGGATCCTCGCAGACAACCCATGGATTGGCACGTGCAGGGTGTAATGTTTCATTTCCCCTGTGGTGGCGCTGCAAGGAAACTAAACTTCTGCCAGGTTTACCCAAAAGATTACAACTAATCACTGTGGGTGGGCACCTTGTAATGACACGGCCCACTCCCAAAGTACTGATCCAGCAGGGTGACGTCTAGGCATCCAGCACACACCCGGAGCTTGTGCAGATAAGAGCCCGTACAGCGGAGGCCTAAGTCTAATCTTACTTCAGCTTCACCATTATATTACATATTACTACAGGAGAAGGAAACCTGCCAGACCCGACTCCAGGGAGAGAGGTCATCATGTCAGAGCGAGCAAAAGAGAGTGAGCAAAAGAGAGAAAGAGAGCGAGCGAGAGCGAGAGCGAGAGAGAGAGAAAGAACAGGGGGAGATAGAGGGCAGAGAAGATAGAGACAGGGTAAGAGTGTGGAGGAACGAGGGAGAGAGCGGAATAATGTAAAAGAGAAGGAGGAGAAAGGGATGTGGGGAGATGTTAGAGGTTGTGATAGAAAGAAGGAGACAGGATGGGGTGAGGGGATAGTGATGGAGGGTAACAGATACATTAGGAGGTGGATAGAGAGGGAGCGCGGGGAGATAGGAAGACAGAAGAGGTGGAGGGGGGGATAGGATCTGCTCTACACCCAGCACAGCACATGGTGACATCTTCTCCATAGACCATGACCTCATCTGTCTATAGGTCCTCTCTTGGGACAGGTTCTCATTCTATACAGGTTCTTCCATGAGCAGCCATAACATGGCGCAGCAGTGCTACAAAGACAATGGAGACCCACGGCCACGTCCAGCCACGGGTAGTAAACGTTCCTCCCAATCTTCACGACACCCCCCCTCCCCCTCCTCTGCACATACCGAGACGTCTCCTGATGCCGGAGTGATGGGAGCGCTGAATATTTCATGGCGCTCTCTGGAGATGCGCGGACGTGTGTGCATGGAGGGCAGCAGAAGCGTGTGAGCGGCGGGGGGACGCGGACGTGTGTGTATGGAGGGCAGCAGAAGCATGTGAGGGGTGGGGGACGAGGACGTGCCAGTTACAGACACAGTCATGGCTCTGCTGATGCTTCTTCATCTTCCTTTATTGTGTGACTCGTCCATCGCACAGCCGAGCCACCACACTGGTATCAGCGCCTCCATCACCTCTCAGGCGGGAAAGGGTCAAGTGCTTTATCGGTAATAATACATATAAATCGGTATGTATGAGTTATATGGTATCAGAAACGGATCATAAACAGCGCCACCCCTGTCCATAGGCTGTGACTGGTACTACAGCTCAGCCCGACATCCGGCTCCCACTGTATCTTATAATAGTCATCCCTTGTAATGAAATATCCACCAATCACAGAGCACAGGGAAGGAAGGGGTTAAATATGTCAAGCTCTTATCCTCCATAGCAATTACAGCACTTAAAGGAACGGATCAATCTCACATGAGAGGGTGTTTAACCCCGAGGTCCCCTGGAAGCAGAGGCCTGTCCTATGTCATCTCCTCAGTTCAGACCCTGATAAATAAAACACGAGGAGGAGACGCTTCTGCAGAGTGCAAACCCTTGTTACTGGGAGGTCTGCGGAGTCTTACACATTTATGTCTTCTCTTATCCAGTATTACTAGTAAAGCTCATCCAGAAAAAAAAAAATTGTGGTAAAATCACAAGATATATACCAAGGCGGGGAGGGGGAGGGGGGGGGGGGGGGCGTGAGAATGGTCTCCCATGTAATGCAGGACTGGCTTGGGTTCTCCAGAGTAAAAATTCCTGCTTACTGGAAGCTGCAGCTTCTAGGGAAGGTCCGGTACATGGGATTGTCTATAGGTCCAATTCGTTTGAATGGATCAGTGTTCAGATTTTCTCTTTGGATATCCTTACATTAGTAATGAAGCTATAAAAGTCTAACAAAACAGGACAGTCCGTTAGTGGCTCCCTCTCATGAGCTGAGGGATCCTGGGAGTTGTAGTATCCTATGGCTGCTACCTCCGCCTACTTTAGAAAGCCTATAAAACTTTGTAAATCATAATAGCAAACTATTTAAGCTCTGATAAATGATATGGAGTTTTGTTGTATTCATTTATTTATAGCATTATGGGTTTTTGTATGAGACATTTTCATATTTCCTGAAAACCCCCTTATAGGGACCCGATTTTACCCTATTATATTACTGACCCTCTCATGTAGTGGACGAAATGTCCTTCCTAGAATTCCCCCTTTTATGTGAAATCTCACCCATTTACTCCAACAAGGTTGTGTGTCAATGAGCAGAGAAAAGAGTCAGATTTGCCTGAGATGAAGAAGTTAAGATGCTGCAGGGAGAGGATCTCTTCCGAAGCCCCTCATTAGGTTTGCGTTTCTGTGACTGGTAAAGACATAGTTAGAAATGTGAGCTGCAGATAAAGATCCATTTCTCACCTATGTCGATAACTGTTTGTATCTCCAGTTCTGTAGATGACAGAATCACAAGCCTGATGCGATTTGAAAGATGAGATTTTTACCACTAATATGACACCATGTTTCTTGGTGCTACAGAATTGAAGATCGTGATATCTGAAGTGCCTGTCCCACCACAGACTCTAAACTTGACTCATGTCAGGTAAAACATGACTCTACTCATTTTCATATGACTTTAGAGAAGATTTTGTTCATTTTTAAAATCGGTAAACAGGTGAAATTTCACATACAAGAAGGAATGCTAGAAAAGACATTTCATGACTCATTTTCATGGGTGGGAAGGGGAGGGGTAGGAATGAAGTTTAATAGGGTAAAATCAGGGTCCCTTTAATATCTCCTTATAAGAAATATTCAACAAAAAACACACCAGGGATCACTTAACTCATAGATCCATAATCTTCTTATATTTGTTATCCATGGCCTCCTTATTTTTAAAATTATGCTAATGAGCCAGAAGTTCTCTGAGGGGGGATGTTACCACAGCTCCTCCATGCTGTAGCTTCACATGCCGTTACACTGTGCAGAGGTCTTTCCCCCTCCCACTGTGTGAGATTACAGCAGGCGGGGAGAAAGTGCTGAGAGAGCAGGGGAAGACAGTGTAACAGCCTATGAATCTACAACACAGGCTCGGGTAACATCCCCCTCTCATAGTCCTTCTGGCTCATTAGGAATAAAAAAATTAATTGGGTAACCTCCTTTGTTCCTCCAATTAATTTTTACTTCCTAATGAGCCAGAAGGACTATGAGGGGATGTTACTGAAGCCTTTCTGTGCATAGATTCATAGGCTGTTATACTGTCTTAACATATATGGATAACACATACAAGAAGATTACCACAGTCACAGTGCTAGATCTATGAGTAATGACCCTGGTTTATCATGATGGATTTTGATGGTTGATTTCATCATGATGGATTTTGATGGTTGATTTCATCATGATGGATTTTGATGGTTGATTTCATCATGATGGATTTTGATGGTTGATTTCCTTTAAACGAAGCCTCTAAAATATACTATAAAAAGAAAGTAGAAGTCTGTATGCGAGTGTCCTCCCTGTAGACTGCAGTATTATAATGTAAAGGGTTAAAAGTCTGCAAACCTGAAACGGGGGAATGATCCTCTTAGCACTAATGGAAGATGCCATTAAAGTATGTGAACCCGAGCATTAGGGTGTAATCTGCAGGCGGGGGAGCAGCTGCAGTGTGCCGGGGCCAGCGGTGCTCGTGACATCCGGGGTCAGGACACTCTCCTGTAATTACTGCAGACATCTCCGACACGGATCTCTCTGCGCACATCAGTCTGGAGATGGTCAGAGATGACAGGTTGGGGGCGAGCAGTCTGCGTTATTTGCAGCGTACCACAAAGCAGAAATCCTATGTTCTCCCTATGGTCCCGCCTCCTTCTCAGCGCAATCTGAGATTCCCATGGCTTTTGCAGCAGCTGCTTGACATTGAGTGTTACAGATAAGCTTGTATTGACTATACTCCAAAAATATTTCAAAAAAGTTACCCGAATTCAGGACCGCTTTATCTTCTACCACTTTGGCGACAAATTTGTCAGGATCAACACAGAAATCGCTGGAGCCCTTCAAGATAACAGAGACACAAGTTAGAGAAACCCCTAAAAAATCTTATCCATCGATCGACAAGACGATTCTAAAACTAATAGTCTGTAAGGGTTGTCCCATTTTTACTTAAAGAGGAGCCTAACCTTAGTTCACCAATACTGTGGGTGGAGCTTAAGAACAACCCTAAATAATAAAAATGTCACCAATTGGGAGTTCAACGTGTGTAGCAACGTGCAGGACCATCTAATGAGCTGAGAGCTGGTGGTCGCACATGCTCAGTCTCTCTTTCCAAAGCTAGGTCTATAAACAGTAATTGTCTATTCAGCCAATAAAAATAGCCTCTTGCCCTGCTTGTCAGGAAAGGAGCAGATACCTCAGCAGGTACATGCCGGTATATCAGATAAATGTCACCACTACTCTGATTTAAGTTAAAGTTGTGTGGAAACGTGCAAGACCGTGTAATGAGCGGAGAGGTGGTGGTCGCACATGCTCAGTCTCTGTTCCCACAGCCAGGTCTGTAAATAGCATTGCTTTATTCTTAGCTTCTTGCCCTGCTTGTAAGGAAAGGAGCAGAGACTCTGCAGAACATGTCAGTATATCAGAAATGTTCAAGGTATATAGAAAAAGACAGGATCATCTAATGAGCTGACAGCTCTCTTTACAACGATGTCTGTACATCGATGCTCTGTAGCGGGCAGCTAATAGAAATAGCCTTTTGCCCTGCTTGTCAGGGAAGGAGCGGATCCCTAAGCAGTACATTTCAGTCTGAAAGGACTATACTGATCTATTAACTTACTGTAAGATATCAGAAATATGGTTCTACTTACCACGGCCACGGCCAGCTCCAGCCCCATGGATGCCCAGCTGATGATCAGCGCCAGGACCCCCAGGAAACAAACACTGGAAGAGACAGGGGGCAGGAATAAAATTTCTCAATTAACGATAAGAAATCTTGTAACAACAACTGACTCCTGATGCTCAGTGTTTTTGGGACAAGTCAATGTTAAAGGGAACCTGTCCCAAGGTTTGGGCCCCTAACCAGCAGCAGGTCCTTATGTTTAAGGCATTCAAATCCAATATATTTTATTAATCATAGTCCCGAAGATCCTGGAGCATGCAAATAATGCATCTCCATCCAAAAAAAGACCAGATCACAGAGCAGGAATTAGGAGTCTCTTCTCTCAGGATGACCCAGTGTATCCAGGACTGCACATAGATATTAATGGAGGTTGTAATACCGCAGTTCCCCTCTGGGGGCGCTGCAGGAACACTTAATGATTGGTTTCTCTACAGTTCACAGCTGATTGCAGGTGGTCTTAAAGCGCCCTATATATAGGGCATCCAAAACAATAAGCCACCTTAAAGGCAATGTATGGGACATCCGCTTTAACATCCAGGAGGATGGGGGTTGTACGCACTGGAACCGGTTAATCCTGTCCAGCTGTAGCGTATTTATACCTATTAGACGGCAGCGTCGGGACAGAGAAGCTTCTTTTGCTGACTGCTGCACTGTTTCTGTCTCTAATTTCCCATCACAGTTGGATATTTCCAGGAAAAGTGATCCAAATCCACCCGCAAAATACTAGGGGAGCCTTGGGTCGGGACAGTGGGTTTTCGCAGTTTTGGCAGCTCCCCCCCCCCCCATTCCAGCTACTGACTTAGCATTATAATTGTGATGATGATGGAGACAGGCTGTGGTATAATATTCATCTATTGTGATATTCATACTGATCTCCCTGGTTCATGAATAAGAAAGATGAGATTAGTTGGGTGTCAATCTATTTTGGGTCTGTGTAAACTTTAGGTGACAGCTCGCATTTCAGTGTGAAGACCAAAATAATCTGCTAAATCTGTCCTTAGACTGATGGGGGTAGGGCACCTGCCAGCAGTTTAAAGAGACAACCACAGCGCCGTTTACTTTATAGTGGCTGTGCTTGGTATTGCAGCTCAGACTCATTCAGTATGAATAGGTCTGTCACATGAGGGGTGCTGCTGCTCTGGGAAACAGGTGCCAGACCCGCCGCTTGTTAACATTAAAAAAAAAGGGAAATTCTGCAAATAAAAAAACCCCATCTACAACCTATATGATACTTCAGAGCTGTATTCATAATTCAGATGGACGCTACCATATAACTGAGCACCTACAATGTAGTGGAGCGCATAGTGCCTTCCTATAATCAAAATACTATTCAACTACTTCCTAGTAGAGAATGCTGCAAATTTCAGCTTTTAGGGAAGAAGAACCATGAATGCAGCTCTGGAGAAAGCTGAATTTTCCTATATCAGATTACCCAATAGTCCCTGATGCAAAGAGCTCACTATTCAGGCTCTCACATGTATAAAGAATATACTTCCAAGTAGAGAATGCTGCAAAATTTCTGCTTTGACAAGAGCAGAATTGTGAATGCAGCTCTGGAGAGAGCTGAATTTTCTTATATTAGATTACTGTACCGTCCCCTACGCAAAGAGCTAACTATTCAGGGTGTAAGAATTGTAAAAGAATATACTTCCTAGTAGATAATGCTGCAGTATTTCAGCTCTGAAAAAGGCAGAATTGCAAATTCAGCTCTGGAGAGAGCTGAATTATCCTATATCATAATATCATACAATCCCCAATTAAAAGAGCTCCCTATCCAGGGTGTACATTTGTAAAGAATATACTTCCTAGTAGATAATGTTGTAAAAATTCAGATTTGACAAGGGCAGCATTGTAAATGCAGCTCTGGAGAGAGCCTTACTATCCTATATCATAATACCATGCAATCCCCAATGCAAAGAGCTCACTATCCAGGGCGTACATTTGTAAAGAATATACTCCCTAGTACAGTGATGGCGAACCTTTTAGAGACCGAGTGCCCAAACTACAACCAAAGCCTACTTATTTATCGCAAAGTGCCAACACAGAAATTTAATTAGTGGTTTATACTCCCTGCTCTGTCACAACTTTCATTAATATCAGCACCTGAGGACCCCAATAAAGAAGAAATGAGGATGATCATTGTAGCTGCCCTCCAGGGTCCCATAAACAGGAAGAATTGTCAGGGCAGGAACAAGAGCTACAATGATAATCCAGTTCTTCCCCCACACCTTCCCACTCCTCCAGTGGTCCCAGGTAGAGCTGTCACTTTAAAATAGCGCTGTGCACAGCAAGTCCTGGGCTGTCTGTAACTTCAGGAAGATACCTGGAGTACTCTCTGGTGATGGCCTGGGTGCCCACAGATTGGGCTCCGAGTGCCACCTCTGGCACCAGTGCCATAGGTTCGCCACCACTGCCCTAGTAGATAGTGCTGTGAAAATTCAAATTTGACAAGGGCAGAATTGTGAATGCAGCTCAGGAGAGAGCTACATTATATATATATATATATATATATATATATATACATATATATACATATATATATACATATATATATATATATATACATACATACACACACACAATTCCTGTACATTCCTCAACCCAAAAAACTCATTATCCAGGGTGTAAATTGGCAGATTGAATCCTCATGAGACACTGATTCAGCATGGGAATTGCAGCTCTGAAGCCAGCTGCATTATAAATTCAGCTCTGGATATGTAGGGAAACTTTATTCCATTCATTTTAACATACATGTACCACGATTTAGCAATCCCGGGATATTTGGGAGTGATATCTGCAGACATAATGAAAGCCTTGGGGTGAAGGAGGGAACGTCTAGACTTCTCTCTGCCGATTGTTTCTCTAACTTTCTTGATAACTCTGTGAGAAAGTTATGCAGCGTCTGCCACCTCTTTGCCTCATGTAACCTAAATGCAGGCAGCGAGGGCGCAACAAAAGGAGCAAAGACACTTCAAAGTACCGCAACGTGGCGGATGAATTAGTAATGAGGATTAGACACTTCCAAGGGCTTTGAGTTTAAAGCCAAGCCAAAAAAATTCCCAAAAGCTGCAGGGGCAAAAGGTAACAGGGGCTACGGGGAAATCCTATGCTGCGGAGTCATGCTGGGAAGCCAAGATTTAAAGGGACAAGGGGATGGAAAATATCCGGAGATTAAGAACCGATATAAAGATAAAGTGGGAAATAAAGAATTAGGGTGTAGATCTAAGATAGGCGGTGGGGTGGAGCGGCATTTATCAAAAGAATCGCAGCAGAAAAGTGGAGGGATGGGCAACAGAAAAATAGTGTAATTTATGTTAAAGTTGAATGAAGGCGCAACAACTTTTCAGCAAAGGTTGCATGTTGGTGAAGGAGATGCATGGTAAACTATAGCAATAGACCCCCAAACATGAGGCTGTGACTACTTACCAAACCAGCGTGGCCTTCGAGTTCCGTATAAGACCGAATAGCACCAAGAGGCAGATGAAGACATGAAATAGAAGCAGTCCCAGGTAACCCAACCACCTAGGAGGAGACACAGACACATCTGCTGTAACATGATGACACATGGAGGCCTAGGGTGGTAAAACAGTTACCCTCACACATCAATGGGGGCCAGGGGTGCCGCATGTGATGAGGACCGAAGGATGGAGGTCCTGTGGGGGCTAGCTACAGAGGACGGAGGTCCTGGGGGGGGGGGGAGAGCAAAGGAGGACAAAGTCTGAAGGAGTTTGGGTTGGTATATGGGGGGACTAGCCCTGGAGGGGTTGAGGGGCGAGTTACGGTGGACAAAGACTGTGGGTGTTGGGGCTGGTATATGGAGGACTAGACCTTGGGGGGCTGGGTAGTTACTGAGGACAAGGTCTGGGGGGTTGGGGCGAGTATATGGAGGACTTGACCCTGGGGCAATGACAATGAGACCCCCTTAGATGTGCGCTGGGGAAGCCGTGCACCCTTGCCCTTCCCTTACCTGTACCAGTCATACAGATCCACCTGCTCCGCCAGGTCGTCCATGGAGATGTCCTGGTTTTTCCAGAAGGGGATATCGGCGGTTTGCTGCACCAGCGTGTACAGGAGACCCTGCAGCTTCTGCACAATGTGAAGGTAGTCCGTCTGCTTTGTAAACATGGCTTCCAGTTCTAGGAGATTTGGTTCCACAGTTTGGTTTAGAGCTATGGAGGTTTCTGTGACCTAAAAGAAATATACATCATAAACCATATAACGCCATACAGTGACTGATACAGAGCACCAAATCCCCAGCATTGACACTGAGGTATAAATTATACACCATGGCCACCACTAGAGGGAGCTCCCTGCATACAGATTACACACTGAACTCAATATCAAATCAATTTGCATTATGCTCCGCCTAGTGGTCACTGCAGGTATACTGTTCAGTCTTAAAGGGGTTTTGGGCTTTAGCTATAGATAATCGATGTAAAAAACTGACACGACAATCAGTTTGTAGTGGCCACGGTGGGTTACTGCGGCTCAGCTGCAGCATAAAGGCAAAATAAAGTCATGCTGCCCATTACTTTAAAAATCATAATGTTGCGATATGTCATCCCTTTATAGACTGGACCTACCCCTTTAACCTCCCGCAGCGGCCTTGTCATCCTATTATTACTGTTAAGTAGCAGCACATTTCGGCTGAAGATCCGGTTTCCCCGATATAACCTTGTCGGAGAGATCAAATTCCCAATGGCGACGGACCTCGCTAGGGAAATCCAAAGCCTCGATTTTATTTCGGCTGAGGGTCACCCGTATGGCTTGATGAGCAATCACAAAGAGCGTCTCCCCCTCCGGAGAACCTGCCCAATTCTACATTTCACTAAAAATGCCTGCATTTTACTAGGAGCAGTCTCTGAAACACCAGGAAAGCCTACGGAGACAATCATTGGCTGAGACGAGTCATGTGATTGGCTGCCTGGACTCGCCTAGTGCTTCCTGTTCGAGAGACAAAACAGGAAATGGAATGCAGTGGGGCCAGGAGCAGCAGTAACGGAATGGAGAGTTATCCAAGTTATTTATCTGGCCCCATTCACACATATAACATTCATTTTCACTAGACACTAAAAGTCTAAGAAATTGAAAATCCTTTTAAGGGCAAAAGATTAGCCATAAGTGTTGGATAGATGCAGAGTCCATCAATATAATGAGGGGTCCTCTGACCCCCATCCCTCCTACATGTGTGTTCCCAATTCTAGCAGAAGTGAAGGGGAGGGCTACAATCGCATTTTCCGTTTCTCCCAGCGCTGGGCTCAGGAGTCACATGGACATTGAGGAATTCCAGGCACTTCCTGATATCAGGACTTATAGTAATGGGGAATAACAGGAAGGTCGTGTATCCCGTACATTGGGAGGTCACTATACACAGAGCAGGAAGCAGTGGTATACGGGTAAGCGGTGTACAGCTGGCATCAAGCTATGGCGCAGGGCACCTGCTATCTATCTATACACAATGACTCCAACAGGGGCATCAAATTCCTAGATGACCCCCCATTAACCCCTAATTCCAGAAAGTAAAAAAGAGAGAAGTTGCCCAATATGGGACACCAACAATCTGCTAAAGAGGGAAATTTCTGTTCCCCTTATAAATATCACACGGAGGCAGAATATCTGCTGACTGCTCCAGAATCCTCATCCAAACCCGACTATTAAAGGGGATGTACAGGATTAGAAAACCACAGCCGATTTCTTACATAGAAACAGCGCCCCACGTGTCCACAGGTTGTATGTGGAGTTGCGGCTCCATCCAATATCACAATAGTTTGCTGACTTCCTGATCTATACCAAGTTTTCCCAGACTCTTGAGATTTACTGCCACCCCTTCCCATCCTGGCTATCTCCCCCCTGCATAACCCACTTCTTTTATACATACCGTACCTACTTTATACAGACATCATGATTTTTTCTTTTTCTCTAATTGATCATCAATCCCATGATGCTTCAGCACAATCATCATATGACCTGCTAGAGGTCATCTCTGCCATCTACACTCACCGGCCACTTTATTAGGTACACCTGTCCAACTGCTCATTAACACTTAATTTCTAATCAGCCAATCGCATGGCGGCAACTTTTAGGCATTTAGGCATGTAGACATGGTCAAGACAATCTCCTGCAGTTCAAACCGAGCATCAGTATGGGGAAGAAAGGTGATTTGATGCCTTTGAACGTGGCATGGTTGTTGGTGCCAGAAGGGCTGGTCTGAGTATTTCAGAAACTGCTGATCTACTGGGATTTTCACGCACAACCATCTCTAGGGTTTACAGAGAATGGTCCGAAAAAGAAAAAACATCCAGTGAGCGGCAGTTCTGTGGGCGGAAATGCCTTGTTGATGCCAGAGGTCAGAGGAGAATGGGCAGACTGGTTCGAGCTGATAGAAAGGCAACAGTGACTCAAATCGCCACCCATTACAACCAAGGTAGGCAGAAGAGCATCTCTGAACGCACAGTACGTCGAACTTTGAGGCAGATGGGCTACAGCAGCAGAAGACTACACCGGGTGCCACTCCTTTCAGCTAAGAACAGGAAACTGAGGCTACAATTTGCACAAGCTCATCGAAATTGGACAGTAGAAGATTGGAAAAACGTTGCCTGGTCTGATGAGTCTCGATTTCTGCTGCGACATTCGGATGGTAGGGTCAGAATTTGGCGTCAACAACATGAAAGCATGGATCCATCCTGCCTTGTATCAACGGTTCAGGCTGGTGGTGGTGGTGTCATGGTGTGGGGAATATTTTCTTGGCACTCTTTGGGCCCCTTGGTACCAATTGAGCATCGTTGCAACACCACAGCCTACCTGAGTATTGTTGCTGACCATGTCCATCCCTTTATGACCACAATGTACCCAACATCTGATGGCTACTTTCAGCAGGATAATGCGCCATGTCATAAAGCTGGAATCATCTCAGACTGGTTTCTTGAACATGACAATGAGGTCACTGGACTCAAATGGCCTCCACAGTCACCAGATCTCAATCCAATAGAGCATCTTTGGGATGTGGTGGAACGGGAGATTCGCATCATGGATGTGCAGCCGACAAATCTGCGGCAACTGTGTGATGCCATCATGTCAATATGGACCAAAATCTCTGAGGAATGCTTCCAGCACCTTGTTGAATCTATGCCACGAAGAATTGAGGCAGTTCTGAAGGCAAAAGGGGGTCCAACCCGTTACTAGCATGGTGTACCTAATAAAGTGGCCGGTGAGTGTATATGCGTTTATACAGTGCAAAAACTCATGTGGATTTCCTTTACTTGTTAATCACTCCCATGATGCCTCAGCACAAAAATCACATCACAATCTGCAGGGTAATCTCATCTCGTTAGCGGACATTATTCTGTCCTTCTATATTTCTATAATGTAAGTATAGTCAGTACTTTATATACACACCACACTAACCCCATTCTGATTTAAAGATCTCCTCTGCTTGACACAACCCCATGATGCCTCAGCACAGAATCATGAGCACTTACAGATTAAAGGGAAACGGTCATCAGGAATGTGATTTTTAGCGGCCTATGCTATGGTGATTTTAAAAATGCCTTTGTCATCATTATGAATCATTTCAATAATTTGTACAAGTTTAATTCACATAAACTGGCTCCCTGCCAGCAGCTTGTGGCGAGTCCTGAGGGGAGGCGGGGGCTGCAGCCTGTGTGTGCCTGTATCTCCTTATACATTCTCCCTCTATTTCACTCCCTCCCCCACCTGCTCACATGACATGGAAGTGGGGAGGGGGGAAAGCTGCATGAGTGTGGAGGAGAGGAGACAGACACATGCCCACTCAGGCTGCAGCTGCCTCCTCCCTTGGACTCACCAACACACTGCTGGCAGGGAGCCAGGTGATGTGAATTCAACTTGTACAAAGTACTGAAATGATTCAGAATGCTGACAAAAGTCATATTTAAAATCAGCAATTGTATAACCAGCTAAAAATCACATTGTACTTTCCATACCAGTCAGTAATTTTATACATACTGCACTAACCCCAATTTGATTTCCTCTACTTGACCATTAATCTCATAATGCCTCAGCACAGAATCACATGACCCTTTAGCTGTGTATATTCAGTATACAGTCAGTTCGCTATACATACCAGGCCTAATTTATACACTGCAAAAGACCATCTCGATATTCTTTACTTCATTATCAATCCCATGATGTCTCAGAACAGTATCACATAACCATTTAGCGACCCCTCTCTGCTAGCTGTGTACATCCTCCCCATCTGTATAGTTTATACCATAAGTATACGGTCAGGGAGGCTGAGCCGTTAACTCCTTATGTATCACTGTGTGACAGGAACCTGGCCGATTATAGTTGCGAATAATGGGGCATAACTTTAGTTTGGGTGGAGAGTCTGGGAATCCAATACGGTTTTCCTGCGGAGCGCTCCGACATATTGGGCACATGCTGAATTTACAGTCAAACACACAAAAAGAAAACGAAGAAGAAAATCTATTTTTGGCCCCTTACCCGATCCTGGATTCCTGCCACGGTGCGGTTGACATGTCTCAGCGAATATGTCACTCGGTGGATGCCGTCGCTTGTCTCCCCATTGCCATAGAAACCCACGGCGATGCCGGCACTGCATGGGAGAAGCGGAGCAGAAGAGACTTACCACCATGTAATACACTGACAGAAATACCTCCAATCCCAGGGGAGGAGCATCCACCGCCCGCCATATTTATCCCCACACAACCTGGGAGAACATTCCTCCATGATGTGGGTGTGGTTTCCGTGCTTAACCATGAACCAATCACGTTTCATCATCTCTCACGGCGCCAGTTTTCATATTACAACATAAAATGTGGGTGGTCCGGTCATTAATAGTTGTTATACGGTGGTACGGTGATACCGCCCACAATCCTACCCGTGTCTGACGCCACCACGTTGCTCCCTTAAAGGGATTTTCCAAGTTAAAAATTTTGTTAAAATATTCATAGGTCCTCAATATAAGTGGGGGGGTCCGACAACCAGAACCACTACAGATAAGTGGTTCTTAATAGCTAATAAACAGAGAACAGGACAGGAAGCGTACAGCGCCGTTCTCTCTGCAGTGGTCAGACCAGGTTACTACAGATCATCTCCCATTCATTTAAATGAGAGCTGAGCTGCGGTGAGTCAGTTCGGCCTCTGCACAGAGAACGGCGCTGCCTTCTTCCTGTCCCATTCAGAAGTGCTGATGTGTGAGGGTGCGGTTTTTTTTTTTGGACGGCCACTTTTCTAATATTAAGGAGCCATCTTTAGAAAAGGTTATTAACATTTTAGCCCCCCAAAAACTTTGATTTTACAGATCTTCAAAACATTTAAAAAAAAAAAAAAAAAAAAAAAAAAAACATTTCTTCAGTACTGGTTATAATTAAAATGTACTGTTTACAGGTCCTATTCAGACCAACATGTCTCCATGGTTACAGACTACAAACAAACCCTGTGTAGTCTGATGCCCCGCTTTACTTTCTCCTCTTCTGTTTTGTTACCCCACATATTGTAAAAGCCCGACAAGAACATGACTACTGGATACGACTACCAGGTGATTGTTTGTAGTCTGTTACCGTGGTGAAACACACGTTTGACCACAATTTGTTAAAATGACAAAAATGATGCTTTTTTTGTAAAGCTTTAATTTTGATGTAACTTTATTGCAGCGCACACTGGTGTTTTATTTAGAACATGCAGAATATATGGAGCGAAAGCCCTTTAATTAAAGGGCTTGTCCAATAAAGTTCCTGGCTGAAAATACAGTACAGACGGTCCCCTACTTAAGAACACCCAACTTACAGACGACTCCTATTTACAAACAGACCTCTGGATATTGGTAATTTGCTGTGCTTCAGCCTTAGGCTACAATAATCAGCTGTAACAGTTATCACAGATGTCTGTAATGAAGATTTATTGTTAATATTCATTCTTATGACAACCCAACATTTTTAAAATCCAACTGTCACAGAGACCAAAAAAATTTTTGTCTGGGGTTACAATTATAAAATATACAGTTCCGACTTACATACAAATTCAACTTAAGTACAAAGCTACAGAACGTAACCCGGGGACTGCCTGTAATATTAAATGCAGCTGCAATACCAGGCACAAACAACAGATTTGGGTGGCGCCATTTTTCGGAGAAAATTTACACCGATGTGTAAACACTGATGTTTTCCTAATCTGGGAAACCCCTGTAAAAGGGATCCGGTAGGTCCAAGACTTTCCCATGTTCATCTGAACCAGGACATATCAGAACCAGGACACGGCAGGGCTGTCTGGAGGTCGTACATAGAGCCGGTCCACCCCCAGCAGCTGTGTAACCCCGGCCGGCATCCCGCTCCTGTCAAAGTGCAGGATATGAAGATGATAATACTAACCCCCCGCAGCTGACCTAGATCCAGAGCGAGCGGGACGTGTGCAGAGGAGAGCCGCAGGACAGCAGCCGCGATGAGGAGGAGGACGCGCTCCATGAATGGCTGACTGCATCCTCAGCCCCCAGGAGGATTACTGCCACACAGGAGATTCCGGCAGGAGGCGCCGTTACTTCTAGATTGGCATTGCCCAATATTATGGGGGCGACATGCCAATCACATGTTTGTAGGGACTGTGGGGGGCGCACGATACTTCTCAACTGCAGAGAATTTCCACTACACTGATACATTGAAGCAAACTGTAATCACTAGTGGTGTAGTATTCAAAGAGTTAAAAGGGGATTTTCAATCCCAGGGACCTAACGGATCAGTTTCCTCCAGCACCACAACTGTCTGCGCCACCCCCTGTACAGTAGCGGTTCTGAAGTACTGCAGATTAGATCTTACGGATGGGAGTGCAAAATCCCTTTAACTCAGAGGAGTTTCTAGACCGCATGCTACAGTTACAAACCCTCAGCTGTCAAAAGTGTTGGGCTCTGGTCACATCTACAGACCAAGCAATGGGCCAGATCCATCCTATCACCATAATAATGGCCCATCGCGGCATCCATAACAGAGGCTACAAAACTATTTCAAAGAGGAAACGAAAAATTGACGACGAGGAACCGAAACACAAAATGTAGATCTGTCTCTCCAGCTGCAGCAAAACTACAACCCTCATCATGCAGGCAGCCGCAGACTGATGGGAGTAACGCTCTGCAGTGTGGCCGGCCACAAGTCTGTAGTATGAGATGGTGTCTGAGTTGCTGCATGTACTGAGGAGCATTATACAGTATTTATTATACGGTATTATAGCATCTTTCTGGGGTGCACATACTTATAGTATATACTGCGTGTCTGTATGTGGCTGTTGACTTCAACAGAGACAACCACCTACCTACCTGCTGCCATGTCTGCCTTAGGGGTATATGAAGAAATAAAAAAAAAAAAAAAAAAAAAAGTGACCAAGCATGCACGTGTACAAAGGAATAGCTAAGTGCTACATCAGGTTTATGGGCACTGAAAGAGAACCGGTCACCACCTTTTTCACAAATACAGCTAGTGATAGTTAATATGGTTCTATGAAAACCTAAATGACATACTTCCTTTAGCTAAAAATATTTTCCTTCACATCCCAATAAAATCCACTTTGTTATCTTACCTGGCATACAGCAATATCTAGCGGGAGTGGGAGAAGGCATGTCCTACCAGCAGAGTCCAGCAGCTACTCCCCATGCCTTCTCCTCACTATTCAGTATGTCATGTGACTAGGGTGATGTCATCTAAGATCCTTTACAAACTAACATGTATACCCCATGTATGTATGTGATCACATGAAACCACAATTTGACATGCTTTGTGCAGCGCTGCATAATTTGTGTGCACTATATAAAGAATTATTATTATTACAGGATGTCCCCATGGAGGATGGGGAGGAGCAGAAGTCCATGGAGGCTGCCGTGATTTCAAGTGATCAGATACATACATGGGGTAGGACCTTAGATGACATCACCCTAGTCACATGACATGCTGAAAGAGGAGGAATAGGAAGGAGCTGCTGGACTCTGCTGGTAGGAAATGCCCCCTCACACGCTTGCTAGATCTGGCTGTATGCCAAGTAAGATAACAAAGTTGATTTTATGGGGATGTGAGGGAAATAGGTTTTAGCTAAAAGAAGAATATCATTTAGTTAATAGGGTTCTATGGGAACCGGTCACTGGCTGTATTTGTGAGAATGGTGTTGACAGGTCCCTTTAACAGTATGTAACATACACACACACACACACCAAAGGATAAGTCATCCATATAATGACTTGGCTGGGTGGGTCCAACATTCAAGCCCCCCATTACCTGCCATGTTCCCTGTGTGTCTCAGCTCCACTTCATATAGGATTCCATCACGTTCATTCTGTAAGGTCACAGCAGATAATCCTCCACCCACCACTTGTATGAGAAGGTTGGGAGGACTAAGGAGCAGGATCCTACACAGAGTTATTGTAACCGATTTATGTATCAGGAGCCGGACGACAAGGAACGGCAAAGAGGATCCCCCCCCATACAAAATAAAACCTATAAACACCAGTCTGGTGGGCAAGATACATGGCGGGCGCCCTATTAGTGTCACAGACCCTCCAGATACCCGGCCCGGGCCCTCGAAACAGAAACAACTATTACAGGAGAACTCAATGACGGCATCCGCTGACAAATGTCCCGCTCCGTAATTATAGGAAAATGTTCCGTCGCCAGGACGGCCCCATGACCCATGCTATACAGGGCACAAAGCCGGGGCAGCAGAACAGATGAGGAGGTTGTGTAATGGGTTAAAAAACATATTTATCATCAATTTATCTACTACTTCTCTTTTTTTAGAAAAAAAAAAAGGGAAGGGCACGGAGTCTGGTGGTGCCACCGGTCCAAGAGCTGACATTGGCATTAACACAGTGCCAATGATATAGAGGACTTTATTTATGGGAGCCCTATAAGGTTCTGTATTACTATATATCAGGACTTCCCACCTAAAGACACCTGCATCCTCAGCCGGAGAGACGCTCATTCACCATCAGAGGAGGGTTGCGATGTCACCATCACCCGCTCCGAAGGATATTGGAGGGTTCTACAAATACAAATCTAATGTGTTCCGGCTGCTTAAAGGGGCTTTCCAGAATGTATAGGTACCTAGTAGTTTGGGTTTTACTTTGGAGTTTCTGGGGTCACTGCTTGACCTCCGCACACCCGGGACAACACTTCCTATTTTGTCGCCTTGTCATTCTTTGGCTGAATCAGGACACGTGACCCTCCAGGACTTCCACCCTTAAATGGGGTCTATTGAGAAATTTCTTTGATTCAGAACTGCAATACCAAGTACAACCACTATACAATGTAAGGCGCTGAACCACGGCACAACTCTTTCTTTAACCTGCTAAACAGCAGGGGCGCTGGTTAGACCCCCCACAGTAAACCCCCGGAAATTTTGGCCAAACAGAACAAAAAGCCTGAGGGTGCCACTTGGCTTTGTACCCAAAATCAGGCGTATCAATAGGTTAGGCAGTTTTTTGCCACAAATTCAGACATGTTTATAACTAGAAATGGGAAAATGGGAGTGGCCTTAGGAAAGGGGTGTGGCTATGTGGGCTGTAATCCAAATATGCAAACGCACCTACATTTTGCACTCACTACCTTCGGCTATAGGGTTTGTACGTGGAGGGGTGACCAGCGATTGTACGTGGAGGGGTGACCTTTCCTCCAAGCGGAATAACAGAGGACCGGCACACAAAGGGTCCCGGATTTTTCTCTTCTCTCGGGTTCTTAGAAATATCTCAGAAGTGATAATGAATTCTGCCCTCGCACTTCAGTATCTGAGGAAATGTTCTATTCTGGGTCTGTAGCCGCCTGTAGTGGGCTGGTTCCATCCCCCGTGAGCGCTGGTCTACAAGGATGAGAGTGCTGGTTCTGTCTCCGGGCCAGAGGATATTACTGGATCAGGACAGCGCTCCCTCCCAGAGGACGGAGCGCATCCCCCCCAGCACTGTGCTAGTGGGAAGAATTAAAGAATCAAGTATCTTCTTAAAGGGGTTGTGCTATAAAGACACAGGATCGGTTCCTTAAAGTGTCCCATATGTAATAGAAGGGATATGACCGGGGCTTCATCCACCTCAATTTCTCCTTTGAGTCTCAGAAGTGAGTGGAGCTCAGTTTGGGCATAAAGCACCCCCTTATCATTCTATAGGAGACACCTTTTGTTCCATCATTGGTAAAGGGAACCTGTCCTCAGGTTATTCCCAATTAAACTACAATCCTCTTCAGGTAGGGTATGAAAAAGTCCTTTCTAGAATTCCCTAGAAAGAAAGGGGGGGGGGTTAATAGGTAAAACAGGTGAAGTTTTATGTAAAATTAAGAATTCTAGAAAGGACATTTCGTCCCCTACTAGTAGTTTTGTGGGATAAATGTTGATTGATTTACGGCCCTTTTTACCTTAGAGGGAACCCATCATCAGAAATTGGCCTAATAAACTATAACCAGTATGTTGTGAAGCAGTAGAAAGACTTCTAGATCAGGTTTCTTTCATGACCCAGCTTGATGGCATCATCCAGAAAATCTACTTTGCAATAAGATTAATAAAGTCAGAGAGTCGGAGAGTTTAACACTAGAGTCAAGCTCTCCCGGCCTCTGAACACCTCCGAACAGATGATTGACATTTTCCGCCAGACTTCAGGAGATCTGATCAATGATGTCTCTGGATGCCGGACCATCAATTACAATGAAGGGGGCCTTATAAAGGAAGGGAGAGCTGGACTTCAGTGTTAAACTCTCCGCCTACTTGACTTTATAAAACCATTTTACATCTAACTTCAAAGTTGATTTTCTGGATGGTGTCACCGCACCAGGCCATGAAACAAACATCACCTGGAAGCTGCTCCGCTGCTTGACAACATACTGCTAGTGGTTTGTTGGGCCAATTTCTGATGACAGGTTCCCTTTAAACAACAATACAAAAAAAGCAAAACTTTATTTATATGCACAAAGCAAAAAGTAAAGACCCCCGGCGGTGTCCTCACCTGCACACGAGGGTTGCGACGATCACACACCAGGCGGTGCAGCAACAATCCGCATTCGTGTTCTCCTCGGTCTTACGGTGGCGGCAGCAGAACCAGAAGGAATAGAAGAGCAGGAAGAGAAGATCCAGAGCGAGACAGGCGAGGGCCACACAGCTCAGGAGCATCAGAGACTGCAAGAGACACAAGGTGCGGACATTAGACAGCGCACATCGTACGTAACAGCAGCTCATACTATGTAGGAACCCCCCTGCACCCCCCTCCCCACTGCTCCTACAATCCAGACAAGAGAGAGTTAAGTCAGAGTCGGTGAGTGGGGTCTATGGAGAGGTGGGGGGGGGATGGTATTATCTACATTCATCATTTGCTAAAAGCGTAGGGGATGAGAACACCTTTAACGCTTCCCGTAGGCGACGTGCGGGGGGAACTCCCACGTACCGATACATCGTAACACGAAAAGATTAGAACGTGCCAAAAGACACTGAGTCACCGGCTCATTACTGAGCCCTCGCTGTCACCCCCACCGCACCCACATCCAGAGACCTGACAGGTTACATAACACCAGGAGCCCAACACACCCCACACCAAAGGGTTAAAAAAATTAATGTTCACACTGCAAATTTTTTGAAATTCATGTGCAATTACTCGCCTAACCCCGCAGCAATCAGCAGGCCCTTAGCCTTCCACAAACACCTGCACCCTCTGTCGTGTGACCCTATGTATGCGCCACACGTGGTATAACCGGCCACATCTCATGAAGCTAAAATGTACACCCTACGAGACCTCACAAGTATCTACACACCGAGAGCGAGGGGTGGAGGATACACCAGAGAGGAGACCCCTAAAGTTTTGTCATACTGGATGGTGCCCCCTTCCTGAATGTCTTGTTCTGGCATCTACAAATAACCACAAATTGGGGCAGATTTACTTTCCCAGTCCTGTCGCGATCCCGCAGTGCGTTGTCCGACGAGGATTCGGAGCAGAGTTCACCTTCTTCTTCCCGGTGCATATGAGTGCGTGTCTTGCGACACAATTTAGTTTTTAAATTCCACGGTTTGTCCGAAGGCCACGCCCCCCCTGATTTGTGTTGCATGCAGGCCAGCGCCGAAGAGCCACAAACCGATCGAGTGCACCAAAACCCAGGGCAATTCGGCGCAAAATGGAAATATCCGGGAAACCCGACGGAATTGCGGTCCGCGGACCTTTAGTAAATGTGCCCCATTGTCTGAGCACCATATATAGCCCCCTATACAGAGGCCACGTGACGCCACCCATACAGAGACTGCGTGACGCCCCCTCCACCCCAAATACAGAGACCACGTGACGCCCCCTCCCCCAATACAGAGACAATTACACGTATCCATTGACTTTCTCCTTTTCCCCGAAACAATACCCCTCCTTAAAAGGGGTTGTCCCACAATACCAATCTTCATCCATATTTAGGTTAAAACACATTGTTGTAGAAGCGGCTGTGGTTCTGGGGTCAGTACATGGACACCATGAAGTACTACAAGGTCCCGGGGTGCTTAGCTATGGGCCACCACCATACAGTATATGGGGTGATGTCATTGTATACAAAGTCCTGTGAGGTCACGGCAGGGAAGCCCGCGCTCCGTAATTACATCATTACATTAACCCCGTTACATTGCGGCCTCTTCCATTCATTCTCCAGGTCCTGCCAGGCTCGCCCGCTGACACGCTGTGCAAGGTCTTGAATTACAGAGTCCTGGCACCTCTTAGCAGCGTGTGGGTCTTGGCAGTGAACCGGACCATGAATAAAACACCTTACATCATCCCCCGGGGGATTACGTTGTGGGGCGCCAATCCAAATTCTAGTCTCATGGAAGACCGGGGAAACTTCTTCTATAGTGTCCTTCATAAGATTCAAAGCTGGAACAGATCCAGACACTTCCTCAGAACTTTTCTCTTTGGAATGTGCTGCTTTGCGAGGCCGGTCCATATGGGATAAACCCTCATTAAGCAGAGTTCAGTTTGGGAAGTTGGCACCTAATCAAAGTGTCTGGGAAAGACTCTGCCAGCGCTGGGGCGAAGCGGGCACCACAGCCGCACATTTCTCATGAAGAATATTAACAGCTGACAGGACACCGCGTCCGACAAGATTGCCAAGAGTTGTTGCAGTGAACCATTTGACCGATCATATGCCCAAAATTTATAGAAATCTAAGGGGTACCACAAGGCGCAGAGGAAGTAGTTACACCCCTTCCAATGTTACCAGTGGGTCTCTTTTTTGGGAACCCGACAAGTGCAGAGCAACTACAAAAATGATCTGATTATTAACTTAAAAGGAAACCTGTCACCAGGATTTACCCCACTAAACTAACAGCCCCCTCCGGTGGGGGGTGAAATATCCTTTCCAGAATGCTTTTCATGAGAAGTGTCACCCGTTTATTTATAAAAGAAAATCGCTTCCAAAATCTGGCAAATATGACTCTTCTCATTCCATGTGTCACTTCAGAAGCCCCTATCTTTGGTTCTATAGCGCCTAAAAACATGCCTTGTGTGTCATATTAAAGAGAAGAATCTCATTTTTTAGATCCCATCATCATACGGTTCTGTGAGCTACAGAACTGGGCATATGCTCAGTTAAAAAAATAGGCAGGAACCAAATCTGTAGCTCGCATTTCCAACTATGTGTCTTTTATCTGTCTGAACATCTCTGGTTCTGTAGATCACAAAGCCACAAGTCTGAAGAGGAGATCCTTATCTTTAATATGACACCAGCAGCATGACTGTAGGTTCTATAGAACCAAAGATGGCACCTACAATCATGGTGCTGGGGTCATTTTAAAGATAAGGATCTCCTCTTCAGACTTATGGCTTCCTGATCTACAGAACCAGAGATGTTCAGACAGGTAAAAGACACATAGTTAGAAATGGGAGCTACAGATAAAGATTCGCTTCCTGCCTATTTTTTAACTCCTCGTAGGTCCAGTTCTGTAGCTCACAGAACCTAATGAGGATGGGAACTAAAAAATTAGATTCTTCTCTTTAATATGACACACAAAGCATGTTTAGGTGCTATAGAACCAAACATGAAGTGACACTACTCTGCAACCACTAAAATTGACTCATCATATGTGAAAGGGAGGAAAAAAATATTCATATTTGAATGATTGGGGGGGGGGGGGGGGGAGATTATTTGGGATTTCTTATAAAAGAGGGATTTCTAGAAAGGAAATTTCATTCTCTACCCGAGGGGGCTGGTAGTTTATTGGTTTAACACCTTAAATTAGACCTGTGCAATGCTTCCTTTCACCTGCGGGGGTGCTGCAGAAAAACTGAACACTTGTTACAATTCTCTTACTTGGCTAATCAGTGATCATATTGGATGAGCATCAATCATACCCAACAATTTAGATGGGACTGGACGATTCGGGACATCCATGTATATGGGTAGCCTACGCCGGCACGACCCCTTTAAGAGCGGCTTTAGATGGGTGTAATTTTCCATTTATTTTTCCGCTACGCTTCTATAAATTCAATAGGAAGCCGTAATCTGCGATAGGATAAAAATGAGGGAATGTGCCAAGTGCAGACAATGGCAGGAATTAGGCGCGGGATGTCATCAGTATAGCGGGCGAGCACCACCGATCCAGCAAATCACATCCTATTCACAATCCTGCAGAAGCAGCGCAATACACGAGAACGCGGCTATTTCTGTACACGGCTGCGTCCTTCCAATTCCAGCCCCGCAGAAAGAGGGAGAAACGGTAACATAAATCCCACATTGTTCTTAGGAATTTCCAGAATATTCTTAATTTGGCCTCACTATATATTGTGCCGTAAGGGTGCAATTAATGTACATGACCCATTTATCGCCTGATACCAGTGTAAATTGTCAAATGTGGGCAGGGGTTATATTCACAACAGGGTCACATGACAGCAAGATGTCCACATGCAAGTTGGACCAAATGTAAGAGGGAAACGAGCTTCTTCCAAATCTTCTTTCTTCCAAAATCAGGGTGGATGTGGCTGAAGAGTTTCCGAAAGGCCATATACACATTTAAAAGTCATCTGCTCCACTGATGGGCTACATGTGATAGAGTGGTGTTCCAATAGGGGTCCTGAGGTGGGTACACCACTCTAGCACATGTAGACCACCAGTGGTCCCAAGATGGGTACACCACTGTAGCACATGTAGACCACCAGTGGTCCCGAGATGGGTACAGCACTGTAGCACATGTAGACCACCAGTGGTCCTGAGATGGGTACACCACTGAGCACATGTAGACCTCCAGTGGTCCTGAGATGGGTACACCACTGTAGCACATGTAGACCTCCAGTGGTCCTGAGATGGGTACACCACTGTAGCACATGTAGACCACCAGTGGTCCTGAGATGGGTACACCACTGTAGCACATGTAGACCAGTGGTCTGAGATGGGTACACCACTGTAACAATGTAGACCTCCAGTGTTCCTGAATGGTTACACCACTGTAGCACATGTAACCACCAGTGGTCCTGAGATGGGTACACCACTGTAGCACATGTAGACCTCCAGTGGTCCTGAGATGGGTACACCACTGTAGCACATGTGACCACCAGTGGTCCTGAGATGGGTACACCACTGTAGCACATGTAAACCACTAGTGGGCCTGAAATGGTCTACATGTGCTAGAGTAGTGTTCCCCTCTCAAGACCACTGGTGGTCTACATCTAGTAGAGTATCATCCTCATCTAAGGTCCACTGGGAGTTCAGTTCTCAGCAGGATACAAGATGGGAATACAACTCAAATGTTATCCGTTGATATGGGCAAGATGACAAGACCGGACAGGTTATAGGGTAATGATTACCTAGGAGCCGGCATGTCCCCTGGAGAAGTGGCCAGTGGCCTCATTACCAGCTCCCCCCCCCCCCTCCAGAACAAGCCTTCCTCTATGTTGTCATTCCCCCTCCTCTAATTAGCCTTTACCTCAGTAACCTGAGGCCGGGGCCTGCGCCTTTTATTCCTTATAGAAGGGGTGAGGGGGAAATACAAAGAAGCCGAATTAATGACTCAGATTCTGAAAGTCTTCTGATGATGCAAGTCCAAAGAAATGCTCTCAGACAATGCGGGAAAGAGGAGCCTGTGAATCCAGAGCCCATGACTTTCCCACCCAACCGTGAACAGGAAACGGACGGATTAGGAGACTGAAAAGAGCAGCCAGGACCAACCACCGGCTGATGTCCTTTGTTGCTTTCCAGTGACGGCTCAAGTCATGGTCCAGGCTTCTGCTCTGGTCACTCGGTGGCAGTGGAAGAAGACATCAGCACAACCGTCTATCAAGCGTGATCGCACTCCCTCCAATATCTAGAGAGAAGCTTTGGAGCCCAGAAGGTTTTGGAGGCTCCTAAACCACCAGGGATCACAGGATGGGTCATAAATAGTTGATCAGTGGGGGTCCTGGGTTTGGCACCATCTCCTGAGGTTACCCTACAGTCGGAGTTAGAATTGGCCATCTCCGTCCGGTCGCACTGCTCCCACAGCTCCTAATCGTAATCTCATTGGTAGGGGTCTGACTTGGGACAACCCCTTTAAGGATAGGCTATCAACAAAAGAGACCCCTTTAAGCCCAACTGCGTGTGAAATCTGTCACCTTCAACAAAAGCCTCTCCTTCTTGACGTATAACGCAGGTAACAAGCAGAACTCCAGCCCCGTCCTGGTACAATGCTGTAGGTTCAGTGACAGCCGGTGCCATGTTTACCCAGTGAGTCACTATTTGCCCGCGTCCTTGTGGCGCACTCCACGCTCCTGTCGGCAAACACGACATATCAGGAGGTCAGAGCTAACACAACATACACAATGTAGTGTCTCTTACAGAAGTCTGTAGGATCACAAGGCATACCTGGCACAGTTACAGATTGCCATCCTATGCCAGGACTGTGCCCCCCATGGCTGTGGCAGAACTACAAGTCTCCGCTATAAAGCCACAAGGTGCAGTCTCTGCTCTATCAAATCTACATATCATCATCTGATGCTTCTACTACAACTCTCACCGTTCCGTGCCAATCCGCATCTGCTGGACCATGCCCAGGGTGGTGGCACCCCGAAGCTGGTACACTAGTTCCCAGATCGCTGCTACCATCCTCCTAAAATAGCACAGAGATGGATCACTACAGCATCAATCATCAGACTGCAGGCGGCACAAAATTATTCAGTCAATTCTCTGGCATCCCGAGAGCTGCCAGCGGGCACAGGAGTGGGCACAGGAGCGGGCATGCAGTTCAGTACAGAACGCTATGAGGACTATTGATTCACATCCATCTAACATCTCCCAGAGATAAAAAGGGGTTACAAACATCATCCTCCATGTTACATCAATAGATACAAAGCACAGGACTGCTGCGGGGAGCCTCAAACTTTTCAACAAACTTCACCGACAAGTGAATACAACAAATCTTTAATATATTAAACCCTCTTCCTGATTAAACAAAGTTCACACTTTCCAGAATTCTTACTAAAGAATCCTAAAAGTCTATGGAGTGGGGAGAGGGACACAGAGGCTGCTGCAGCTGGTAGTAAGTGTTGTATCTCACCACCTAGTACAAGTACTGCTCCTCCCAATTATGCTGTCACTTATTAGAAGGAACTAGCTGGAGAGGTAGCAGTAGTTATGTTATCTACAAGAGACATCATAGTAACTAGTCTCCACCAGCTCAAGAAGAACTGAACACTAAGAAAGTTGCTTCTCCATGACATGTATGTATGTATGTATGTATGTATGCATGCATGCAACTGATTTTGTCCACAATCTGCAGATCTTCCCATAAACTCGAGGGATGTATCCAGACCGGGGTGAAAGTTGTGTCTATACTTGGGGGATGCAGCTCCTTCTGCCTCTCTCACAGCAGGAAGTCTCAGGACAACCAGAACAATCCACATAACTAAAACCATTAAGATTCCAGGGTCAAAAAAAAGTTGAAAAATGTAGCCAGCGGCAACTTTTTCACATATGATGAAATCTACGTTAACCCTTGTAAAGGCACAAATGCTGCTTCTCATTACTGTACCAGTTACAGCACCTTCCCACATGGCTCGGTTTTAGAGACTGTAATGGTTTCGGGATGGGATTGCAAAACCCCCAATTTCCTCTTATAAACAAAAACTGGACAACGCATAACCTTCGGCGCAGATCTACAAATCTGTAACATGCCAACCCCGACTCCCCAATTCCTTAGGGCAGAGGAAACAGGGTCTAGGATTGTTTTCTATCTTTTCACCCCCTTCCACTATGCCTCCAGCTCAGGGGCACTTAAATCCCAGCTATCACTCGAATGTGGGTGCGCAGACCCCTTGCAATCTGGTGTGGCGCTGTATGGCAGACATGTTTTTATAAAAAAAAAAAAGTTTCTCTCTGTCTTGTGTTGGGGGTAATACTATAATTGATGGTTCTCTCCTATCCAGGCTCTTATCGGTTTTCTGGGACCACCACCTGTCACGAGAATGGGGTAACTCTCGACTGGTTGAGCAGCAAGTCGAGTGCACATACTGCCCCCTCCTTTCAATATTATGGGAGTGTTGTTCATACACTCACACGCCGCTCTTGCCAATTTCTCTCGTTACTGAATGTAGCAATGTGCAATCTACTCCATCAATTAGCGAGAACGGGACACCGTTTCTCGTGATAAGTCGGAGTCCCGGCAGTCAGACCCCAACACAGGACAGAAGGAAACTTATTTTAAAAAAAATCATGCCCACCATACAGCGCCACACCAGTGTCCAGGATCTGTGTGGTACTGCGGCCTAGTCTTATATACTTTTTTGGCACCTTTAACCGATACCAAAATTTTCAGAAAATTCCTCCTCCTATAATTAACTAAAAAAGTAAAAACCGGAAGAGCGCCTCGTGCCGTGCAGAAACGCCGCCGCGCGTTCTGATGATCCGTAATTTGGAAAGAAAAGGTCACTTCCACTAGGACGAGCCTGAATATATAAAAGGGACTAAATGTCAAACATGCATTCAATTACGGAGAGGAGGGGACACACACGGCAAGCTTCATTTAACAAGTTGTAAAATGACAATTTCGATTAAATTTCTATTACTCCGTGTAGAGAGCGGAGCCAACGACAAACACAAAAACACGAGCGCGGCCGTCTAATAAATCTCATTATTACTGTCAGGAGACAGGAGGATGTATAGCACCGGCGGGCGAGGAAGCTGCTGCCGCCTCCCCTCCCACGATCTGCTCCCCGCGCCTGGAGGCGATGCAAACGCAACGCTGAGGGTGACGTCACCGCTCCGAGCCTGCAGCGCGCAATTATTATTATTACTGCACGAATGTGGGGCTACACAAAAAAGGAAGGTCCAACGGAGCGCTAGGTCCCGTGCATCCAACGCTGCACATAATCCCATAGTCCAGGTTGTCAAGAGGTACAGAGTGAGTCCCGTGTGCCCATAGTCGGTTCTACAGTACCTGCGTCTAATCTGTGCCGAAACCTGAAGCACAATCTGACCGGAGCTGAAATGCAATGGTTAAATGAAGTGGGGGAAACCGTAGAGTTAAAATCTATTTCATGCTCATTGGTACACCAAGAATGCAGACACCAGAATCTATAGCTCTACACCAGAGATGTGTGTCGCCACAGTAACAGACTACAACTGAAGTCTATGTAGTCTGACTATCCGTGCTTTTTGGCATGCTGCTAGAATTCAATCCTAGGAATCTGATCCAGAGATGTAGTCTGACCCGCCTATCCATGTCTATGGTATATTCAATCCAGGGAATCTAATCCAGAGATGTACGTTACCATAGCCACAGACTACAGCCGAAGCAGATGTAGTCTGACCCGCCTATCCGTGTCTGTGATCTATTCAATCCCGGGTAACTAATAGAGAGATGTGAGTCACCATAGGCACAGACTACAACTGAAACCTATGTAATCTGACCCGCCTCTCTCTGTGTTAATTGGCACATTGTTAAAATTCAAACATGGGAATCTAATCATGTGTCCCCATGGTCACAGACTACAACTGAAGCCTATGTAGTCTGACCTGCCCATCTATGTCTGTGTCCTATTCAAACCCGGAAATCTAATCAAGAGATGTGTGTCACCATAGCCACAGACTACAACCAAAGCCTATGTAGTCTGACCCGCCTATCCATCTATGTTGTTTATTCAAAGCCGGGAATCTAATCCAGAGATGTGTGTCACCAAGGCCACAGACTACAACCGATGTAGTCTGACTCGCCTCTCTGAATCTGTACGACTTGGCACAGACTCTTAGAATGAAATCATGGGAATGTAATCCGGAGAGAGGTCTGTTATCACGGCCACAGACTACAACTAAAGTAGTTGGACACATCCATCTCGCTCACAATTCTCACTTACCAAGTCCACCTTTTTTTTTTTTTTTGGGGGGGGGTTTAGTAAAAAGTGTTAATAAAAGGGTAGTTTTGCTCTGTTCACATCTTGCTCTACTGGATACAACCCAGCGCTGCTTTGATTTCCCAAACCCATAAGTCCTCTGTAACTGGCAGCAGGAATCAATTCGGCTTTTTCGGCATTGAGGCAAAGCAAGACACTGGAGAAGTGATCGATACATTAATGGGGATTTCCGGGGCTATAAATATTGATGACCCATGTGCTTTTTTTTGTGCTTGAAGATGCAGAATGATTAATAATGAGACATATGTTTTGATGGAGCGCGGATACACAGCGTCCATGTGTTTCTGCTCAGACTCCCACAGCGTGAACCCTCATAACCTCCACAGCTTTTGTATCTATCAATCTTCATTCTGCAGCAAATAAACCCATTTCCCCTCCGCTCCGATGACAGGATATCCTGTTCGTCCCCCTGTATGTATCGAGCCAACAGAAAGGAAACATAGACAATTCAGAGGAAAGACATTACACTTTCCAAAGTGTCTGCTAATATAGGGTTAATGTGAGATTTAGGGGGTCTGAGACCCCATTTATCAAGACAATGAGGGTCCTGTGTCCCCCCCCACATGAGCATACACCCTGCCGCGCCATTCATCTCAATGGAAGTGGCAGTATGAGCGCTCAACTGTCGCCTGGACACGCAACGCCCATTCTTTTAGATGTTATACCCACGTCCTCAGGCCCTTATCCCCCCGTTTTGTGATAGGTTAGGCGTCCCGGGGGTCAAAAGTCCCCTAATAACCTATCCCATGGTAAGGTTATAGGCCAAAATCTTGGGATAACCCTTTAGGTTTCAGATATTTGCAACCTGAGCACTCCAACAGCTATTCCTCGCAACTCCCCAGTAAACATGCACACTTGGTTCAGCAAAGAAAGCAGATTCTCCACAAGGAGATGGATTAGTCCAGCAGATTAACCCTATACAGGACAACGCCGTATTGTCACTGTCACGGGTGGACCCGCGACCCACATCGCGGGTCGCGGGCTCACCCGTGCCTCTCGCTCCCCGCAGGCGGCACGCCAGCGCATCTCACCTCTCCCCGCTCCCGAGTCCCGGCCTCGCTCCGTGCGCGCGCAGTCCCGTGCCTCTGGGCGCGCGCGCGACACTTCTAGGAAATTTAAAGGGCCAGTGCGCCATTAATTGGCGCTGGCCAAATTGTCCAATTCTATTTAAGCCTGCCTCTTCCTGCAAGCCCTGCCGGATCTTTGTGCCTTGCGCCCTTGAGAAAGCTGTTTTGATGCCTTGTGCTGTTCTTGAGATTTCCTATTGTGACCCCTGCTCCGTTTCTGACTACGCTCCTGTGCCGCCTGTCCTGACCTGTTGCTACGACTCTGACTACGAACCTGTGCTGCCCGTCCTGACCTCCTGCCTGACCCCGACTACGAGATTGCCTGCCGATTCTGTACCACGACCTTGGCTGCCACTGCGGACAAGTCACGCCTGCGGAACGACCTGGTGGTACCACGCCGCAGCAAGTCCAACCCGCTTTGCGGCGGGCTCTGGTGAAAACCGGGTGCCACTTAGACTCCGGTCCCAGGTAGTGGCTTGTGCCATCGTCCGCAGTGGTTCAGAGGATCCACAACCTCTAAGCCTGACAGTCACTTATTTCGCCTCCATATTTCGAGTCATACCCCCCCCCCAGACTATTGACCGCCATATATATTTATCCCGCTATTCGATAGCCATAATCAGGTGAGCGCTAATCCATCATATTCATTATCCCACCAGTAAATGTTTATCCGCTAAATGAGAAATCATAAACACAAGTCAATTATGCAATCAATACCCCGCACCCCTCCCCCGCGCTCGTCTACCGCAAGATCTGCCGATGCCGCTACCAGTTTCCTAAAGATTTATCCGGATCATTAAATTATTAACTTTCCCGAGGATGTTCAGAATCCTGGATGAGGTATGAACGAGGCGGAGGATCACAGAGGGGTCACTGGATATGGCACCAGGAGTAAGGAGGCGACCTCTGACCTCCTGAGCGGACCCATAGTCTGCTACTGATACATATATACTCAAGTTATCAGTCTGACTGCTTTGCTCTGAGCACTCAAATGGTGCACATCCCCCCCCCCCCATGAATGCTGTAGTATCTAACCGGAAGCCTGTAACAGAGTTCACTCATATTCCAGGATTGTAGCTTCTCCAGGATCACTGGAGACACGTCCTAACACTGCTGAGCTCAAAGCAGAGGGCTAAGGGAACAGCAGTGTGAGAACAACTCCCCCAGTGCGGTTGTACAATCTACAATCCTGAAATTGAAACCATCCATCACAGTCCTGCTGCTACTAAAATCACACCCAAATATATGATTTCACAGATCTCTAAGAGCTGTGCCTAACATTCCTTGCATGAAGCACAGCAGTGTGAGGACACAGCCCCTGTAAATCCTGGAATATAAACACATATTTCGCCGTCCTCCTGGAACTATACATAACATTGGCTGCAAGGAGTTCAGAGCACAGCAGTGTGAAGACGTACCCCCCAGTCCTGCTGCTATCAACAACACACACAAAGTTATTATTAAGCATCTCTCTGGGAACAATACCTAGCAGGGAGCACAGCAGTGTGAGATTACGTCCCCAGTACAATCCTAGAATATAAATCCATAAATCACAGTCCTGCTGTTACAAACACTACACACAAAAGGTATAATGACACAACTCTCCTGAAACTATACGTAACATTGACTGCAAGTAGCACAGACCACAGCAGTGTGAGGTTAATTCTGGAATATAAACCCACAATCTCGCTGCTATTAACAATACACACAAAGTTATCATTGTGCATCTCTCCGCGAACAATACCTAGCAGGGAGCACAGAGCACAGCAGTGTGAGGACACGCCCCCCAGTACAATCCTGGAATATAAATCTATATATCATTGTGTATAACAACATACACAAAGGTCTGATCACACATCTCTCCAGGGACAATACACCCGGACAGATCCCTTTTAATCCATGAGGTCTTTAAGATCCTGTAAGATCATATATCCGGATGGAATTATGCACTGAGTGGGGGGCTCCCGCTGCACTTACTGTACATACAATACATGCATAGCCTCCCCCTACCCTCTTATTAGAGCCCATTACACACAGGCGGCTGCCACGGGCCATGGCATAATTACCGCGTGAGGAAGATGAAATGGCGGTGACACTCCGCACAGCGCTAGGACAAGGAATGGGGTCACGCCGCCTCCCGGAGCATCGATTGGCCGGGCCTTAAATCACTGCGACTCCTAATAGAAGACGTAAACTGCTCAGACCATATTGATTCCTGGGGGAAAAAAAAAAATCTAGTTTGGGTCTAGTCTTTAGTACAATCCTGAATATTAAGGGGTTAGGAGCAAAAGTTTGGACCCCAATAAACATTGGTACAATGTGTATGGCATGCAGGAATACTGCAGACTATAAGCTCGCACTGCGCTCCTAATAACTGGAGAGGAGGCACTACGCTCCTCCAAAAACAAAAGAAAATCAAGATATGACGCATATTCTAATAACTGGGGAGTAGGCACTACGCGCCACTGAATAAACCGTTTGTATGAGCTCGCACATGCCATATACACAGAAATACATAAATAAAGGTACGGTCTGTATCAGCTTGTACTACCCTCCTGATAACCAAGGCGGAGGCACATAACATAAGCCAAGTTACAACCTATATAAGCTTTCACATGACATATGTTATGTAGCACATCTCATATACACATAAATCCAGGTACAGCCCATATCAGCTCACACTATGCTCCTAATAAATGGGGAGGAGGCACTACGCTCCTCAAAATAAACACATAGCCCATATGAGCTTGCACATGTCGTATATGTCACTTAGTACATGTCATATATACATAAATCAAGGCACAACACGTATAAGTCACACTACGATCCGAGGAGGCACTACGCGTCTAAATCTCATATATATATATATATATACACCAAGGTATGGCCCATATCAGCTCACACATGTCATATATACCTAAATCTTAGGGCGGCACGGTGGCGGAGTGAGTAGCACTTCTGCCTTGCAGCACTGGAGTCCTGGGTTCGAATCCCACTCAGGTCAACATCTGCAAAGAGTTTGTATGTTCTCTCCGTGTTTGCGTGGGTTTCCTCCGGGTACTCCGGTTTCCTCCCACACTTCAAAACATACTGTTAGGCTGTTTAGATTGTGAGCCCCATGGGGACAGGGACCAATTTGACATGCCTGTGCAGCGCTGCGTAATCTGTGTGCGCTATATAAATAAAGAATTATTATTATAATGGTTGGCCCCCTATCAGCTCGCACTGCGCTCCTAAACAACTAGGGAGTAGGCTCCTGCACCAGCCCGCACATGTCATATTTCTCACATGTCATATACACATAAATCAAGGCACGGCCATCATCAGCTCACACTATGCTCCTAATAAATGGGGAGGAGGAACTACGCTCCTCCAAATAAACACATAGCACACATGAGCTAGCACATTTCGTATATGTCATGAAGCATCAGCTTTACTTAATGAGCCAAAGACCAAATTCATCTGCGTTCGAAATTACACAAATGCCAGAAGCCTCACAAATGATGGGGGCCCGGGGCCCGTGGTGAGCGATGGGGGGCAGCGAGTCACACGGTACAATGATCCCAGCGTCCTATAGGACCCGCAAGAAGTTATATGCAACAAATTCTTCACTAAACCTGCTTCTTTATACCTTAGGGAGACTGTATGGCCTCACAGGGGCCCTATAGTGCTGCCATACAGGTCACAGCGGTATAGGCTACTAGCCATGGGGGTCTTACACATGCAATATGGGCCAATTACACAGATTTGGAGGGGACCACCCCACCATGTGTATGGGGGCAACCGAGGAAGGAGTCAACATGTCCAATCCTTTTATCTTGTGATGGAAGCCGCTGACAGGAATCTCTGGTAGGGGGTTACTCCCCTCTTCCCATTGAGAAAACATGCATCCCTGGCCGACTGCGAGGGATTGGGATTGAGAAGAGAGAACTGCCTCCAAATAAACAACATGGAGACTGGATCAGGATCACATTGTCAGGAGAGGCGAGAGGTCCTCACACTAACATAAGCGGGCGAGTCAGGCAGCCATTTAGCTATTATGGAGGGGGGTATATACTAATTGATGTGTAGGGTCTACAGGGGACAGTAAAGACGACCATGACCTTTTGATTCTGGGGTGTAAGGAGTCTCCTGCTTCTGTATATACAACTCAATATTCATGAGACTGGGTCAGAACCAGGTGGTCTATGGTCAGGACTGCTCTGGTCTTCATCCGGGATGGGGGGCTTCTCTCACAGACTGATGATACAGGACCCCGACCCCCCCCCCCTTCCCCTGACAAATGGAGAAAACATAATGAATTGTTTCTATTCTCGCTAATGATGTGACACACAATGCAGGCGACATACCACAGCCCTGGGAGGAATGCGAGACCCCCGGGGGTGACACATACTACACACGGTGGCTCTCCTGGAGAAGCTTGGGGAGAAAACATCCTGTCCCATATTCCTGAATGGCAGCGGAGCCGGTGGTGTCATAGGGCAGTGCCCAAACTACAACCAAAACCTACTTTTATGTTGCAAAGTGCCAAGATGACAATTTAAGCAGTAACCTATTGATCCCAACTGTATCATAAGTCTTAATCGTATTGACGTTCTGAGGACACCAATACAATAGAAAGAAAATTTGGATTGTCCCCTGAAGAGGAAGAATCAGGGGACCCATAGCAGGAGATCCGACCATAAACCATCTCTGTCCATACCTTCTCGCTTCTTGTGTAGTCCTGGCAGCCAAGAAGGTGTTGCCTTAAAATAGTCTTGGACTGCAGGAATAAACCTTGAGTCATGTCTAGCAAATTTTGTGCTGGGGTGAAGGCCTGGGTGCCCACAGAAAGGGCTCTGAGCGTCACCTCTGGCACTCGTGCCATAGGTTCGCCACCGCTGTCATAGGGCAAGGTAAGTTTTTCTAAATGTAGCTCATAACAGGACTGAAGCTACTGCAAGCTCCCCAGCCTCCCACCGCCGCACTCCCCAGAGCCCCCCGGCCTCCCACCGAAGCCCTCCCCAGAGCCCACGGCATCTCCCACCGCCGCACTCCCCAGAGCCCCCCGGCCTCCCACCGCCGCACTCCCCAGAGCCCCCCCGGCCTCCCACCGCCGCAATCCCCAGAGCCCCCCCGGGCTCCCACAGCCGCTCCCCACAGAGCACCCCGGCCATGCCACTGCCGCACGCCACACAGAGACCCCCGGCTTGCCACCGCTGCTCACCACAGAGACCCCTGGCCTCACACCCAGAGATTGGGCCCCACCACCAAATTCACATAGGGAGCCTCCTGTTCTCATAAAAACTAGGGGCCACCGTGGTCACTGAGGCTCTTGGTGATTTGGGTCTGACCTATAGGTACCAGAGTTTTGCAGCACTAAACCATGTACACCGAGCCCTTGCAGGTTCCCAGGATTATTGGGGGTCCGATTACTGGGGTAACCATGTGGACAGGATCACCTCATTCACAATAGGCCCCAATAATGATGAGAATGCCCCCCCTACATTAATCCCCCCAGTGTGCGCAGGGGATAAGGAGACCCCCTATAACAGATGCAGAAGACGTGTCTATAATCCTATCCACAAGAGCCGGATCCATATAAGAGCCGGAATATGAGATGACGTAATCTTCTCCTTCTCCAAACATCAAAAGGGAGGAGGAAAAGTCAGATCCCGCTCACAAATGCAGAAAGCGGCTCCCAAAGAGAAGCCGTTCCCAAGGTAACCTGAAGAATAGCACCTCTGGGGGGCCCGAAAAACGTCAACCACTATAGAAATCAGGAGCATTGTTCTGCGCTAGTGACGACACCAGCTGAGGGTGCACATGCTTTATAAGGGGAGAAGGGAGTGACCCGGACTCCCCTCTACTGAAAACAAAGGACACGTAGGATTAATCAGTCAGGTTATAAGTTGGGGGGTCTTGGCACTAGGACTCGCAGTATATGGGGGTCCCGAGCCCCCAGTTCTCTTGCCTCCGGTCTCAGCTCCATCCAGTATGGGAGCGCGCAGGACAGACGCCCCCCCTTTCACCCGCCACCACCACATTACATCAACCCGACAATTTTCTGGTTTGCAAACAAAACCATAAATGACCAGACGGCGCTTAACCCCGGAGGTGCCGGCACAAACATCCGAACGCTACAGATCCCGGACAGCAGGAACAAGCTGAGGGGCAGGGGTGCAGAGCGGGTGACACAACCGAAGACTTGTCACATCTGGATCAGGCAGATTAGTCTCCATATGCCCAATCATGAAGAGAAAAGCAGAGAATGGGGGGACCGAGGCTATGGATGGATCAGGAGGGACCGCCGTCCTATGGATGTTCCATAAAGGGGTTTTCCAGAACCCCAATGGTTTCCGGGTGGTTCTCCTGGGTCAGTATCAGGGGTCACAGGACGGGCTGTAGCCAATCTGTGACCTCCGTGGGCCCCAGAGACGGAGGTCACTGATTGGCCAAAGCAGGTTACCTGACCCCCGACACTTGAACCAATGACAACCATCACAATACTGGAACAGGGTTCCTAGAAAATCCCTGTACGGCACCCTGTGGGGGTTAAGCAGAACCTGATGGGGACAAAGGGGTAACTACCCTCTTTAGGATGATCAGGCATGCAAGTGTCTGGAAAGATCAGAAGGGATTGCTGTCGCCTTAAGCTGCCCATACAGCCGAGTATGCATGTGCTTTTAGTGGAGAGAGGGGAGTGACTCATATAGATGATATATAGGGGTCCAGTTCAGAGCTGGCTGACACCAGAGGACAGTAGTACATGCAGCCCCCGCTCCCCCATCCCCCTTCCTGTAGAATTTCTCTCCCTGATTTCCAACCAAAAAAACTAACCAGGAAAACAGATGTTCTCAGGGAAATGCGTGTTAACCCCTTGGCCCCTGACTTTAAAGGAGCCGTACAGCGAGCAGACAGACAACGCTAATGACAGGGGGTCCACCATCTCACACAGGGGGGCAAGGCTGCCAGGAACGTCCCTTTAAGAAGAGGATTTTCCCATGACATAATGTAACAACCAACGACAAGCTGGGCACCAGGGTGCGATGTGCTGCAGACTGTGGGAGAGGATGTGGCCCCCAACAGAAGAGACCAGGAGACCCCCAATCATAGCAAACTAGTATGATCAACCATGATATGTATGATAGGGGTATGGCAGGAGTACTGTACACGTATTATAGGTACATGTATGACCAGGATATGATACATGTAGTGTACATATATGACATGTATGATAGGTAAGTGTATGATAGATGTACTATACATGTAAGTTGTCAGAGATGATAGTACACATAGATATATAGATGTATGTATGAGAAATGCGTAGCAGGGATAACATGTATGTGTGTAGGGCAGATGTATCATAGGAAGGTGTATAGCTCTTGTGCATGTATGATTGATACATTTATGAAAGGTAAATGTATTATATATAGATGTACTGTACATGTATGATGAGGTGTATGTGTGATGGATGTGATTGTAGTGTAGGTATGACCGATGTATTACATGTGTGACAGCTGGATATATGACGGATGGCTGTAATACATCATATGTGTGATGTCTGACATGTGCTGGTGTAGTATGTACGGGTGATGCATGTACATATGATGTGTACGGGTGCTGTATGTACATATGATGTGTGATGTATATACATATGATGTGTGATGTATATACATATGATGTGTACGGGTGACAGCGGCTCCAGTGCGGACGCTCCGGTACATAAGATGGCGGTCGGTCGGTGGGTGATCGGCGGTCGCACAGGTGTCTCACCTGCTGGTAGTCGGTGCCCTCCGGTTTGAAGTCTCCGCTGATCACTTCCCATTTGAGGCTGATGTGCGGCAGCCGGTGCAGGAGGGTCACCCACCACGGCGGGGTGTAGCTGATGGCGGCCGCCATGTCACGAGCTCCCGGGGCGCCGGGGGCAGTCTGGGGGTCGCTCTCCGCTCAGTGTCGCCGCCTGCCGGCCATGGTTCCCCGGCTGCTCCCCGGGTCGGTCCCGCTCATCGCCCCCATACACCGGGCCCGGGCTCTCCCCGCACTGCGCCCCAGATCCGGCTCTTTGTTCCCTGAGACTCGTTGTGCTCCAGTCCCCCCTCCTCTCCCGGTGTGGCCCGGCCTCCGCCCCGCCCTGCCCCGCCCACACCCCGCCCCGAGCCGCCGGTGAGCCGGGCCCACGGAGCGACACAGACACAGCGCAACACACTACTGCTCAGTGCGACACAGCAGCGCCACAACGCGACACACTACTGCTCAGCGCAACACAGCAGCGGCACAACGCGACACACTACTGCTCAGGGCGACACACTACTGCTCAGGGCGACACAGCAGCGCCACAAAGCGACACACTACTGCTCAGTGCGACACAGCAGCGCCACAACGCGACACACTACTGTTCAGTGCGACACAGCAGCGCCACAAAGCGACACACTACTGCTCAGTGCGACACAGTAGCGCCACAAAGCGACACACTACTGCTCAGTGTGACACAGTAGCGCCACAAAGCGACACACTACTGCTCAGTGCGCCACAGCAGCGCCACAAAGCGACACACTACTGCTTAGTGCGACACAGCAGCGCCACAACGCGTCACCACTACTGTCAGTGCGACACCAGCAAGCGCCACCGCGCGACACACTACTGCTCAGTGCGACACAGCAGCGCACAAACGCCACACTACTGCTCATGCGAACACACCACAAGGACACCATACTATCAGTGCGACACAGCAGCGCCACAAAGCGACACACTACTGACTGCTCAGTGCGACACAGCAGCGCCCCACAAAGCGAACACTACACTGCTCAGCTGCGACACACAGCGCCACAACGCGACACACTACTGCTCAGTGCGACACAGCAGCGCCACAAAGCGACACACTACTGCTCAGTGCGCACACAGCCAAGCGCGCTCACACAGCTGCACAACACTACTGCTCAGTGCGACACTAGCAGCGACACACTGCCACACACGCAGCGCGACACACTACTGACTCAGTGACGACACAGCAGGCCACAACGCGACACACTACTGCTCAGTGCGACACAGCAGCGCACAAACGACACTACTTGGCTCATGCGACACGCAGCGCCACAAAGCGCCACAATACGATCATGCGACAACAGCGCCACAACGCGACACATACTGCTCAGTGCGACAAGCAGCCCACAAAGCGAACACACTACTGCTCAGGCGACACAGCAGCCCACAAAGCGACACACTACTGCTCAGGCGACACAGCAGCGCCACAACGCGACACACTACTCGCTCAGTGCGACACAGCAGCGACACACACGCGACACACTATATCAGTCGACACCAGCGCCACAACGCGAAACACTACTGCTCAGTGCCGACACAGCAGCGCCACAAAGCGACCACACTACTGTCAGTGCGACACAGCAGCGCAAAGCGACACACTACTGCTCAGTGCGACACAGCAGCGCCACAACGCGACACACTACTGCTCAGTGCGACACAGCAGCGCCACAAAGCGACACACTACTGCTCAGTGCGACACAGCAGCGCCACAAGCGGACACATACTACTCAGTGCGACACAGCAGCGCCACAACGCGACACACTACTGCTCAGTGCGACACAGCAGCGCCACAAAGCGACACACTACTGCTCAGTGTGACACAGCAGCGCCACAACGCGACACACTACTGCTCAGTGCGACACAGCAGCGCCACAAAGCGACACACTACTGCTCAGTGCGACCAAGCAGCGCAAAAGCGCACATACAGTCAGTGGACACAGCAGCGCCCACAACCGACACACTACTGCTCAGTTCGAACACAGCAGCGCCAAAACGGCACACACGCTCAGGCGACCCGACGCCACAAAGCGACACACTACTGCTCAGTGCGACAGTAGCGCCACAAAGCGACACACTACTGCTCAGTGCGTACCAGTAGACGCCCAAAGACAGCGAACACACTAACTGTGCTCAGTGCGTACACACAGCAGCGCCACAAAGCGACAATACTGCTCAGTGCGAACAGACAGCGCCACAAGCGACACCTACTGCTCAGTGCGACCGCAGCGCCACAAGCGAACACATCACTGCTCGTGCGACACAGCAGCGCCACAAAGCGACAACTACTGCTCAGTGCGACACAGCAGCGCCACAACCAGCGACACACTACTGCTAGTGCGACACAGCAGCGCCAAACCGACACCAACTACTGCTCAGTCGGACACAGCAGCGCCAAAAGACGACACCACTATGCTCAGTGCGACACAGCACGGCCACAACGGGACAACGCCTAGCTGCTCAGTGCGACACAGCGCGCCACAACGCGACACTACTGCTCGTGCGACACGCAGCGCCACAAGCGACACACAATGACTCAGTGCGACACAGCAGCAGCCACAAAGTGACCACACTACTGCTCAGTGCGAAACCCAGCCGCCACACGGACACACTGCTTCAGTGCAAACAGCAGCGCCACAAAGCGACACACTACGCTCAGTGCGCCACCACGCCAAGCAACACATATGCTCAGTGCGACACAGCAGCGCACAAGCGACACACTACTGTCAGTGGACACAGCAGCGCACAACGACACATACTGCTACAAAATTTTAAAAAACAAAAGAGTTTCTTACATTTTGATTAATATTACGCCGTGCGACACACTGACACAGCGCCACCTCCCGGCCTCCATGCCACCTCTCATGTCATATACAAATACTGCGACTGTCTGCGCCCGGTATCACAATGACTCGTGTACGGGACACGTATGATGTATATATGACTCGTGTACAGGACATGTATGATGTATATATGACTCGTGTACGGGACATGTATGGTGTATATATGACTCGTGTACGGGACATGTATGATGGATTATATGACTCGTGTAGGGGACATGTATTATGGTGTGATATAGACTCGTGTACGGGACATGTATGTGATATATACTCGTGTACGGGACATGTATGGTGTTATATACTGACCGTGTACAGGGGAAGTATGGGTGTATATATGAACTAGTGTCGCGGACAGTATGGTTTATTGCTGGTACGTGATTATGACTCGTGTACGGGACCAGGTTATGGAGTATATATGACTCGTGTACGGGACACGTATGGTTGTATAGATGACTGGACGGGGACACTATGATGTAGATATGACTCGTGTAGGGACACGTATGGTGTATATATGACTAGTGTAGGGACACGTATGATGGATATATGAATGCGTGTACGGGCACCCGTATGGTGTATATATGATGTTATACGGGACACGTATGTTGTAATAACGTGTACGACACGTTATGGTGAATGACCGTGTTACGGACTTATGGGTAATATGACTCGTGTACGGGGACAGTATGGTGTATATAGACTCGTGTACGGGACACGTATGGTGTATAATACTCGTGACGGGACACTATGGTGATATATGTCGTGTACGTGGACACGTATGGTTGTATATATGACTCGTGTACGGACACGTTATGGTGTATATATGACTCGGTTACGGGCACCTATGGTGTATATATGATCGTGTACGGGACACGTAGGGTATATATGACTCGTGTACGGGACACGTAGTGTATATATGACTCGTGTACGGGACACGGTATGGTGTGATATATGACTCGTGTACGGGGACAGATATGGTGTATATATAGACTCGTTACGGACACGTATGGTGTATGATAGTGACCGTGTACGGGACCGTATGGTGTATATATGACTCGTTGTACGGGACACGTATGTGATATATGACTGTGTACGGGACAGTATGGTGTTATATGACTCGTGTACGGACACGTATGGGTTATATATGACTCGTGTCGGGACACGTATGGTGTATATAGGACTCGTGTAAGGACACGTATGGTGTATATATGACTCGTGTACGGGACACGTATGGTGTATATGACTCGTTGGGACCACGTATGGTGTATAGATGACTCGTGTACGGGACACGTAGGGTGGTTATAGACTCGTGTTACGGGGAACGTATATGGTGGTATATATGACTCGTGTACGGGACACGTATGGTGTATATAGACTCGTGTAAGGGAACGTATGGTGTATATATGACTCGTGTCGGACACGATGGTGATATATGACTCGGTACGGGACACGTATGTATGGGGTATATATGACTCGTGTACGGAACGTATGGTGTATATATGACTCGTGTACGGGACACGTAGATGGTGTATATATGACTCGTGTACGGGAACGTATTGGGTATATATGTCGGTACGGACACGTATGGTTTATATAGACTCGTGTACGGACACGTATGGTGTATATATGACTCGTGTACGGAACGTATGGTGTATATTGACTGTGTACGGACACGTATGGTGTACTGACTCGTGTACGGGCACGTATGGTGTATATATGACTCGGTACGACACGTATGGTGTATATATGACTCGTGTACGGGACACTATGGTGTATATATGACTCGTGTAATGGACACGTAGGGTGTATATATGACTCGTGTACGGGACACTATGTGATACTGTGGATGTATATATGACTCGTGTACGGGCACGTATGGTGTTATATGAACTGTGATAGGGACACGTGATATATATGACTCGTGTACGGGACACGTATGGTGTATATATGACTCGTGTACGGGACACGTATGGTGTATATATGACTCCTGTACGGGACACGTATGGTGTATATATGACTCCTGTACGGGACATGTATGGTGTATATATGACTCCTGTACGGGACATGTATGGTGTATATATGACTCCTGTACGGGACATGTATGGTATATATATGACGCGGGGCAGCCATATCTACACCTAAGTTGGTGGCCCCCGGATTACAGGTAGGTGCTCGTGTCATGTGACTGGGGTAACATGGCGACACCCACACTGTGACATCACCATGGACCACCACAACCTGTCTCCAAAAAGTGGGTGAGGGCGTGGGGGGGCTGTTATCATACAACACATCCCCTCTTTACTGTCCATGTTGTGTTCCCCCCACTCTTGCACCTCACCAGTCTCCGGGGGAAGTGTTGGGATTTGGCAAGAAGTGCTAGAGACAGCGGAGTCTGCAGAGCAGGGAGGGGGCACTGACAGATCCTCTGTGGAGCATGTAGTGCGCCGCTCCTGTGTTATCTGTCATCCGAATGCTGAAAACTACTCTCTGTCAGACTTCTCCCAGTTATCCTGCACATTAGCATGTACACGCTGCTGTATGATACATTGGTCTCTGTAAAGTGCCTATGAGAATACACAGCATAACCCTGGATATCTGTCCCCACCGCAGGGAATTCACCTGTATGCAGTAAGCTCCCCCTGGTGGTGGCTACTGGCACACAGAATTGCATCCATTATCTTTCCCTCTAGTTCACCATAGAGAATCACAGAGGAAACTATGCCTGACTACGACTACACTGTTATACATCCTGCTATGCAGTCCTAAACAGTGTGTTGTCATGGATAGTGTATAGACAGGGGCAGTCGTCTGACAGGTTAGTGACCCCGACCGTGACGACTGCGGGGGGGTCTATACAGCAGATCACTCAGGGTGCGGACCACTCACGTCATGGTATGTGGACAAACATCATCACCCCGGGGTGACATCCGGATCCATACAATGTACTAACTGGGAGGGTTACAGGATGAACTTTTTAGAAGTTTTTGAGTCTTAAGGTTGTGGAGCCTTAAAGGGGAATCACATTCACTGCATAGGTAATGTATAGATCAGTCAGGCCTCCCTAATAATCACATACAAGGGCTCCACGTCTGGAGGAGTCTGTATGGGAGGGGAATCCAGAATCAAATCAATGGGGTCCTGTTAGTGATCTAGCGCCCCTTTAATAAGCTGGAGCCGCACCCATGAAGTGTGGGTTCTCCTGTGCTCCACTGCTCTGTATGATGATGGGAACCCATAGCCGGACCAGCAGGGAATTCAGTATTGAGGGGGTTAGCCTAATCACAGGATCAGCGGGGGTCCTACTGCCGGAGCCCACGTTAACCGCTGGAATGTTGCCATATGTTCCATGTTTCCAATGTTAAAGGGGGGAAAGTCCAATATGGATACAAAGAAGAGTCATTATGGGGATGAATCCGTCTTGGGGCAATACCTGATGGAGATTCTGAATTCCATCTTCCTAGCAACAAGACGATCAATGAGAAGTCAGATTACATAGGAGTCTATGGGGGGGGGGTGCAGTGAGTCACAGCTGCTAGGTCTTCTCCCGGGCCTCCCCTCGGTTCTTATAGAATTTTTGTAGCCTACTGACTTACATATGGGTTAAATAAAACCTTTACCTATGTTGTCCCGATGCCTCAGACTGCTCATCTAGCACAGAAGGGGGTTCCTTGCATCATACAGAAATATGGTGCAAGGACTTCCCACTTGTCGGCAGAACTGCAGTCTTACTGTATTACAGTCAGCCTTAGGAATATGCATCCCTCTGTTATTCCTACTGGAAATGTGTGAATAACCAAGAACCATGGTCTTACCATTCCCCTGTCAGTGGAGCATATCCTAAACACTGAAAGGCCTCACGCACAAAACCGTTTTTTGGGGGCCGTGATACAGCGTCGCATGCATGAGGCCCAAAATGAAGTCATAAATTTCCAGGAGTAATAACAAAGGATAAGCAGCTCAAAATGATGCAAGAATTGTAGGAAATGAGATGATGAGCTACGCTGGGGACAAGGACTGATGTGACAGGCTGTGTACAGCGCTGCAGAATATGGTGGCGCTACAGAAGGATTGGGAAGTAAATCAGAGACCGTCATTGAGAATGAGCGATTCTTAGATCAGTGACCCGGATCAGAGAGGAGTCCAATGAAAATGAGAAAATCTATGAATTGTCCCCGTGTCGTGGTGAAGGATAATTTCCTGCCTGGCATTCAGCGAGCGCTGCAGTGGAGACAGATAACGCAGCCCGATAGGATCTGCAGCTCCGTTATCTGTCTGCCGGTACAGCTGCCTAATAATAAGAACCTCCAATGGGTCAGCGATAGCCAATTTAATAAAATAAGGGGTTTGGGGACACAACGGGGGTCCGGAGCAGGAGACCCCCCTCCTACCCCTCCACTGAAATCCTTCTACTAGGGAATAGGGGGCGCCCTCGCTCATAGAACCTGTACCACCCTATACCAAACAGACAACCCATTGCTTGTGTAATGCTTTATTATACCTGTGGTGGCGCTGTAGAGAAGGTTAAACACTGTTATACATATGAGATAGTTTGTCGACCCTCTGTTAATCCTCCTGGAAATATATTACTGAATAATTACTGATCCTCATCCATTCCTTTGCCTAGACGGCGATACACAGTTTGTTACTTCCAGATGTAGTTGAACAGCTAGGGCTGAGTTTGGTATTTCTATGTAATGTCTTTGGGACCCCCGAATCGCAGCTCAGAGACTCTTGTTCCCCCAGCTCTGCCGTGGCTTTAAACTGTAATGTCCACCTGATGTCCGGTATCCCCCCACACTTCTTAATTCGGTCTCCCATCTCCCGGCGCCCCCCCTCTTCCCCCCTGCAAGTTCATAGGGGCAAGTCATTCCCTGCTGCAGAGGGTAAGAATAAAGCATTTCCAGGAAGAACAACAGAGGGACAGTTATATTAAAGGTGATTTTATAGGATTTTTTTTTCTTATTTTAACACTTTTATTTTGTGGGGCTTTTAACTGTGACCTGTGCCTGATGTGCAGGGTCACTAGACAAGCATAAAGGGAATCGCTGTATGTGCAAGTTCCTAACCTTCTACATGTGAAAGAAGGTCTGTCAGCTATTTTGGCATTTCTGCTTTTGTAAATACTTCCATAAAACGTAAAATCTATTTTTTTCCCCCCTACAACTCTATATTATACGCTTCCTCTGTTATTCATCCTGGAAATTTATGTATAAATTTAGTCCCCAGACGGTAAGGAGCAGCTGTAAGGTGTCTGTAATGAAGCTTTATTGATAATCCTTGGTCCCATGACAGCACAAAATTGCAAAAATCCTTTTTTTTTTGTCTGTAGATAAAATTATAAAATATTAAAAAAAAAAAAAAAAAAAGTGAAAATATTCCAATTACTTACATAAAAATATTTCGGTCCTACACCTTTCTGGATTATTTTTCAGTATAGTAATGACAATATATGTGGCCACTATCCTTTCCTCCGCCCTTATGCTATCCTTGTAGGTTACTATTCAGACAGGATATGGTTTCCCTGCTGTAGCCTACATTTCCCATGATGCCTCTGGCCAGCGCTTCCCTACCTTCCATGCAGATGTATCTACTGCCTCCTGCTTGTGATTAATAGGCTTCTCCCTAGCAGCTCTTACATACAGGAGGCTGTGGACAAATCCCCTGCAGAGTCTGCACACAGCGCTTTCTATATGGAAAGACATAAAGAGGAGCAAGAAATATGGAGATGGGTGCAGATGGAGGTGCCAGTAGGGATTTCCCAGTTAAAATTCTGATGTAACAACCTCTATGGCTTCAAAAAAATAAATATCATGTATCTGACTCCATGGTGACAGACTACAAACAAACGCTGTGTAGTCTGATCCCACCCAGATTTTCTAACTTTAATCCTGAGGCGGTGATCATTTACATCGAGTTGATTCTGTACGGTATAAACCAATGACACGGCTGAGTCTTTGGAGAAGATTTATGAAAGTTTCAGTATATACTGTATATAATATTTACACATAAAAACACAGGATGACAAGCAAATTGTAGAATCCACACTATGTACAAAGCATCAGGAGATAGAAAATACATTTCCATTGGACGCAATAAATAATTACTATGGGATAGTCCTAGATTCCTTTAGAAGCCCTGATCTACGTAAGGCCCTAGTGTTAAGTGCTTGTTCAAGTCCATCTTAGTCATCTGAGGGGGAAAAAGTGATTAAAAAATGCCTGAAAGAGCTCAGAACACCAATAATTCATGTGCAGCGTCCGTACGCGCTGTGATAATCCTGAGAAGCAGATCAGTGTCACAGCGGGAACAGATGTAGCAGAGCTGAATGTGTCATTTAAAGGGGAACTTTCCAGATAATTGACTATAGACTGTAATAATAGAATCATTGAGAGGCCATGATCACTTGTTTAGTTGATTGTTGTCCCTTCTTCAGGCTACATTTTGCATGATGAGGCACTTGTTCTACAAAAGGACAACCCTGATGTCACGGCTGTCCACTTACCCAATCTCAATGTATTGTATGTGATACGGCTGTGGCCCTGCCTCCTGCTTGTAATAGGTTTCTCCTCTTATAAGCAGGAGCCGGGGGGAAGCAGATCATCTCTGAATAGAAATACACTGGAAGTTCTGCACACATGATAGTATAAACAACCTTTGACCTTTCACCACTTCACACACGAGGAGATGAACATACCGTTCTGTAGGGGCTGCTACACAGATTCTAGCCCCCATGATCGCTGAGATATCAGACCATTATAATCCTCTCCACAGTCAGAGAGGAGGAGCTGAGGAGGGTGTGTGTTATGATAACGTCTGACGCCCCCTGCTTCAGCTACTCCTCTCTGACAGCGGAGAGGATTATAATAGACAGATATCTGGACTGATATCTCAGCAACTGAAGAGCCTAGAAAGAAAATTCCAAGTGCCCCTGAATCTGTAGGAGCTCCTACACAATTATGTGAACATCACTGCATGTGTTTGGTGAAAGTTCCTCTTTAAATGGGACAAAAATGGCATTTTATCAGTTATGGAGGATATCTGTGCAGTCAGGGGAGTCTAATAGCCGTCAGGAAGGATACAGCACAAAGTCTGCAGATATTAGGACCAAGCACAAGAATGGAGGCACTTGAGACCCCCTGTTTGGGTGATTGCCGGGAGTCCCCTTGTTCAGATCACCTACAGTGCTGATAGAAGGTAAGTCATATTCATGGTACAACCTCTCTGAAATACTAAAGTTACCCAGCAGGGCCTTGAACCAATTGGAAAGCTCAGCTCTGCTACATCTACCTGTAAACACATTGAGTATTGTTATGGCTGGTATCTGGTGGTCACATAGGATTGAGCAGCAGCATGTGGCCATGTACGGGCAGCTGGTACACAGACACAGTGACTGTACAGGATCAGGTAACAATACAGAAATTCCAGTCAATGTCCTATTAATACAGAAGCGGTTATATATAATGTATATTATATACTAATCCTACTGATAATCTTAGATTGAATAGCCATGGTCATATCTGTGGTCCATGCCCGCCGCAGTGCCACCTTGCACCAAGCGTGGCTTCCTCCTCCCCATGTGACACGTCTCCTGGCCCTCAGCTCTTAGGTCAAGTCTGGAGATTTGAAGGGCCGGTGGTGTGTCCAATGTTGGTCTAATACATGAGCGGCCCTAGTTATAAAAGGCACGTTATAACCCTGGGAGATGTATGAGCGGCAAAGCCTTTAGCTACTGCCCTGATCTTGGCTTGAACCTTGGACTCTGCCTGAATGTTGCCTGCCCTGACACCAGTCGGTTTCTGACTATTCTATGCGCAGGCTTCTTTTCACCCAGCTTGGCCAGCTGCTACAATTGTAATGACTACTCTGAGCGATAGGTCCAGATCCCTGTATGAAGGTTAAAGTTTGAAGACAAACAGGGTCATTCAGATGAGACAGAATCGGTGACACAGTAGATCCACGTCCCGCTGCTCATTATAGCCTTCATGTCCACCTGCCCACAACTTCTCCATACACTGCAGTTCCCCCCTATAAACAATCATCTGACTGACCTGGAGGTCATAGAGTAGTCATTGAATTCCTCTGGGGCTTTGCAACCTCAAATCTGAATGAATTGGACATTTCTAAGTGACCCCTTGCTTCTAGTATGTCTGACATCAACCATCATTTCACCTGTGTAAAAGAATCCTCCCCCCTTACTGCTCAGGACAGTTCCTAAATTTATATCCATCATTTTATCAGAGTATTTATAAAAAAATTTAAAAATCACAATACAATATTTTCCTATCAAGATCAGAATGAATTCATATACCGCAGATATTCAGTGGAGTTTAAAGGGGTTGTCCGGAGCTTAAAAAAACATGGCCACTTTCTTCCAAATACAGCACCACACCTGATCATGGATTGTGCTGGTATTGCAACTCATCTCCATACAGAGGAGCTACAATAGTGGCACAAACCATGATAAGGTATGGTGCCATAAGAGAGCAGCCATGATTTTCAACCTTCAGACAACCTATTAAGGTTTTCCTGCAAACTACGGACTATTATCTATACAGTCATCCTGAACCACTTGAGTATCAGGCCCAATAAGCGGATTCCCACTCCTCTATTTAAGGCACATGCAATTCTGGCCCAACCGAGCATGCATGTGTATGGAGCTGTGGGGTGGAATAGCTGCCCCTTTGACAGCTATATGAAGAGTTATGGCTAGCTTTGGTCTACTGGATGTGAAGGCACTAGTGACTAGCATTGCCGCCATGTTAAAAATCAGAGTCCTTCCTCCTCGCCGGACGTGACGGGGACACCACGATGATGTCATCTGAGTCGTCAGAGTGCAGGTCTTCTGCGGGGACGTGGGACTTGCCTGTTCAAACATAAAGATTTATATATACGCAAGATAAAAGATATTTTAGGAACTTGATAGTAACTGTGCTGTGACCGTGGGCACCTACCAGGTGGTGAACGTCTTGATACCGAAGTCCGAGAATTTGTCCTCTTGGTTTTAGACTCTTCTTCTTCGTCAGATATCAATTCTTCAATGAAGTCGTCACTGATCTCCCCACCGCTTCCGCTGGCTATGATAACACATAGAGACACACGTCACCCGATTCACCAAATATGGGTCACTATTCACATGAGGCCAATGTAGAGCAGACATGGGTACCAGGCTCCAAATATATCAGACCCAAAGCACTGGTCCAATCATCCAACCAGATCACAGGAGTGTGATGCCGCTGATCAATTTAAGGAAATGTACCATGAAAATCCATCATGATAAACCAGGGACACTCATATTTGTTAGCCATGGCCTCCTTCCTTCTAAAATCAATTTTATGCGAAAGAGCCCAAAGGGCTCTGGGGGAACATTACTAGAGCCCCTCTGTGCTGCAGCTTCACAGCTATTCAACTGTACAGGACTTCCAGCCCCTCCCACTATGTGAAATAACATCAGACAGAAGAAGGAGGAGGGACAGTGTAAAAGCCTGTGAATCTGCAGAACAGAGTGATTTTAGTAACAACCCCCAAGCCATTCAGGCTCATTAGACTCAGGCTCATAATTTTAAAAGTTAATTTTGGAAGGGGGGAGGCCATGGATAACAAATATAAGAATATTACCACAGTCACGGTGCCTGGATCTATGAGTAAAGTCCCTGGTTTATCAGGATGGATTTTAATGGTAGATTTCCTGTAAAGGGAACCTGTCAGCTCCCTGGTCACATATCAACTAAACATATGGCCTTGTAGGTGCCGTATCATGCATCATAAATCATGGTCCGAATGCATAGAAACCCTCATGCAAATTAGAATTTCAGTGCACCATGCAAGATTCAGTGCACTCTCCATCAAAGGAGGCGTGCTAAAGCTTGTGGCCACGCCCACTGTTCACTGAAATGCTCATTTGCATAAAAATAAAAATGAAGATTTCTATGCATTCACACCACATGACACAAGAAGTGACCGCTAGGTTTATATTGTATGATATGGATACACCTGGAGTCACCAGCCTGGGTCTCATCCTCCGGGGGTCCGCGGCCAGGATAATGTTAGCCAGAGAAGAAGATAAAGCAGCAGGCGGCGGGCAATTACCTAGTGAGTGATGGGAATTCTGCCTGGAGGGTTTCCTGGAGTCTGGAGATCTTGTGATGGATCTGGGACTCTTCCGGATGGGACTCTCTCTGCCTTTCATCTCATTTTGCCTGAGACAAGAGAAGAAGTCGGTGACATCAGCATCGCAGCAGCAAACGCATGGAGAAAAGTACTGAGACAAGTCCAATAAAGAAGAGTAGACATTCCTGCAGATTTACACCATGTGTCAGATGACAGGATACGTGACCCATATGTTAGGAGGGGAAGCGCGGGCGTAGTATACACACAAGGGGGGGAGGACCTACTGAAACTAGTGCAAAGGCAAGGAGAATCCCAATGGAACCACAATCCAGTCCAGTTGGGGAAAACTCAGGGGTTCTGTCATGCTCACATTCTGTATTATCATCATTACCTTTGTCCAAGCATTTTCGTGCGGGTCAAATGTGCTCGAAAACTGGACTGCAGGAAGGTGAGGTGGTCGTCACCACCGCTGGTCTCTTGGTGGTCAGTACCGTCAGACGATCCGCTATCCTGCAAGGAGTTCACAGCACAATATTAAAGAGGCGTCTTATAGAGTAATCTTGTAATGGGATATCACTAGGATTTGCTCTGACTTATAACGGTGGGGGGATTACAGTTTCCATGCAGATCAGGGGTCCCTGTAATTAGGTCTCATCCATTTAAAGGGTCCAGATGGACCTCCATGCAGGGAAAACCATAGATAAGGACACATTGATGTGTCCATTCATCTCAAGCTCTGACCACAGTACGATCATAAAGTGACGCTCAATCCTACTGTATCACTTTAAGATGGGAACATCCCTTTAAACATAAAGAAGACATTTCTTATTTTGAGGCATGGATAGAGCTGTGTCACTTTAGTAAAGGGGACACAGTGTCCTATAAAGTCCCCTTTATCCCCATCCTAAAGCAATGAAAGTTCAAGGGGTGTTACCAAGACTGTCTCCTATCCACATAATTGGGGATAACAAACTGATCAGTAAGGGTCCGATTGCTGGGACCCAAGCAATCCAGAGTGGCAGGTCCAGCATTTAGCTGCTGCTCCATTTGATACTATGGGAGTGACAGACATTGTTGAGCATAGCTCAGGTCTCACAAACATGGAAAGGGAGTTACAGAGATACCCCAGCGCTGTGCTCTGTCATTTACGACACTCCAATACTAATGAATGGTGCAGCAGAATTCACACTCGTCCTGCCAATCCACCTATTATTAATGAGAACGGGACCCGCTTGCGATCATTGGAATTCCCAGCAGTGATCCCCCACCGATCAGCTAGTTATCCCCTATCCTGAAGGTAGAGGAGAAACTTTAAAAGTTGGTACAACCCCTTTAAATCTTTAAAAAAAAAAAAAAAAACAACAACTATAAAACTTATAAAATACTTTTTGTATTGAGGTGATGCTATCCACCCGCCTTGCCTGACCACTCTGGTTCTGGTCAGCGAGTGCGCTGCATGGTACCTACCTGCTGGGTGAAGCTCCTTGTACGCGGGGCGGCAGCTGGAGATAACATCTTCTGTCGCGCCAGGTGACCGCGGAGCGCTGCTTGTAGGAACACGGTCGTCTGGGAAAGAAGCAAAATTTGGTTAGTTATTAGGCAAGTTAAGGGTGTGATATCGGCAACACATACTGTAGTGTAAGCCATCACATCTATGTTATAATCTCATACACCAAGGACATCAATCACCATTTCATTACCCACAACATCTTGATAATTTCTCGCACGCTATGACCTCCCTGGGTCTCACATTACGCAGCAGTGAAGGCCTGGGACACACGCTAAACCTCCAGCAGCCGTGAAGTAATCATCACATAATCGTCTCCTTTGTCCTGGACTCCATCTGTCTGGTCGTCTCATATCTGGCGCACCAGGTCGCGGCTCGGATATCAAACAGCTGTCCGGTCACGTCACGCGCTACATTTATGTGATAAAGCGCCAGATTGAGGAGCGCTAAAAATATCCTTCCTATTAATGGCGCAATGTCTTGTGAATACTTATTGTACAGTCACGGGTAAAAAAAAAAAAATAACTCTGCCCCCAGGGGCTTAAATATGAACAGATGTGGGGTCTTCCAAGTGTCACCGTCATGTTATTTCTGTCCTCTAGCGCCATCTGCAAATATTAGTAAGTAGCTGGTAGTACAAGAAGTAACTGATTATCTTTCACATCCAGGGCCCTTCTACATCGTGGTTAGTACCTTAAAGGGGGTTTCTAGGCTTTATCTACCGACCCATTAGCAGGTCTTACCTACTGAAGACTTAGGACAGATTCACACCTGCATCTGAACCTCCCCTATCATCAAGCAAAGTGTGAATCAGCCATGTTCTCTGTGTAGCGTCCGATCTGGGTTATTATTGCAGCTCATTCAACCCTGAGCTGTAGTTACCCAGCGTGGCCACTACACACAGTGGAGCTGTACTTCCAACTCTGTTCTCTATATTGAAGAGTTGGTAATGTCTGATGCTATGGAAAGGTCATCTATATCACTCAGCTGGAAAACCAGATTTTACCCCATTAAACTGCCAGCCCCCTCAGGTCAGGTATGAAATGTCCATTCTAGAATTCCTTCTTTTCTGTGAAATCTCACCCATTTACCTATAAAAAAAAATATCCGCTAAAGTCAGTTAGTTTTGACTCTTCTCACGTCATTTTCACATGAGACGAGTCAAGTTTAGTGGTTTACTTTAGTGTCGCTTCAGAAGCTCCAATGTTTGGTTCTATAGCACCTAGAATCATCATAATGGGGTCTTATTAAAGATAGGGGTCTCATTTGTCAGATATCATCCAGCTTGTGGTTCTGTGATAAAACCAGAGATACAGGCAGCTAAAGAAATAATTGGAAATGCAGGCTGCAGATAAAGATCCAGTTCCATCTATTTTTAACTGCCTGTATGTCCAGTTCTGTAGCTCACAGAACCAAAACGCTAAAAGAGGAGATTATTTATTTAATATGACACAAAAAACACGTTTTTAAGTAATATAGAACCAAAGATGGGGGGCTTCTGAAGTGACACTCCTCCGGCAACCACTAAACTTGACTCATCTCATGCAAAAATATAGGTGAGACGAGTCATATTTGCCTGACTTTGGAGGCGATTTGTATAGGTAAACAGAGAAGATTTCACATAAAAGAGGGAATTCTAAAAAGGACATTTCATACCCTACCTGAGGGAACTAGTAGTTCAGGGGGGTAAAAGTCGTGGACAGGTTCCCTTTAAGGTAATAAATTTATGATTGTAGGGGATTCACTTCTCGGAAGAATAAAGGGCTTTGAGATCTCCCTGCGTTCTAAGGGCAGCTGCAAAACTGTATATGTGGTTGTACCTAATAAATTGAAGTAACAGAACTTCTCTGCAGTACCAGACACAGCCACACTTCCATGGATGTCAGTGTGTTAGGCACTTAATTGACAAGGAGCATCCAAATTCTGTTACCTGTTCTGTCTGCTGACTCTATAGATATTATGTATAGGATCTGCTGAAAAACTCTGTACATGAGCTGGATCTCTAGGACTTCAGGGGCCCGTAGCAGATCCCATGCCAGCTACTTTGGTACCAGTACCCCTGCGCTCCCATGTCTTGCACAATGTCCTTTGTTATTACCACCAGGAAGCTGGTTAGATGGATTTATATCCAATGTAAAACAGGTTCTCCCACAGGTTTTATTTTTAGAAAAATTCAGGAGAGTGAGGCATAACCTCCCCACTGCCACAATATACAGAAGAGGCTTACTATGGACACACAGCCTTCACAGCTCCGAATTATCCAAAATCCAATGAATTACTTACTTCTTCCAAGTCATTGTTCTCTTCTTTCTGTGAAAACAAGAACAGAAAACATCAAAGTGATTATCAAGTGATCAGACGAGAGATACGGCCTATTCATAATCTACTAAGCGTTGCGCCGTATATAGTATAGTGGATGTGCATGGAATTGCAGCTCAGCCCCATTCACTTGGATAGGAATCAGCCACGTGGATGGCCGGTAAAGCAAAATCAGTGACACAGTGGGGGTGTCGGTGATCAGAGACACAACCATCTAAAATTGATCACTCGTTCTTACATTAGGTGATCAATTTTTTTAAATAATTTCAATAAAGAGGCAGATTTTAGTCCACAGACTCTGTGATGGGGCAGCTCTGACATTTGATAGAGAGTGCTGCCACCTAATGGTGAAGCAAGAAACTACAAGCTGCATTCTTAGAGGAGATATCCGGCTTTGTGTCTTCCCTTGTACTCGGCACATTAAATGGATAACTCATTGCTAAATATATTTTCTAGCATGTGAGTGGTGAATATACATGTATATTCTATACAATGAATATGATGAATGGGGGCACAACTTCTTCCAAGTTGCGGGCACTGCCGCCTCCTCCGCCTTAGCGTATCTTGTTTAGCAACCCTATGTATTACCGCCTTACTGTGTGCCTATCTGCTATTCTCCTAGTGGCACATGACCCTTACCCGGCTTCTATACAGCCGCCAGTTCTTCTGGATTAGCTGCGCTGCCTCCTGTCTCTTCCTCTTCTCTCCTCCACTGGAGGAACTACTGGACCCCCGGCGAGATGATGAGGTGCTCGATGTGCTCTTTGCAGAACTGGGACGTGACCCACGTGACTCCCTTTGAGCCTAAAATGAAAGAAAAACGTCATCCTTTGATATATGATAAACTTTTTTTCCACTTTTTGATCTCTGTAGTCAAAATAAATAATCCGGGGTTACAACCGGGCTCCATGTGAGCAGAACCGGAGCTGTGGGGGGACGCCTGGGGAGTCTCAGATCAAAAAGGGCAGGAGAACATGAAGCATACACTATATAAGAGTCAGAAGGTGTCTATTATAGGGGATCATACACTATATGAGGGTCAGAAGGTGTTTATTAGAGGCCATATACTGTATACGAGAGTCAAAAGTGTCTATTAGAGAGGCAGTACACTTTATTGACCATCTCTTCCATGTATATCCCATACACACACACACACACACACACACACGTGTGCAAATCCTTATCTCTCCCAATCATCTATTATTGCAGAATAGTAGGGAGAACCTCCATGTTGACTAACAAGAGGAGCTGTTGTCCTTATACTTTCTAGATTGACAGGTCACTCCACAATTGAGAATGTAAATTTACCTTTGTCGCAGCTTCCCGGGCAGCCGCCTTCTCATGTTTTTCATCCTCCAGCTCCGCTTCTAATCTCTTAATTTTTTGGCTCAGCCGGTTGATTTCTTCTCTGTGATAAGAACACTAGAAAATGAGACTGCGGGCGATCTAGTAAGGCTTATATTGACTTGGGGTGACGCTTGGCATGGAGATTAAGTATCAGCAGAGCGAGGCAATCCCCATAGAATCTACAAACATCGGTAAACCCTGATAGTCGGCCATGAATAAAATACATTTGAAACTTCCCAAAATCTTATGAAAGGATTGTCTCACTACAAACACATATCCATAGGAAAGAGCATAAGCATCAGGTCCATAGGAGATCCCTCTGAATGAAGCACCACCTACATACCAGGACCACCATCTCCAGCTGCCTCATAATGACTCAATGGAGCTTTCAGTCCACAATTCTCCCATTGACTGGAGGTCCTGGCACATATTTTTTGAATTTCTTATAACTCGGTCTCCTGCTCAGTATCATTGCTACTCTGATGGTTGCCTCAATTCGTGCAAACCTCTGTTTCGCTCAAGACCCCTTTCCTATTCCAGATTAGAAGCTGGGATGGCAGATGTGTCTCTCACCATCTCCTTCTCTGTTCCCTTATTGAAATAATGTGGGAGATAAAGTAAAACTATATAAAAGTATAGAGTCTTATACTGCACAGAATTTACCAATATCTCATGCTGGAAAGCAGATGTGCTGTAGTACAACTACATCTAGTCTAACTTTGTGCCAAAATTTGGACGTGATATCCAACTCTCAGTATCGGAACTTTCATCAAAGCCAAGCACTTATTTTGGCAAAGTTTACCCCATACAGTTTGTACTGACAACATAATGATGTATGACCAAGTGTTTGCCGATTTGTGGGATACCCTCTGGCACCTTATAGAAAAACAAGTTAGGCCCTATCCAAAGGATTCCCCCTAGTGGTAATCCACAATATATTTGGCCAGTGCAAAACAGGGTCTTTAGTAATAAAACAAAACATGGTATAAGCATTCACCTCTCGTCTTTTCTCTCCTTTGCTTTTTGCAGCTGCTTCTCAAGTTCCGTTTTCTCCTGCTGCAGTTTTCTGAAGTCGGCCCTGAGGAGGAGAACACGACAGACATCAAAAACCAATACGCCCAGAGTTATGAGGACTCGCCCATCACAGCGATCCTCTACTTACTCCCTCGCCCCGAGACGTTCCTGTAAAGCCGCCCGATCTTCTTTTATCTTCTTCACCAGGTTCCTCAATCTCTCACATTCCTCCTGGGGGTCCGGTTTCTGGACAGGTGGACCCTCTCCCTGATTGGAGGATGGGGTACCTGTCGCTGATTTGCCCTGCTCTGCTGGAGACTTCTGGGAACTTTCCAGTTTCTATAAATAGTCAGAACAGAATTTTTTAAAAAAACCTGATGTAAGGACTTTATTTTATTCCAAATCATAAATTATCTTGATAGGCGCATTAGATAGATTTAGGACCCCTGTCACACCTGATCAGGTCGCTGTGAGAATCCACATCCAGGTGGTAAATGAATAGAGAAGTGGCAAAAAAGTTCTCACTATGGAATGTTACAGCACAATAGACACACACATGGGGATTGGGTAGGTAGCAGGTAGGTGCTGGTTTATCATATATTCGAGATTCTGCAATAGGAAGCGTATACTCATAAAGAAAAGGATAAAACACACATAAAGAGGTGTCCAGTCCATAGATATTCAAGTTACATCTGTAGTATTTGTCTCACACCTGGAATCAGGAGGATAGGGATCCTATGGATTCCGTTGTGTCGATCAAAATGCTCACTGGCACCCAAAGAGTAGTAGATGTAGAGAGCGGGTAGAAGTCCTGCTCTCTCCTTTATAGTTTAGAAGGATTTTTAGGGGCAACCAATGTAGTTGCCTTAGAGGGAACCTGTCACAAGGTTTTACTCCACCAAATTACCAGTCCCCTCAGGTAGGGAAACGTATATCCAGAATGTCGTCTTTTATCTGTAATCCATTTACCTATAAAAACTCCCTCAAAGTCAGAAAAATGTGACTCTTCTGATCCAATTATCACTTGAGAGGAGTGGAGTTGTTAGTGTTATTTCAGAAACTCTTCTGTTCTATAGCACCTAGAAACATGCTGCTAGTGTCATATTAAAGATTACAATCTCATCAAGCTTGTAGTTTTGTGATCTACAGAGCTGGAGGTAGAGGGAAAAGGTAAGACAGAAACTGGATCTTTCTCCGTAGCTTGCATTTCCAACTTTAGCCGTCTATATCTCTGGTTCTGTAGATCACACAATCTGATGGGATCCAGATCTTTAATATGACACTATCAGCATGTTACTAGGTGCTATAGAACAGAAGAGAGGGATTTCTGAATTGGATACGAGGAGTCGTATCTGCCTGAATTTGGGCGAGATTATTTTTATAGGTAAATGTGAGAGATTTAGCATAAAAAGAAAATTCTAGAAAGGACATTTCAGGAGGCCGCTACTTTAGTAGGGTAAAACCTGGTGTAAGGTTCCCTTTAAGACTACAAGATCCATGACCCCGTATATGAATAGAATATATAATACAATGCGAGGAGAAGGAGTCACAAGTCTGGTGCAGAAAATATTTTACTACCTTTCTCACTCACCTTTTCTAATTCAGAAATCTTCCTCACTAGTCGTTGCTTGCTCCACTCGCTGTAACCTATATAACAACAGCCAAGTGTAAGCATAAAATTTTACAATCCAAAATAACCACATTATTGTTTCTGCTTACAAGAGTGCAGAGAGCACAGAGTACAGCAGTGTGAGCACATGCCCCAGAAGCAAATTATCCTGGAATCTAAATCCATATCTCGAACACCTATTGCTACTAATAGTATACACAAAGTTATGGTTATACAGATCTCCGGGTACAATACCCAATACACTCAATGGTCAATAGAAAGATGAGGAAATCTAGCTGAGGTGGAGTCTCTGATGCCTGACAGATGGCCCCTCTTAAGGACTATAGAGCTGTTATATATTTCTTTTAAGATTATATGTAATTCTGCTCTTGTATACTTTAGGACAGTGATGGCGAACCTTTTAGAGACAGAGTGCCCAAACTACAACCAAAACCCATTTATTTACCCTGTTGTGCCAATGTGCCATATTAAACAGTAACTTATTGCTACCTATTCTTCCACATCTTTCAATTGTATCGCCCCCATGAGGCAACCACTACAGTTGAAAGAAGGAGGACAAATTCAGATTATCATTGTAGCTTCTCTCTGTACAGGAAGAATGGTGGGTCCAGCAGGAGGACCTCCAAAGATAATGCAGTTCTTTTAACACCTTCTCACTTTTCAAGCAGTTCCAAACAGTCAATGAAGTCAAGCAGCATCTCATAAGTTGCCTAGGACTACAGGAAGATTTAATGGATTTGTTCCTGTTTGGTGAACTGTGTCCTAGGCTGATGGCCTGAGTGCCCACAGAAAGGGCTCTGAGTGCCACCTCTGGCACCAGTGCCATAGGTTCGCCATCACTGCTTTAGGATATTTCATCAGATCAGACCCAGCATCACTGGCCAATGAGAACAAACCAGGGTGTTCAGACAAGGCCTTATGTCTCTTCATTACTCACCAGGCACAGTGCTGTACATGTTATAATATAAATATTAATTAATAATGATAAATTAACATGTGCATGTGGCTGCAAAAATAAAAAAAAACCCAGACCATGTGACGCAATTGGCCTGTAGAGCAGAAGTAGCATTTATCTACAACCACTTTAAGCAGTAGGGGTACCGGAACCCCCATAATTTATATTTTATTTACTAAATCATAATAAAAACCCACAAAATATCTAATTCTTCCTGTCCTTGTATTATAAATACAAGACCAGTATCACAGCGCCACCTTGTGGTCAAACTATAAAAATACACTGTCTAACATTTCACATACTGGGGCACATTTGCTAAGGGTCCAAACACCGCATTTTGCGTCAGGTTTTGCGATTTTTTGCGTTTTGCCCTGAATTTCCCTGGGTTTTTAGCGCATCGGCGCCGGCTTGCATGCGACACAAATCGGGGGCGTGGACGTCGACAACCTGACTGATTCGGACAAAGCGCAGAATTTAAAAAGCAAATTGTGTCACAAGATCAGCACTAACATGCACCGGGAAGAAGAAGGTGAACTCCGGCAGATCTTAGCGAATCGCGGCAAGCCCGAATCCTCCTCGGACAACGCACAGCGGGGATCGCGATGGGACAGGTAGGTAAATGTGCCCCACTCTGTTAGCTGCTAATGTGACAAGTTGTATATAAGAAGCATCACACTACAATATATTGTATCATTTACCTTTTGATCTGGTAGACGTAGGTGACTGCGCCATAGCCCTGTCCAGATCTGCTTTCAGACTCTTGTTTTCCTCCTGTAACTCTTTGACTTGTTTGGAGAGTTTCAGTAGAGCCGCGTTCATTGCTTTTTGTCTTCTGAGTGAATCCTTACTTTCTGGGGGAGCCCTTATATAAGACAGACCAAAATTGATAAACGTCACGGCAGGGATCTTATATAGTAAGACCACAAAAATAATGCAGGCGCTCACTGCTGAGCCACAGATAAGACAGTTTTCCAAAATCATGATATCAATGAACAGAAGGCTTATCAAACTGTGGAGTCCAATACTCAGAGCCCCAAATGAACAGTGGATTCTAGCGGTCTCTTAAGCTTAAAGCAGCAGAGGAAACTGAGCTACAGGAGCTGAGCTGCAGTTACACAGCTCGGCCACTACACAGAGAGCAGAGCTGTTCCTTGGGTTTTGCTCCCCGTGTTGATTTCAGTGCTGGAATCAGCTGATCGATGACGAGTGTCGTATCCCCCATCTGATACTGAAGACTTATCCTAAGGATAGATCATCAATATCAAGAAATCCCTTTAAGACCTTTCTACACTGATAAGCAGAAAGGACCAAACACACTGATTTCAGTTGTGTCTATGCCGTACGTATGGAGGATTTTTGACTCCGATGATGGATGATGTTAGGGGAAGGGAGATCAGACATGTTGAATTTTCTAAACCCTTTTCTTGGTTTCCAGAGCAGATAAGTTCCTGCTGTAGATGTATTTTTTGGACGCTCAGCCAATCCAAGCGTGCATGTGTGCAAGGGTTATTGAGGGGATACACCTGTACAAGCATTTTTATTAACATCTATAGACGGTGCATGGTGACCAGTCACTCCCTTCACTCACCTCTGTTGTGCAGCCTCGGCCTCCGCCAGCAGCATCTGGAGCCTCTGAATCTGTTTTTCCACAAAACACAAATCATTAGATCACTAGAATTTTATATATGTTCAGTGTCCTAGTAGCAGGACCTCTCCTCTTATCATCATCAAGTGTTAAACTATATGCAAACAGATGTGTCCATAGACGTGTGAGGTCCTCTCTTGCTGCAGAAGGAGAGACTGGCCGACAGGTTCGGGTAATTGACACACACCCAGGATTGTGGAAAACCATAGCCGTGTGTGTAAGCCTATAGAAATACTTTTCAAAATTCATGTGCAGGGAGCCTTAAGGAGGAGTTGTTTTGTGTAGTTCTGACCATAGACAGTGCTAGGTATTGGCCCTGGAGATCTGTGTAACCATACTTTTGTGTGTATAATAAGTAGCAGCAAGTGAACTTTAATCAAGGTTTGCAACTCCTTCAAGAGCTCTGGGCAGGTCTTGCATCCTCAAGAGACTGCAGCCTTCTGCTCTGAGTAACTGCTGTAAGTATCAGACCAAAATCATTATACAGCTCCTACATGTAGAAGAGGGGAGGAGTTGCTGAGCAGCACAATGCACAGAGCAGAAAGCTCTTCAGGCTGAAAGACCCAGCCCAGAGCCCTTACAGATCTAGATTATAGCTTTTTCCATTTTCACAGACCTGTCACTACTAACAAAATGCAGAAAGGAACAATTACATCTCTACAGGGCCAATACGTAACACGGTCTGTAGCACAAAGTAAAGAGAATACTCTGTTTTGTAGACTATACACCACAGTGACGATATCTACCATTGCCTTCTATTGTGATGACTTTACCTCTTCATAATAGGTTTCCATCGCTATCTTCATCTCCTCCAGGCTGGTGGTTTTGAGCTCGGTCTGGAGCTTGCTGTGAAAACATAAAACGCGTCCACATCAGATGATGGCATGGATTATTATCATTTATGTCATAGCATCACTGATACTAGGAGTTGTACATAGGAGGTTAAGGTACTGCACATAGAATAGATAGAACAGATGTAGCTCATAGTAAAAAAAAAAAAAAACATCACTAACCACAGAATTGATAATAAAGATCCACACTGTTAGGGGGACAGTATGCATAGATAGTTTGACGTTAACATGGTACATCCACAGACTGGGTCACACATCTATGAGTGGGGTACTACAGCGAGGATGAAAGCTGCTCATGTGATATAGCAGTAGCAGCAGGGTTATTGTACGTTCATTTATTTATATAGCGCACACAGATTATGCAGCGCTGCACAGAGCTTGCCAGATCAGTCCCAGTCCTCAATGGGGCTCACAATCTAAATTAACCTACCAGTATGTTTTGGAGTGTGGGTGGAAACCAGAGGACCCGGAGGAAACCCACACAAACACGGAAAGAACATACAAATGCTTTACAGATTTCCTGGGACTTTAACCCAGGTCCCCAGCACTGCAAGGCTGTAATGCTAACCACTAAGCCACCGTGCTGCCCCAAAGTATGTTGTAGACAAACCTGAAGTAAATAGTCATATAGTGTGTCCAGATAGTATGGAAGATGCAAACAAAAAAAATCCTAAAGACTATTAGAAGAGGAGCAGAGAAAGGGAAGACATAGACGGATCAGAGACTACATGTAGGATCAGTACCCAGGGTTGGAGTGGACAAATTAATGTAACAAGATTTACAACCATATGCTGAGGATCCGATCCTCTATGTAAATATCTGACACCCGGATGGATGTTTTAGACCAGCGATATACAATGTGTGGTTCTGATGTCTTCCTAGCCCGTTCAGGAGAGTTGTACAGCCGCAGATCTCCTCTAAGAAATGATATATCTGAGTCCTGTAGAGTTTCATACCTTAAGGCGCTATCTTTCTCCTTACACTGCTTTTCCAACTTCAGAATCTTCTGTTTGAGATTATTCACCATCTGTAATGGACATAGAATTCACATGTCACAGTTTGGTCAGGACCAGGACAAATATAGTTTTTGGCTCGGGTTTGCACTTATAAGGTAACTTTATTACAGTTTTTCACATTTGGTGATGTAGGGAGCTGCACTATTACTGTAGAGAGGAAGAACAGAAATACATAATGCAGTCATGGGCACAAAAGAACATGAGGATATGGATACCACATAATCCTCAGGGCCCATACGTGGCATCTGTCCCGTGACACTACAATGTTATAGCTTGTGCCCCTTCCAATGGTATCGAAATCAACTAAAACATTTGTACAATTCATACAATTGTATGAACTCACCAAACTGCTGTCACTCCTTTTGTCCACCAGGCTCCTTGCAAATTCTGAACTCTATTATTTAAATAGAAAAAAAAAAGTTATTATTTTTCATGCAACATCAGGCTGGCTGGAATGTATAGGCGAACATGTTATATAGGAAAAACGATCCACCCTCCGCCCGGCCATATGGCACCTCAGCGGCACTGCCTTGAGTTGTAGTAGCGCATGCAGCACATTGACAATACTAACCTTTTCTAATGGCATTTTCTAAAGCCTTTCAGTACCTCACTACCTGTGTCTCCTAAGTGTCTGGGTCCTGGAGGTCCCATCGTCTGGCCCGCCACCGATAATGCAAAAGGGAGTTAAATGAGTTGCACCAACTTTTAGTGTTATTGCCTATCCAAAGGATAAAAATCTGATAGGTGGGGGTCTGGTGCCTCCACAGGTCATGAAAACTGGGGTCCTGTTGTCAATAATGAATGCAGGGACAGGTTGAGCATGCATCCTGCTGCTTTATTCACGGTCTATAACAGCACTAGGGTATCTCCAGCACTCTCATAAACAGTGAATGGCAGTTCTGGAGATACCAGAGAGCTGCGCTCAGCAATTTCCAAAGCTCCAATAATATTAAATGGAATGACAGAACACATGCCGCTCCATCAATAAGTGAGAAAGAGACCTTGGAATCTTGATCGGTGGGAGTTCCAGAAATCCAACCCCCACAAATCAGATTGTTATCCCCTATCTCGAATAAATGGGATAACATTTACTATAAATGTTATGTTATTTTAACTTAAATGTTATTAACTTATAAGTTGGACCTCCCCTTTAATGATCATGGCACTAGATAGATGATGAAGGAACCTGAACGTTAGCTTAGCCTGGCGGTGGGCTGCATTATTCTCCTAGTAACAAGGCATAGATGTGATTGGCCTGGTGGGCACCCGCTCACCTCTACACTATACAAGACTCACTCTTGAAGGATCCAGTAACTGTTCTATCTGACGGTCTTTCCTGTTGTTCTCTTCCTCCGATCTCCTGAGTTTTGTCTTCATTACATCCGTCTCAGATTTCTGGGCCTGTAACATCTGAAAGTGACCCACAGAAAAATGAAAGTCCTTGTACAAATATATAAAATAATAATAGAGATAACAATAATATAAATAGCGCCCTCTACCCACCAATGCATCTCAAGTCCCCGGGTTACATACAAGATAGGTTCTGTAGGTTTGTTCTTAAGTTGAAATTGTATGTAAATTGAAACTGTATATTTTATAATTGTAGCTCCAGACAAATATTTTTGGTCTCTGTGACAATTGGATTTTAAAAATATTGGATTGTCTCAAGAACCAGGATTCACTATAAAGCTTCATTAGCGACACCTTATAGTGAACCAGGATTCACTATAAAGCTTCATTAGCGACACCTTTAATAACTTTTATAGAGATATATATCATACACACATGATATCATCATTTTACTACTCATCACTGTGCTTCTGGCATTCTATTCCTGAACCAGGAGGCTCAGGATGAAGTTATAGGATAGAAGTGTATAGAATTTATCACATTTTGAGATCACGCCCCACAAAGAATACAGTTTTTTTTTTCATTCATCCTTTACCTTCTTTAGGTCTATGATCTGGTCATACATGTCTTCTTTCTCTTTATAATCTGGGGTTCCAGGTACATAACCTAGGATTTAAAAACAATATTAAATCTGCTATTAAACATCATTCAACAACACAGACAGCCCAGAATAAGTCTATTTCTTTGTGTAAAGAGTAAGGGTAAGGCTGTGTTCACACAGGAACCATGGTTTCACATTGTCCTTTATACCAGGCACATGAGTGCACCCGACTACATTATACACACTGGACCAATGGATCTTGATCGGTTACAAGACTAAAGAGAACGTGAAATGTAAACCCAAGATTACATGCACTGGTGTGGGCTGGTATCACAGCTCAGTTGTATAGAAGTTAATGGAGCTTAGTTGCAATACCACATACTACACCCTTGATCAAGAGAAGAGATGTTTTTGGAGAAAGCCAAACCCTATAAAGGAGGTATAAGTCACAAACAGTCATTACTGTATCAAAGTGTATTGCCATAAATCAAGCAATGACCAAGTGTGAAACAGCATAGTGTGTGTATATATTTATATGTATGTCTATATTATATATATACACACACACATATATACAAACGGCCTTCACTGATGATATAGAGCTAATGTTTAAGAACGGTTTCTGATGGCTATACTCACTCCAAATACGGACTGAGTGGTGGATCTATTTCCCAGACCAAACACTATAGTGGTACCCGGACTCCAAGTATGACAGTCATTTATGATATCACAAGTACCCTCCATCTGTCCCATACAGTTCTCAAGCTTTCCGTATGGGACAGTAGTTCTGTGGGAAGGCATCATAGATGAGGACTATATTGTGTTTGTCCAGTATACTCAAAAGTTTTTCTGCACATAAAAGCCACAGACACAATTTTTTCAAAGTCTAATTACAGTTACATGTCTATCTTTTACTTACCGTTACTAGAGGAACGGGAATATTTGGGTTTCTTCATTCCGAGGGCATCCTTAAGATACTCTGGAGTGCTGGTGCCGGGGCTCACCCAGGCCTGGCCAATGTCAATGTCAGATTTCAAAGGCTGAGTAAGACCTGAGGGACAGACAAAGGGAGTCCATATAATAATTTTCATAGCACCTTTAGTCACCTGGGATCCAGTTCAGGCGAGCACCTGGCCGTCTGAATGCACCCTTAGGCTACATTCACACGCTGCTCGCCCCCACCCCTCACCATAGCGACATTTGGTGCACGGCGCCGTATTCCGGGGAGAGATAGGACATGTCCCATCTTTCTCCCGGGTATGGAATGGTGCCGCACCGTACCGCTCCCGCGCGATGCTGTGAGCCCATTGCAATCTATCGGGGACGTATATACGTCACCCATATATATGGCAGTGTGAATGTAGCCTAATGCTATATACAAGTAACCACTAAAAAGCTTGAGTAGATATCATTTATACAGTAATAAGATAACATTCAGCCATTTTAGAGCAACCACGGGGCTGATGTGGCCCCCGGTGAGTTTGACATCCCAGATTGTAAAGGGAAAGACCTTACCACATTCATGGGGCAATGTTACATAATTGACCCGTCAACATCAGCAGCATTTGTTCACTGTTAAACTCGAAGATGCCTCAGTCAATATAACAACCTCAGCGTATGATAATAAGACTAGCAGACTGTCATCACCAATGCCTATAGGTTATCATCACAGCTGAGGGGGTTAAATTAATGATCCTCCGCCACATGCACATGTTCAATGCATCACTTCTGTAAGATGTGTCATCAGGACCAGTGGGGTCTATACTTCAGATAACATTTGCACATATTATACATGCACAGTATAAATGCATTGCAGGATACAAGAATTTTTGCACAATATATGTCCAGTCTAAAGAAGCAAACTGTACAGACCTAAATAATTCATCGACTCTAAGAATTATGAATGAGCATTGACCCCATTAAACTTCTGTTATCAGACTGGATTCACTACAATGAAAGCTGAAATTTGGATGAGATTATTCTGACACCCCCCACAGCTCAGAGATGACATCTCGCTTGTGTGACAAGGACTTGATTATTCTTGTATTATCACTGATGAAAGCTTCTAAAATGAGTTTTTAGGAAGAACAAGGCCGGAGCGTTACCATTGCCCTGCTTCAGGGAGGCTAGCCACAGCTGTCTCGGGACTTTCATTGTCGGGTTCTCTGTGTGCATCTGACCCGTCCCTTTTAGAGATCTCCATACAGGGGCTTTTCTAGGGTTCAGCCTTGCACTGGAGAGATATGGAGAATCTGCAAGAAGAAACAAGAAAACTATGAAATCTTCTGAAACAATACTAATGATAGACAGTAAAGCGTGATGTGAATCAATGAAGTGACGGGAGGCAGAATGGTCACTGACACCACTGTCATCCCAATCAAGGCCGTCTCTAAGAGGACCCAAATGCCGGCTGCGGGTCCTCCCAATATAACTAAAAAAACTCTTGTATAAGGTTATTCCATCTCATTTACCGCATTACTATATGTTTCTGACTATAAAATGCACCCCAGATTTAGTCATCCAAAAAAAGGAAAAACATTTTTGACACCAATTAAAATTTCCTGTTGGTCACACACACGTACAGGACATACAACTCTCCTACATCCATTCACACACACAGTTCTTCTTTATACCCATTCCCAGCCATAAGTTCTTTCCTGGCCCCATCCCTGGCAGCATGAAGGTGTTTAAGGACCTTGCAGAGATGCAGGGAGCATGTGATCAGTCACATGACATCACTCCAGGTCCCACAGTTACACTATAGGGATGAACAAGGAGAGGGAGAGCAGTGCAGAAGCACCCCGATTACCAGGGCAGGGGTCAGGAGGGTCTGGCAGTGCTGAATTTCTCAATCTTTGGGCGATAAGATGCAGGCACTTTTTTTGCCAAAACACATAGTCCATCTTATAGTCCGAAAATCTATGATCTCTTTATGATGTGTGGGAATCCGACTCCCACGAATCAGCTCAGTTCTCTACTGTTCAGAAAGCAGAACCTACAAGTCCTCTGTGTAACCCTAGAGGAGCACAGGCGCAGGCACTTACTCTGTGACCTGGGCGGCTTGCTTGATTTCTTCTTCTTTACTTTCTACAGAAATATTACAAAGAAAAAAGTATGAAAGGTAAAATAAACAGCTAAAAGCTAAAAATGGCAGATTGTGTACAATTTTTGCTCTGAAAAAGCCCCATTTGGCTTATACTGGGGTATATCCTGGGGGAAGGGGGCTGCCAAGCTGTATACTGGGGGGCAGGGAGCTGCCAGGCTATATGCTGGGGGGCAGGGAGCTGCCAGGCTATATGCTGGGGGGCAGGGAGCTGCCAGGCTATATGCTGGGGGGCAGGGAGCTGCCAGGCTATATGCTGGGGGGCAGGGAGCTGCCAGGCTATATGCTGGGGGGCAGGGAGCTGCCAGGCTATATGCTGGGGGGCAGGGAGCTGCCAGGCTATATGTGGGGGCAGGAGACTGCCAGGCATATGCTGGGGGGCAGGGAGCTGCCAGGCTATATACTGGGGGGCAGGGAGCTGCCAGGCTATATACTGGGGGGCAGGGAGCTGCCGGAGTGGGGGAGCTGCCAGCGATATGTGGGGGGCAGGGAGCTGCCAGGCATATGCTGGGGGGCAGGAGTGCCAGGCTATATGCTGGGGGGCAGGGAGCTGCAGGCTATATACTGGGGGGGCAGGAGCTACCAGGCTATATACTGGGGGCAGGGAGCTCCAGGCTATATACTGGGGGGGCAGGGAGCTGCCAGGCTATTACTGGGGGGGCAGGGAGCTGCCAGGCTATATAATGGCGGGCAGGGAGACCTGAAAGGCTAATACTGGGTGGGAGGGGCTAGCTAGCAATTTTTTGTGGTAAAATTATGTGCTTCTGCTTATATTCAGGTTGGTTTATACTTGAGTATATATTGTATACTGATAGTATATGGGCCTTATTATAACATCCTACATACCTTTTCTGTGTCTGATTCATAGGTAATAGCAGAGATGGCGTCATCACCCAGCGAGGACAGTTCACGATACTGTAGATCAGCAAAGAAATAAAACAAAAATGACTAATATATGTTACATTATACTTTCATTACGGTCCTCTGGACAGGCAGCCCTCGGGTCCTTCAGAGAACCAGGGGCTGCTGTGAGACGCCATCGGCACTCTGCAAAAGCAGCCCCTTGGGGCTGATGGGTAGCAGAGGGGGCACACTGCTCCTGCACTTGTTTAGACACTGTGGTCTATATTTGACCGCGGTGTCTAAGGGGGGGGGGGGGGGGTTAAACACCCAGTACCGGAGCATTTACAATCCCAGATGTTACTACCGGTCCTGGGATGTGATAACACAGCAGCAATCTTCTTCTGATGCAGCGCCGTAGAAAGGCATCGCTGCTGATGAAGTACCTTTAATGGGCGCTATAAGAAGTGGTTGTCCAGGGATTGAAAAACATGGCTGCTTTCTTCCAAAAACAGCTCCTCACCTGACCATAGGTGCTGAAACTAAGCTCCTTTCCTTTCTATAGAGCTGAGCTGCTGTTTTAGGAAGAAAGAATCCATGTTTTTCAACCTCCGGACAGCCATATTGAGATCAGCAGAATCGTGAGCGCAGCTCAGGAGTAAAAAAAATTTCCGTCCTTATCGCTGGTAACTCACCGCATCTTCAAGTTCTTCAGCTTCGGTGCCATTTTCACTGGAAAGCCAAGACATTGCTCCCTGCGCTCAACTACTCCACACACCGCGGCTCTGCAGTAGAAGAACGAGCCGTGTCACTTATATACATACAGGGTCACCTAGAGATATGCTGTACCTCCGTTACTCCTCCTAGAAATAGGTGAACAAATTGACAACTGGGTGGTACCATCCCCACGTGTTTATGAGGTTTGTTTCGGCACGGATTGGTCAGACACTCAGTTATCAATTGGCAGGAGACACCCAGTTGTCAATTTCTTTACAAATTTATAAAATAATAACACAGGAACCGCACAATGCAGAGATATAGGGAAAGAGGATTCAGAATTGATATTTTATAGGGGAATACAAGGATTTTGTAAATCTGACACGTCAGGTAGAGGTCCTGCCGTACTGGGAAATGTGCGATAAAGCGGGAATGTGTGCAGGGTTACAATTCACTGTAGTAACAGTATCAATACCTGTGTGTTTGTTCATGTGTGAGGTGATTCTGTGTCAGTATGCAGTGCAGGGGACTTGCATTATATTCCTTCTTATCTCTATATATAATTAACCCCCTCTTTACTCACCTGCATCCAGCAACACGACAGGCCCCGACCCTCACCTCAGCCTCCGGGCTTCTCATCGAGTCCTTAGCAACCGAAACCAAGGAGGGGACAAAGCAATTCCCCGCAACCCGGAGCCATTTCTGGCAGCAGTAGCCCGTCACTGACTCCTCGGGCGCCATATTGGATTTGGGCAAGATACCTTTTTTATTAATACTTTATAAAAATGACATCGTCTCTTACGTTTAACATCTTTTATCGTTCCCTTCAACAATCATATAACTTAATTTTCGATTTTTATTTAACATAGCACTGTTTCCCAAATTAAAGATGACCGCCGCAGTATCGTGATGGCATGTGACGTCACTTCCAGGATCTCCAGCATGTTGCGGCTGCTCCTATAATTTGCTAACCATTCGAAGGAGGGTGAGACTTGGGCTCTCTGTTGGGTTCATTATATTAGTAGGCCTCAAGTGTGGTGATGGTTATTGTTGCCCAACCAATTCCCAGTGCTGAATGGTTGCTATGGGAAACTACTTAACTCAGCCCTGAATAAAGATGAGGCCCAGGGGGTATAGAAACCTGTATATGGGATGGCAATCAATATGTAGTGCACCAGAAGTGTGTCCTCACACTGCTGTGCTTGTAATTCTTCCACAATTGAATGTGTTTGAATATGAGAAATTAAATACTGAAATGATCATAAGCCACAAAATAAGTGGAATCATATACGTAAGCTATAAACTGGCGCCAGCACCCGGCATTCCTGCGCCCAGAGCTGCTGGAGGGACCCACATGGCCCAATCTCAATTAACCGGCAGCCCATGTGGGGCTTAATATAAAATAACCCATGAATGGTCTCTTTGGGGTGATAAACTAGGGACTATTTTAGTTTCTGAGTTCATTGCAAAGAATCCCACTGAGGCTCTGGGGCCTATTAAAACCTAGAGCCGACCCCGACCCTGACCCCTAAAGGCACCTATACACAAACTGTCTACTTGCTGAGACTGTGAATGCTGCGGCTAATGCCATGTCATTCATATGTAGCATCTGCAGGGTCCAGTTACCTGTTAAAATACTGGGGGACACAAGGGGTCGGACTGGTGGCAGACATGTATCCTCACACTGCTGTACTATGATATATGCTGTGATCTTTCCAACACATGCACATCAGTGTGTGCTAAAATCTGGGCCCATCTTGTGATGACAAACATATAAAAGTAATCAAAATAGGGAAATATGTTGCTAATATGTATATAATTTTCTTCCCCAGCAGTCAGTATGGACGCAGAGTGTTCCCAGCTACTCCCTGGCGTCTGCACTGTCCTGGTTGACAACAGGCAGCTCATGACGGACGACTCCATCTATGAGAAACTGCTGGACTGGTTTAGGTGCCTTTTGGGGACAGGTAATGGATAGTTCTTATGGCTTCAAGGTAGTCTACCCCCTCCTCAAGCATTATAAGCTGCTGTCAGCATGTTGTAAAGAAATGTAATGTGATTTCCAACAGCCCTTCATTATTTCTGTCCATTATGTAGTTTCCAAAATATTTCCATTTGAAACTTTATGCTAATGAGACAGTTAGTGCACCCGTGGTGTACTCAGCACCCGGAGCACTGCCATTGCTGCCTGGATTACTCCTTCTCCTTCACATAAGCAGGTGTTTTGTCCTAAGAGAATCATGGGAGGAGACTGGAAGAAGATGGAAGTTATTCGGGTGGAAATAAGTGTGCTGTGGGTGCTGAGGACACCGTGAGTGCACCAACTGCCTTGCATATGCATTAAACTTGGAAATTTCATAATAGATAGAAATAATAAAACTTCAATTCAATTTTTGCCTTTTAGTTTGCAATTTTCTAAGGGTGCAAGTAGTTTTTAAAGGACATCTTTTAATTTACATGTTGGTGTGTGGCCTCTCTGACAGTATTTGCTCTTCTTTTAGCCTCTTATACACTTTTTTTTTTAAAGATAAAATGCTTTAAAAATGATACAAATAAAACAGAAGGGCTCCAGGCTCCATCAACACCTATGAAACTAGGAGCCCCTCAGGCTCATCTGCATAATTTTGTCCTTAAACATAAAACTCTTGGTCAGCTGACATGAAAAACAAAAATCAAAGGTTTCACCAGCTCCCTGATCTTGTGGCGTAGACCTCTGGTGCATTGTTTACCCCTCCAGTGGGATGTTATGTGACCACCTAGGACTATCAGTTACCGCACCAGTTACATAATATGAACAGGACCTGACTTTCTTTCAGTATCACATATCAAGTATAAAACCACCACAGTTTTTTTGGTCATAACCTACATTTTTGCGTTTTTTTTTTTTTTTTCACGTTATCGAATGTTGATTGTCTTATTTTGGTTTCTTCTCTTTTAGTTTCTGCCGAGGAGCTGTTGAAGGAGAATCCGTGTATCCCAGGACTCCTTCAGCAGGTGCTGAGTCTAGAAGATGCAGACCACAACCTTCTCGCCTTTTCTATTAGACTGGTCGGAGTCCTGGCAGCTCAGAAAGGAGGATTTTTATATCTGAATGTAAGCAAAGATGATCCATACAATACAAAATTAGACATTTTCAAAAGATCGATCACATATAGATTTAGTAAAAAATACCACCACTGAAATTATAAGTGCAGTAAAGCAAAAAATAACCACCCCAGAAACCAAGTGATGTATTCAGAGCAAACAATAATAGTGGATACCCCAGAGCAGACAACAATAATAATAATGTAGGGACCCCAGAGCATTGTATGTGTAGCATCAGGACCCAGATCTGTACCAGGAGCAGTACAATACAGTTGAAAAGTTCTTACCACTTTCTCTCCTGCTCCTGGGGCCATTCCGCTCTGTGTCCTTACCCCAACGCATATAACCTATATCAGGATAGCAGCAGAAAATAACCAGGGAGCAGTGAGAACACAGAGCAGAGCGTCTGGAGAGGACACAGAGCAGAGCGTCCAGAGAGGACCAGGGAGCAGTGAGGAACAGGCAGAGTGTCCGGAGAGGACAAGGGAGCAGTGAGGACACAGAGCAGAGTGGTCCGGAGAGGACCAGGAGCAGTGAGACACAGAGCAGAGCGTCCGGAGAGGAGCCGGGAGCAGTGAGGACACAGAGCAGAGCGTCTGGAGAGGACACAGAGCAGAGGGTCCAGAGAGGACCAGGAGCAGTGAGAACACAGAGCAGAGCGTCCAGAGAGGACCAGGGAGCAGTGAGGGACACGAGCAGAGTGTCCGGAGAGACCAGGGAGCAGTGAGGACACAGAGCAGTGTGTCCGGAGAGGACCAGGGAGCAGTGAGGACACAGAGCAGAGTGTCCGGAGAGGACCAGGGAGCAGTGAGAACACAGAGCAGAGCGTCCTATACTGGGGGGCAGGGAGCTAGCTAGCAATTTTTTGTGGTAAAATTATGTGCTTCTGCTTATATTCAGGTTGGTTTATAATTGAGTATATATTGTATACTGATAGTATAGGGCCTTATTATAAAATCCTACATACCTTTTCGTGTCTGTCATAGGTAATAGCAGAGATGGCGTCATCACCAGCGAGGACAGTTCACGATACTGTAGATCAGCAAAGAAATAAACAAAAATGACTAATATATGTTACATTATACTTTCATACGGTCTCTGGACAGGCAGCCCTCGGGTCCTTCAGAGAACCAGGGGCTGCTGTGAGACGCCATCGGCCACTGCAAAAGCAGCCCCTTGGGGCTGATGGGTAGCAGAGGGGGCACACTGCTCCTGCACTTGTTTAGACACTGGGGTCTATATTTGACCGCGGGTCTAAGGGGGGGGGGGGGGGTTAAACACCCAGTACGGAGCATTTACAATCCCAGATGTTACTACCGGTCCTGGGATGTGATAACACAGCAGCAATCTTCTTCTGATGGCAGCGCCGTAGAAAGGCATCGCTGCTGATGAAGTACCTTTAATGGGCGCTATAAGAAGTGGTTGTCAGGGATTGAAAAACATGGCTGCTTTCTTCCAAAAACAGCTCCTCACTGACCATAGGTGCTGAAAACTAAGCTCTTCCTTTCTATAGAGCTGAGCTGCTGTTTTAGGAAGAAAGAATCCATGTTTTTCAACCTCCGGACAGCCTATTGAGATCAGCAGAATTGTGAGCGCAGCTCAGGAGTAAAAAAAATTCCGTCCTTATCGCTGGTAACTCACGCATCTTCAAGTTCTTCAGCTTCGGTGCCATTTTCACTGGAAAGCCAAGACATTGCTCCCTGCGCTCAACTACTCCACACACCGCGGCTCTGCAGTAGAAGAACGAGCCGTGTCACTTATATACATACAGGGTCACCTAGAGATATGCTGTACCTCCGTTACTCCTCCCTAGAAATAGGTGAACAAATTGACAACTGGGTGGTACCATCCCCACGTGTTTGAGGTTTGTTTCGGCACGGATTGGTCAGACATCAGTTATCAATTGGCAGGAGACACCCAGTTGTCACATTTCTTTACAATTTATAAAATAATAACACGGAACCGCACAATGCAGAGATATAGGGAAAGAGGATTCAGAATTGATATTTTATAGGGGATACAAGGATTTTGTAAATCTGACACGTCAGGTAGAGTCCTGCCGTACTGGAAATGTGCGATAAAGCGGGAATGTGTGCAGGGTTACAATTCACTGTAGAACAGTATCAATACCGTGTGTTTTTTCATGTGTGAGGTGTTCGTGTCAGTATGCAGTGCAGGGGACTTGCATTAATTCTTCTTATCTCTATATATAATTAACCCCCTCTTTACTCACCTGCATCCAGCAACACGACAGGCCCCGACCCTCACCTCAGCCTCCGGGCTTCTCATCGAGTCTTAGCAACCGAAAACCAAGGAGGGGACAAAGCAATTCCCCGCAACCCGGAGCCATTTCTGGCAGCAGTAGCCCGTCACGACTCTCGGGCGCCAATTGGATTTGGGCAAGATACCTTTTTTATTATACTTTATAAAAATGACATCGTCTCTTACGTTTAACATCTTTTACGTTCCCTTCAACATCATATAACAATTTTCGATTTTTATTTAACATAGCACTGTTTCCCAAATTAAAGATGACCGCCGCAGTATCGTGATGGCATGTGACGTCACTTCCAGGATCTCCAGCATGTTGCGGCTGCTCCTATAATTTGCTAACCATTCGAAGGAGGGTGAGACTTGGGCTCTCTGTTGGGTCATTATTAGTAGGCTCAAGTGTGGTGATGGGATTGTTGCCCAACCAATTCCCAGTGCTGATGGTTGCTATGGGAAACTACTTAACTCAGCCCTGAATAAAGATGAGGCCCAGGGGGTATAGAAAAACTGTATATGGGATGGCAATCTAGTAGTGACCAGAAGTGTGTCCTCACATGCTGTGCTTGTAATTCTTCCACAATTGAATGTGTTTGAATATGAGAAATAAATACTGAAATGATCATAAGCCACAAAAAAGTGGAATCATATACGTAAGCTATAAACTGGCGCCAGCACCCGGCATTCCTGCGCCCAGAGCTGCTGGAGGGACCCACATGGCCCAATCTCAATTAACGGCAGCCCATGTGGGGCTTAATATAAAATAACCATGAATGGTCCTTTGGGGTGATAAAAAACTAGGGACTATTTAGTTTTGAGTTTCATTGCAAAGAATCCCACTGAGGCTCTGGGGCCTATAAAACCTAGAGCCGACCCCGACCCTGACCCCTAAAGGCACCTATACACAAACTGTCTACTTGCTGAGACTGTGAATGCTGCGGCTAAGCATGTCATTCATATGTAGCATCTGCAGGGTCCAGTTACCTGTTAAATACTGGGGGACACAGGGGTCGGACTGGTGGCAGAATGTATCCTCACTGCTGTAATATGATATATGCTGTGATCTTTCAAAACACATGCATCAGTGTGTGCTAAAATCTGGGCCCATTGTGATGACAAACATATTAAAAGTAATCAAAATAGGGAAATATGTTGCTAATATGTATATAATTTTCTTCCCCCAGCAGTCAGTATGGACGCAGAGTGTTCCCAGCTACTCCTGGCGTCTGCACTGTCCTGGTTGACAACAGGCAGCTCATGACGGACGAATCCATCATGAGAAACTGCTGGACTGGTTTAGGTGCCTTTTGGGGACAGGTAATGGATAGTTCTTATGGCTTCAAGGTAGTCTACCCCCTCCTCAAGCATTATAAGCTGCTGTCAGCATGTTGTAAAGAAATGTAATGTGATTTCCAACAGCCCTTCATTATTCTGTCCATTATGTAGTTCAAAATATTCCCATTTGAAACTTTATGCTAATGAGACAGTGCACCCGTGGTGTACTCAGCACCCGGAGCACTGCCATTGCTGCCTGGATTACTCCTTCTCCTCACATAAGCAGGTGTTTTGTCCTAAGAGATCATGGGAGGAGACTGGAAGAAGATGGAAGTTATTCGGGTGGAAATAAGTGTGCTGTGGGTGCTGAGGACACCGTGAGTGCACCAACTGCCTTGCATATGCATTAAACTTGGAAATTTCATAATAGATAGAATATATAAAACTTCAATTCAATTTTTGCCTTTTAGTTTGCAATTTCTAAGGGTGCAAGTAGTTTTTTTAAGGACATCTTTTAATTTACTGTTGGTGTGTGGCCTCTCTGACAGTATTTGCTCTTTTTTAGCCTCTATACACTTTTTTTTTTTAAGATAAAATGCTTTAAAAATGATACAATAAAACAGAAGGGCTCCAGGCTCATCAACACCTATGAAACTAGGAGCCCCTCAGGCTCATCTGCATAATTTTGTCCTTAAACATAAAACTCTTGGTCAGCTGACATGAAAAACAAAATCAAAGGTTTCAACAGCTCCTGATCTTGTGGCGTAGACCTCTGGTGCATTGTTTACCCCTCCAGTGGGATGTTATGTGACCACCTAGGACTATCAGTTACCGCACCAGTTACAATATGAACAGAACAGACTGACTTCTTTCAGTATCACAGTCAAGTATAAAACCACAGTTTTTTTGGTCATAACCACATTTTTGCGTTTTTTTTTTTTTTCACGTTATCGAATGTTGATTGTCTATTTTGGTTTTTCTCTTTAGTTTCTGCCGAGGAGCTGTTGAAGGAGAATCCGTGTATCCCAGGACTCCTCTCAGAGGTGCTGAGTCTAGAAGATGCAGACCACAACCTTCTCGCCTTTTCTATTAGACTGGTGGAGTCCTGGCAGCTCAGAAAGGAGGATTTTTATATCTGAATGTAAGCAAAGATGTCCATACAATACAAATTAGACATTTTCAAAAGATCGATCACAATAGATTTAGTATAAAAAATACCACCACTGAAATTATAAGTGCAGTAAAGCAAAAATAACACCCCAGAAACCAAGTGATGTATTCAGAGCAAACAATAATAGTGGATACCCCAGGCAGACAACAATAATAATAATGTAGGGACCCCAGAGCATTGTATGGGTAGCATCAGGACCCAGATCTGTACCAGGAGCAGTACAATACAGTTGAAAAGTTCTTACCACTTTCTCTCCTGCTCTGGGGCCATTCCGCTCTGTGTCCTTACCCAACGCATAACCTATATCAGGATAGCAGCAGAAAATAACCAGGGAGCAGTGAGAACACAGAGCAGAGCGTCGAGAGGACAAGGAGCAGAGCGTCCAGAGGGGACCAGGGAGCAGTGAGGACACAGAGGTGTGTCCGGAGAGGACACGGGAGCAGTGAGGACACAGAGCAGAGTGTCCGGGAGGACCGGAGCAGTGAGAACACAGAGCAGAGCGTCCGGAGAGGACCAGGGAGCAGTGAGGACACAGAGCAGAGCGTCTGGAGAGGACACAGAGCAGAGCGTCCAGAGAGGACCAGGGAGCAGTGAGAACACAGAGCAGAGCGTCCAGAGAGGACCAGGGAGCAGTGAGGACACAGAGCAGAGTGTCCGGAGAGGACCAGGGAGCAGTGAGGACACAGAGCAAAGTGTCAGGAGGGACCAGGGAGCAGGAGGACACAGGCAGAGGTGTCCGGAGAGGAACAGGGAGCAGTGAGAACACAGAGCAGAGCGTCCGGAGAGGACGGGAGCAGTGAGGACACAGAGAGAGCGTCTGGAGAGGACACAGAGCAGAGCGTCCAGAGAGGACCAGGGAGCAGTGAGAACACAGAGCAGAGCGTCCAGAGAGGACCCAGGGAGCAGTGAGGACACAGAGCAGAGTGTCCGGAGAGGACCGAGGAGCAGTGAGGACACAGAGCAAGCAAAGTGTCAGGAGAGACCCGGGAGCAGTGAGGATGCAGAGTGTCGGAGAGGACCAGGGAGCAGTGAGGACACAGAGCAAAGTGTCAGGAGAGGACCAGGGAGCAGTGAGGACAGAGTGGAGCAGCAGAGAGGGACAGGGAGCAGTGAGGACACAGAACAGAGGGGCAGGAGAGGACCCGGAGCAGTGAGAGCATGGGAGCGGGTGGCAGGAGAGGACCCGGGAGCAGTGAGAACTTCTCAGCTGCAGATTGCCTTCTGTACAAATGGACCATTATAACCATCACTTATGGAAGTGCTTATTGGTCCCTGACTGTCAGCAGAGAGTGATCCACAACTCAGGGCTTCAAGAAGTCAACATGTGGCCTGTCGGCACAGGTTGTGCATCTTCTTTCAGGCATTGGGAAGGAATGCCTGCTCCCATGTTAGAACTGCTAGAGTGATCAGGAAAACAGGACCCTGGAGTCGAAATCTGTGACCATTTTGGTAGAATTGGAGGCGGAGTTAGGGAAATTGAAGAATCAGAGTCAAAAGTTTAGCTTACCGTCTCCACAGCCCCAGTATGACATACATTGCAGAGTTTCAAACCGTGGTTTTTGCTACAGTCCTCCATAGTGACTGATACATGCATGTTGCCCAGCTCTTGTGCAGCAAACACGTATCGTCTCCATTTCCTAAGTCTCTTCTCTGCTTTTTCAGTCTAATAACATAATCCAGGATATGTTTGGGGAAAGTATCTACACTAGTGATACATGGAAGGATGCATCTATAAGGAGAGCTTGGATACAAGGCCTGCTTAGTATGGCCCAGCACCAAGAAGCGTTACACTTTCTGCACACAAAAGGTAGGGACTGTGATGACTTCTACATTGTGCCGTTCCTCTGTTGCTCCTCATGGCAATTTATGAATAAAGTGGAAGTTGAAGTGAAATTCCCCTTGTTGTTAGGTATGCCTCTGTACAGCCTGGCTACATCAGCACTGATTAGATGGTGTCAAAACTTTATTTGGACCACATATATATTATATACATATTAGAGTCGACTAGACGCTGTGTCAGGGAGATCCACGCAGGTGTGAAGACTCCACTCCAGGGATCAGCGACAGTGTCGGTTACCCACCTATCCAGATTTAAAACACAGACCAATGGCTGATGTTAACCCTGGCCAAGGTCGGCTCCCTTTCTCTGGTCCCTGGTGGGCGCACCACTGCCCCACCTACTTCTGGGGTGCAGCAGGAGTGTGTGCGATGCCCGCAGCAGTCCTGATGTGCAGATCAGTCGTCCATCGTGGGATATAAATAGAAGGTCCAAGTGTTTTTTTGGTTTTTTTTTTGTCCAAATTCTGTTGTTTTCTGTCCCCCTCAGGAATAATGGAGACCATGTTGAACCTTCAGATGGACTCCAGCTTGTTTGTAGCATCTGCAGTCAATGAGCTGATAGCCCACGTGTTTCTCATGTGTGTGAAGCTGGCAGGACATTCATCGATTGTCCATTTATCTGACCTCCCTGTGATGGCCCTAAGGATCCTGAGTCACTTAGATAAACTCCTGACCTCTGGTTCCTTCCAGCCAGTCACTCAGTCACTAAAAGCCCTGACCTCCATCTTCAGGGACTGCACGGACTCCACGGCGGATGTTCTCTGGCCTGGAATAGCAGAAGTGGCCACTAATCTTCTGAAGCAGAAGCCTTCCCATGCCGCACCTCACCTAGAGGAAATGTTACTTGCTGTAACCAGGTAAATACAAAAATACATGGAAGCCTTTTTTAAGGTGTGTTCGCAGTGCCATATAGTATTTCCAGCAGGAAACCCTCCAAATGTATTCACACGACTAGTGTGGACATTCAGATTAGAGCAAAGTGGTTTCATGATTTTGCAGCAAAACCCTCTTTGGTAGAAATTGACCACATTGATCCCAAGAATGTGGGTCCTGTTCTCACTAGTTGAATGAAGCAGCAGGTCGATTATGAGTCCTTCCACTTAATTCAATACTATGGAAGTGACGGTAATTGCTGGGCACAATGTTTGGTTATCCACTCCAATAAGAGAGCCAGAGATACCCCAACGCTGTGTTCTGTGTCTGGTCTCCCATATAGTATTGGATGGAGTGACAGGACCCATTCCGCACCCACCTATTATTCAGTTAGTAAAAATAGAAACCCCCTGTCTCATGATCGGCACCCCCTCCACGATCAATTTTGTTGAATACATTTAACCCGTTAGCGACCGGGGGTCAATTGTGCCAGAATGTTCAGGTCATTGTTTGCATTTCCATTTTGCGAACCGCTTTACATATCAATTTTTGCTTTGTTTCTTTTTTTTTTTTTTTTTCATGAAATTCAAGACTTCAACTTGATAACATGTATTTGGTTTACAAAATTGGCACACACTTTTCCCATTAAAGTTTTTTTTTAAGAAGCGCTAACATTGTATAAATCTTTACCAAAATATGTTATAAATTTGTTTACTGTCAAATTTGTTTACAGCATCAAGGGTGCATGTACTTTTGCAAAGGGTCCTCTATAGCTCCTTATGCTTTCAGCCTTCAGATGACAGGCAGGAGTGTGGCTTAGATCTCACAATTCTGGTGTCCTATTAAAGAGGAAAAAATTTATAGTTACACACCTTACAGACAGCGAGATAAAACTGCTAATGATAAAACTACACTATACAGAATGGTACCACCTACAGAACTTGAAGGGGACCCTGGGCAGATTGAGAGATAACAATTAAATCCAAATATTAACAACATGATACTAGATGAGGCTTCATCAGGAAGGGTAGTAATAGTATTCTATTAATATAGAGATCAATCGCACATATCATATGGTCATACCCATACAAATATAATAGCTTGTACACATTTGTTGTATAATTAAAATAAACCAAATATAGTTAACTTAACTCAAATTAGAGCACTTTAACAAAACAGATACATAAACAGGTGCACAGAAAGTTTTTTGCATTGATTCCTAGTCCCTTGTTTAACTTGATATTATAGTACAGGCAGTCCCCGGGTTACATACAAGATAGGGTCTGTAGGTTTGTTCTTAAGTTGAATTTGTATGTAAGTCGGAACTGTATATTTTATCATTGTAATCCCAGCCAGAACTTTTTTGGTCTCTGTGACAATTGGATTTTAAAAATGTTGGGTTGTCATAAGAATCAATATTAACACTAAAGCTTCATTACAGACGCCTGTGATACCTGTTACAGCTGATCATTGTAGCCTAGGACTAAAGGACAATAAATTGCCAATATCCAGAGGTCCGTTTGTAACTAGGGGTCGTATGTAAGTCGATTGTTCTTAAGTAGGGGACTGCCTGTATAAAGAATTTCCTATATAAGTATTTTTACGCATAGGTGAAAGTCATTGTATTATTTGCTTAGGTTTGCAGAGTAGCTCTTGCATATAAGGTCTCCCCTACTGCATAGTCCTTCTGTCCACACATGGATCATCCACATGTGGACTACCTTTGTCATGGTAGGTTCCTAAAAAGTAGCCATGGCGCCCATAGTGTGGTGTGTTTGTCATCTCCCAGCTAGCTAACTCCTCCATTCTGTGAATGTGGTCCACCCTATCCAGCCATTCTGCCATCGTGGGGGGTTCTTTTTGTAACCATTTTAAGGGAATTATCGTTTTGGCCGCTTGAACTAATAATGTGCATAGGTCTCCTTTTTTTGGCTTCCACGATTTATTGGACAACCAGAGGAGGACTGTAGCTGGTGTTAGTATTCTATTAATATTTCTAATGATGTCGTCGTGATGCTGGAAATCTGGGCTCACTCCAATGCTCTCCCCCCTTTTTTTTTTCCCCCTCCCCAAACCCTGTTATGATTTTAGCTTTAATGAAGCACGCTCATAACCTCGTGCAATCATTATGCAGGACTTTGCTTTAAGACATTTGAAACCATTGAGGCCACGAGACAGTTCCTAAGAGACGCACGTTGTGTCTCTGTTGTCTATTGATATGTAATATAGGAGTCACAGGATTATACCGGGTAGAAAGAAGTAATATCTCACTACAATATATCTGCTCGATATGTAAAACATGTTCTTACTGAATGTTGTATTTCCAATGTTAACTGTATAACATTTCTTCTACTCAATAAATATCTTTTTAGAAAAAGAGGAGAATCTCCTTTTAATATGATATCAGGATGGTATTTTATTGGCTAATAAAAACCTTTAGAAGTTAATATCATATCAGGATTGTGTTTCTAGTTGAAACCGAACCAAAGATATTCCATCAGGAATTATAATTTGTATTTTTATTTTCTCAGCAAATTTTACAGCTCTCTATCTCCTAGAAATACAATCCTGATATTATATTAAAGGGGAGATTCTCCTCTTTAATATGGCACCAGAATTTGTATTTCTAGGTGCCACGGTTTAAGAGATTAACTATTTGAATTTGTCCACTGTCTTTATATATGTAAATGTGCTCCGGATATGGGGAATTAGGAGGTATATAAGCTGCATGGCTAAATTGTAATTTTCTTCAAATGTCAGATTTCCAGTTCTATATTATCTTGAGCACAATCTATGGACAGTCATGAATCAGGCGCTGAAAAGTCTAAGTCCAGCGCAGGCCGGTTCCCTGGCATTCGGCATTTTGAAATCTAAGTCTTGGTAAGTACAAGTTTGTCTTCCTTTATTGTCTCCTGATAGGTCTGATTTATCAGAACACATTTCCTCTTATATCTTTGTGTTGTGCTGTTCCTCTGTTATTCCCCATACTTATTCGAAAATTGACAATTTGGCGTTTATGGTTTTTGCTTTCCTCTTTTCCAGTCCTCAAGACGTCTGCCTGCGAGCCGTGTGTGTATTACTGCAGCCGCTAGATTGTGTACTGAGAGGGTCAGGGACAGGTATTATACACTGCGCCAATGTTATCAGTGCTGTGTGTGGGATAGTGATGTTTCTTATAATTCTCTACATTTTCTTCAGGCTTTCTGGATGAGCTTGTCTCTGACCCTGCCGCGGTAGAGAATCTGTTGTCTAAGAAGACGTCATGTGTCAGTCTCCTATGTCAGTGCCTTAGCCATCTATCAGAGCTACGTGCAAAGGTAAACTGTAAATACTACTAAATAAGGTCTCTACCACTATAAAACTGTGTTACCCCCAAATTGTGGATGCAACATATACACAAATGAGCTAAACAATGCATATTCAGAGTGTGTATTTATTCATTTTTGTATAGAATTTTTGAAAAAATGTAGTGTTAAAAAAAAACAAAGATTCTACATAAGTACAGGTGGTCCCCTATTTAAAAACATCCGACTTACAGACGACCCCTAGTTACAAACGGACCACTGGATGTTGGTAATTTCCTGAACTTTAGCCTTACGCTACAATAATCAGCTATAACAGTTATCACAGGCGTCTGCATTTAAGCTTTATTGTCAATCCTGGTTCTAATGACAATCCAACATTTTTAAAATCCAATTGTCACAGAGACCCCAAAAAATTGGTCGTGGTTACAAGTATAAAGTATACCATTCAGACTTACATACAAATTCAACTCAAGAACAAACCTACAGAACCGATCTTGAACGTAACCCGGGGACTGCCTGTAATGAGCAAAACTATAACTTTTCAATAAACTTTGCATTAAAGCAAAATGAGCACAGGAAAGTTGTGATATATCAGCTCAGAGGAAAGTAACTTCTCATCCTTCCCTCCTAATCTGCTTTTCACTCTGAAATCTCTGCATAATTCCTTCTTGCTTGCAAGACAACAGAAGATGACAGAGGTGTCAGATGACATATGAGTCTATGCAGAGGGGAGGGGGAGCAGGGAGTCACAGCAGCTAGGTCCGCAGAGAACAATATAAACTAAAGATAGAGACTGCAGAGAGAAAAGATGCTAGAAAATGAAGATGTCAAGTCACATAAGGACCAGAAACCGCTACTCACTATTCATGCACACGCAGGACTACAGATTTCTACAAAGTTTTAAGACCCAGTGTATTGATTTCCCTTGTCTTTTTTTCAGGATTGTCTTCCCATGAAGCTGCCTCATACTTCTATACTGAGCTCTGTGGTGCTGATTCTCTTCTTTTGCACCGGACAAGCCACTGGTTCACCTCCCGCCGCTTTACATCTGGGCAGGTCACTGATTGGTTCTCTCCGAGTTCAAAGGTCAGCGCTGGATGCTATCAGAAGTCTTGCTCATTGGCCAAGTGAGGCAAATACTGACTTTTGCACATTCTTTAAATGTCGTCTTGCACCGTAAGATCGTTATATATTTCTTTATTTTATTTTTTCTTAATATTCACTTTTTAGTGAGACCCGAGGACCTGAGAAAGACGTATCATGTGCTGACCGCTTATCTAGAGAATCCAGAAACTGACCCCACGGTAAGAAGTCTAAATTCTTCCCTGAACGCAGAAGCTATTTTTTACACCCCTTGGGACCCTTATGTAAAAAATACTGATGCCAGACAACCCTTTTAAGAACAGTAATGCTTAATCTTTTTTTTCCTGACAGAGTTCTAAGTGCTGTAACCTGGTTAAGGGCTTGTTTTTGCGAAAAGAATTGTACATTTGATTGCAGTTCATTAATTCTTTCTGGAGAGGATGAAAAAATAAACCCCTCATTTTTTTTTAACCTCTCAGCACTCCTTGACATACTATTACTGCATGGAGTGCTGTAACTTAGTGCTTCATGCAGTAACAGTACGTCATGGTGCTCATACCGGAGGTTGGGTTGCCGATGCAGTGTGAAAGAGCCTCAGAATGTCTTAGATGCTGTGGTCCGTGCTGACCGCTGCATCTTAGGCGTTAAATGGCCGTGATCAGTGAGTTCACAAATTGTGGCCGAAGCCTGGCAGTCTGTACATGCCGAGCTCTTCTCCTGAGTCTATGCGATCTCCACAAAGATATTGTACTGTGTAGTGCTATAAAGCAGCCCTCACTACAACATACTATACCGTTGTCATGTCTGCAGGGGTTAATCAGGATAAGTATTTTGTGCAAGTGGCTACTTCATCCAGTAGTAGTGGCAATAGTAAGTAGCAGGTGGACACCACAAGGTTACACATGTTGTAAGATGTTTACATCGATTACCTGTGATGTGTGTACAGAGATTTGCTATTGGAGCATTTGCAAAAAAAAAAATAGACTTTGTAGATGTAAAGTTTTCTTTCTTCATTGTAGGTTCTGAAGAAGACCTTCCAGGCATCGGTGAGGTGGCTGCAGGTTTGGCACTCACCTGGCGAGCACTGGGCAGAGGGAAGAACCTTTCTACAAGGTCTAACTCTGACACAAACTTGCATGTTAAAATGATATTCTCCACAATGTTAAAGAATTATTGTTCACTTCCCTCTACCTTTTAGCCCCTTAATAGAACTTCGTGCATTTTGACCCAGATTTAAAGGCGATGTCCAAAAATAAGATACAACCCCCTTTTATCTCAGTCAGTCCCACAATACCTTGCAACCTGTTGTGCCATTTATTATAGAGACATACATGTTCATAATTAAGGGTATCCCAGCGGTTGGACCCCCTCCCCACCAGTTATAATGTATCCTGTGAATAGGGGGATAACAGGTTACCAACACTAACTAAACATAACTTATTATACAGCAGTATAACTATCCCTATATTGTTACTCCCCATGCCTGTAAAGTTCTACAGTCCCTTTGTAAAGTTGACTCACCATCTATACACATTTGTGTTCTCAGCTGCGCCTCGAGCTTCCTGGAAAAAAAATGGAAGTGCTTTCTCTTCATCCATCTACTTGGCTCTGTTACCTCATTCCTCCCTCTGTCAGGATTGAGAAAGACATTGGCTGTGTTTGACTCACTAAAGACAACTCCTGAGGGAGTTGAGGTAGACGCTGGCTGTATGTGTCTGAAGATAAAAGAGCAGTTCCCTGATTTCCTCCTCCCTCAGGAATTCTCTTTAGTGTGTCACACAGCCAGTGTCCCTCTCCTTCCTGAGAGAGGGGGGAATGAGCTGGAGGCGTGGCTGAGCAGGATGGACATGAATATGCCAGGCTCAGCTCGGAGGAAAGATGATGATCGGACTAGGATCAATTGCATTGATGGTGATTCAACTTTACAAACGGACTGTGGAACTTTTCAGGCATGGGGAGGAACAATATAGGGATAGTTTTATAAACACATATGCTTCCACACTCACACACCTGAATATTGGAGTGCCTTCAGTCCAGCCATGTCCTAATCCATTTAAATAATCCAAAGTCAACTCCGCACCAGGGAGATAAAAATCTTCTTCTTAATTAAAACACAGTTAATATCCAGAAACATCAGCCAACACGTGTCAGGAATACACCCTTAGGCTACATTCACACTAACGTATGGGGGACGTATATACGGCCGACATATATACGGCCGATATACGTCCCCCATAGGCAGCAATGGGCGCACGGCACCCTACGGGAGCGGTACGGTGCCGCACGTGGGAAAAAGATAGGACCTGTCCTATCTTTTCCCGTAATACGGCGCCGAACACCATAGGTTGCTATGGAGAGGGGTGGGGGTGAGCTGCGCTCACCTCCTCCTCCTCTCCCCGTACACTGCCGTTGCCCGCTACGCTACGGTACGGTACGGGCGGGCAACGGCAGTGTGAATATAGCCTAAGTCATACATTCATACTTTTTCTTAACAGCCTCATTAAAAACATACACCACTGTATGTTTTAAGAACACTAAAGTGCCATGACTAAGAGTGTATTTCTGAAATATATTGGATGATGTTTCTAGATGTTAAAGGGGTATTCTCGTCTCGGCATTCACATTCAGTTTCATTAATCTTCCATATATAAACATTTCTTCAATTAGATGTTATTAAAAAAAAATGTTTCTGTGTGAAGATAATTTCCCATAAACACAGCCATGTTGTCCCTTAGAAACGAGATAGCTTCCTCGGTTACGACCACGTCACATTGAGGCAGCGGTGGCCAGACATGCGCTATAGAGTCCTGCCGGACCACCAGGATTCAGCAATCATTACCACAGGACGGCTGTGCGACATAACTACCAGGCATTTCATATACAAAAACTTTTTGTTTATTTGTGCAATCCCTCCAGCAGAGGTGGCCGTATCTGAGGAAGCTATCTCGTTTCTAAGGGACCAAATCACTACATTTATGGAAAATTATCTTCACACAGGAACATTTTTTTTAATAACATCTAATTGAAGAAATGTTTATTAATGGCAGATTACTCAAACTGAATGTGAATGCCCAGACGAGAATACCCCTTTAACTATGTTTAAATATAGATTTTTTTTATCTTCTTCTCTTTAAATTAGTGATTGTTGCACTGCAGTTTTCAAAGATATGTTTAGTTACGTGTGTGGGTTAGTTTAATGGACAGGTTCCCTTTAATCTTGGGACAACCCCTTTTAGTTCACATACAACTTATAAGAATGGTTAGTTGAATGTAAAGATAATACAATTTTTCTATCTATGTGAAGGTCTCTGTCCTGCGATGATGAAGCGTCTGTGCAGTCCTTTTTGGGAGGTTCGAGACACCACATTAGAGTTTATCACCAACATTACAGCTACTTTTGGAGGTAATTTTCTTCTGACATGTTTTAGGAAACTGCTTTGAAAAATAGAATACTATTCTCATATTGTAGCTTCATCTGGTCCTCACACTGCTGTGCTCTTAGTTCTCTGCATTGAGCTGCTCGTCAGCCAGACCCTTGTGCTGTAAGTGATTTCTGAAGCAGCAGATGCCTGCTATTGAGGAGCCTGGGGATGGAGCTGTTGTGCATCAAGTGCAGTGTGCTAAGAGCACAGCAGTGTTACTAGGAGAAGGTAAAATCCTGGAATGTAAATCCATTTTCACACTTGTACATCTTGCTGGGATTGGATTATAAATGCTGGTGTGACTATGGATTAAGGGCTTGCACTTTTTGGTTGCAGGACATGCAGATGTTGCACAGGTCCTGAGTGAAGGTGGAATTCCTCATCTTGTTCTGGATCTTCTTAAGGACCCTGAGAGTTATGTTCGTGCCAGTGCCGTTACCTGTATGGGAAAGATCACTAGTTTTGTTCCAACTTCATCAACTGATGGCCTTAGATCTGCAGAAGTCCTAAAATGTGAGGTCAGTATCAGTCTATCGTGCTTTCTCCATGTGAGTGCCTGATCGCTCTGTTAGAGATCATCTGTCCGGTGGATAGGTTTCCAATATATATATATGCTAGAAAATCACCCCTGACTATCCTCTGCACATTAACAACTCCTGCAGTGCAGATTGTCTTCACAGGGGGAAGCCACTTGTATACATTATATACCTTATTTTTTAGACTATAAGACGCATCCCAGATTCATCATCCAAAAAAAGGGAAAATATATTTGACAGCAATTAAAAAATGTCCTAGCACTTCTACATCCATCCACTAACACACACAGTCCTGCTACATCCATTCCTTTACATGCACACACAGTCCTGCTACATCCATTCCTTTACACGCACACACACAGTCCTGCTATATCCATATCTACAGGACAGTGGTCAGGAGGGTTTGGCAGTGCTGGATCCTCCTGACCTTTGGACTATCTCACTACAAAGTGCATCTTATAGTCCGGAAAATAGAGTAATAAGTTATCTTGTCCCTCATAACAGGATCTGGTGCCCAGTCTAATGGATATCCTAGGTAATGACACGGAAGGGTTCCCCAGGAGGGCGGTGGTGAAAGTCTTCACTGATTGGCTAAGAAAAGGCAAAGTGCAAAAGTTTCAAGACCCGGAAATCCTGTTGTCACAGATTTTGGAGACAACATGCAGTGACCTGGATTGGGAGGTAAAAGTAAACGCATTGGACCTTGTGGACGTCTATATATCCAAAATCCTTGATATGGGACCTTCTAAGACTTGTCCATACACTATAGGGTTACCGACTAGCCGAAGCACAGTCTCCATTTCAGATGCGTTAGTAAAATGTGAACAAGTGGGGCTCCTCCAAGCCTTACTGACTTGTCTGTGTGACTGTGACCGGCCAGTGGCTTTAAAGGCCTGTGAGCTACTCCTCAGTGTGAAAGCAAAGCTCTGCAATGGAGAGGCCTACACCTCAGAGCTACACGGAAGGGACTGGCTGGAGCAGCTTATCACAAGCCATGCCGCTGCTGGGGACAAGAAGACCCGTACAGAATGGGCCACTGAGGTCCTAAAGAACATAGACTTAGATAACATGAAGTGTTCCCTGTCCAAAAGTAGCGATTATTTACAAGAAACCCCCCTGTCACTGCTGCAGGACATCAAAGCCACCTTATGGGGGGGAGAAATGCATGACGCCGATTGCTATTGATATGTACATTTAAAGAGATTTTCTAACCTATGCACATCCATAACAGAGCAGTGGGGTTTGGACACATGAAATGAAGCAAAACCGCTCCATTCTTTGTATAGTGGCCAGTCTGTGTAACTGCAACCTGGTTTCATTCAATTGAATGTGAGCTGAGCTGCAGTAACACATCTCCGCCACAACACATTGAATGGAGCCGTTCTTCCGGCTCAGTTTTTTACATTGATTCGGATCAGAGGGGGGTTGTAATTGTTGGACCAACCCCCCCATATGATCCAATCTGCAACAATAGTGTTGCCACCTCCGTGGAAAGCAACGCCAGTTCTGTGTCTGGCCAAACACAAAAAATCATCACAAACCTACAGACAGAAGTTATATAGTTTTGAGAGAATGGGTTGATAACTCAAGGTTACCATTTATTAAGAATGTATCACCCATATTATTTTTGTATTAATTAAAACCAGTTAACAAGAATGTTTCAGTATCTTATTAAATTCTATGATTATGGGGTCAGCTATATTGGATGAGCTGCTGTTAAAAGTGGCTAAACCCCTTTAACAGCAGTTGGAAGTTTTCTTTATGGCAGCCTCATGGCCATAGGCACAATAGTCTAATTTGGTGTTCATTGAGATCTCCAATTGTGTTATGGGCATGCTCTGTGACCTGGGCAGAGGTCAATGTACAGGGAGGGAGGGGTAGGGTTTAAGATGGATAGTAAATGAAATAAAACATCACAAGCCATTCTTACAGCATATGTTTAGTATAAAACAAGTTATTTTCTGACAATGGATTTCTTTTAAAGATAGTAACATAGCAATTGAATATATTAGTTTCAAAATCTAACCATAATCTGAATACCCTTTACTATTTTTGGATTCAATATTCATTACAGTCAATTACAAAATTTTGCCCACTAAAGATACTTAACTGATCACGTGAAGTCCAACCTCAAATTTCAAGATTATGAGTTATTACACTCAAATTTCATAAATAGACCTATATTAGTGCTGGTGCACTTAAAGGGGTTGTCCAAAGTTTGTAATCCCCTAGCCATAGGTTTGCAACAGCAAGTCCTTTAATCATATTTAATTATGATGCAAGGATTCCCATTCAGTGCACTGTGCTCAGTCCATAGGATCTCACTTGCACACGATGTCCGTTTTCCATGGACCAAGAAAGCTGGTGGGCAGCCGGCCTTACAGTGACTGCGGTTGGGGCATTGGTTGCTCACATTCATTGTCAAGACCACCAAAAACTAACAGAAAAACTTATATCCAGACTCTTCACGTAATGCCACCACTTCACTGGGATGAAGAGGACCTGCCCGGGGGACAGGATACATTCTTGGTAAACTGCTTGTGCAAAGTCAGGGAACTTGTCTGTGTCCGGATTTTCAATGTCTACCTGTGACGGATAAAAGATCGCCATAAGAGTCATATTATATAGCATCTAGGAAGTCAATGTGGAGGAGAAGGTCACTTACTTGGCTGGTGTTGTGGAGAAGGGAGCTCTCGAATGGGTACAGCTGCTCTGTCTCCTTCACAGAGTATAAGCGGAGGTACTTTCTGCCCACAACCTATAGTAAATAATATGTATAGTCTAAATACACAGTAGTGCCAACTGCAGGTAATATATTATGTATGCACAACTTTCCCCTGCCTCCACCTGACTGCATATTACACTTTCCAAACTTTTTTCCATACTGCACTTTTAAATAAGAGGAGAGTCCACACTGCAAAAGAAATCCAACTTGACAAAGATTTCTCCAACTTTCTCCTCTTTGCTGTTGATCCCATGGTGTCTCAGGACAGTATCACATAACCATCCCATGATGCCTCATCACAAGTAAAAATCCAACATAATAAACCAAGGACACTTACTCATAGATCCAGGCACCGTGGTAGTCTTCTTGTATTTTTAGCCATGGCCTCCTTCCTTCTAAAATCAATCTTTAAATTTATGCTAATGAGCCTGTAAGGCTAACCTAGCCACTCTGTGATCTGGTTTTAAAGATAGCTCAACTTTCTCACCCTGCCCCTGCTCCCTTAGGTGCAAAACAAAATAACACTCGCCTGTGCCAAGAAGTTCTGCTGAGGATCCTGATGAAGAGGAGACACTGTTCCTGCCGGCCCAAACCAAGCATTTACTGTGATATCCTCCTCATCCCCTTCTCCCAGGCAGCAATAATCTGGAATACCAATATCCTCCTTCAGCTCACGTATCTGTACCCAGGACAGAAGATAAAGTTATTTAGACTTGATGGATATTTCATAGAGGTTTTCCCATTTTATAAAACACTAGAATGTGCCATCACTTTGATTGTGGGGGATCCTCATGAGAATTTAGGGGCTGCATTACTATTACAGGGCTGTGGCCCCTTATAAGTTGCAGCACCCAACTTATAAGGTCCTACCCCCATCATCCATAATCAATGGGAAAGACACCTTTAAATCTATGAGAATATCCCTTTAAATAGTTTTACCCCATTACCTGATCAAAGAGTTGATGCTGAGCGAGGTATCCCCTCCGGGCCGGCTTATAAAAATTGATAAGACAATAAATTAGACCATAAATTACAGTGCAGGACATGTCAGTACAAACTGGGGTTTATGTAAGTGAGGTTTGTCATGTGCTACCTACCTGGTCCAGTATGTAATTATTGATAAATTCATTCACAGTCATCAGACTCTGAGACCATTCTGCATCAGTGTATCTGGATCCCAATTCCACGGGTACAGTGCGACATCCAGCCACCTTCTGTATATACTCAACACTGTTTGGGTACAAATACAACGAAAATAAACCGTATTATATTAAAAGGAAACCTGTCATCAGGTCTTACCCCTCTAAACTAGCAGACCCCACAGGTAGGTTATGAAATGTCCTTTCTAGAATTCCCTTTTTTTATGTGAACTCTCACCCATTTACCTATGTAAATTCTCCCCCAAAGTCAGACTGGACTCATCTCATGTGAAAATGAGGTGAGAAAAGCAAATAAAACCAAAGATGGGGGGTGTATGAAGTGAAACTGTCCCTGCAACCTCCAAACTTGACTCCTCTCATGTTAAATGAGGTGGGAAGAGTCATATTTGCCTGATTTTTTTTTTTTTTATAGGCAAACAGGTGAGATTTCACATAAAAGAGGGATATCTAGAAAGAATACCCTACCTCAGGGGGCTGCTAGTTTAGTGGTATAAAACCTGGTGACAGGTTCCCTTTAACAGATGTATCTGGTTTTAATATAATTCAGCTGGTCTGAGGGACCTGGAAGCAGTCCTACAAGGACACTCAGTCTCCGGGTCACATGATCTCCCCCTTCAAATAGCTAGAAAGTCATTGTATCATGTAACTGGGGGCTGGATTCATGCTGCGGTTCAGAAGAAATCCAGCCCCCTCAGTCACCATCAAGCTGTGTAGCAATATAAGGCACTATCTTACCTCCATTTCTTCATGCATGGCCAGTGATCAATCACCCCCTCCAGTATTACAGCTTTCTGGGGTATCAGATAATTGTCTCGGAAGTGTTCCAGCGAGGGGCAGCGCACAGTTGGAATTGCAGTCTCTGTACGCAGGACCGGTGTCTGCAGACAGGGTATTTTCTATACAAAATATAAAAATTCTTATTTTCTGCCAAATATGCATCAAATATAATCTCCGTAAAACGAATCACGCGCAGACGCCACTTCTGTAAGAGTAACTACCTCTGGGATCGCAGCATTTGGTTCTGTTTCCGCCTCATTTCCTTGAGGATCTCTCTGCCTCTTTTGTCTTTTTTGGCTCAGGGCTGCAGAAGGAGACAAATAGACATAACAAAGTGAAAGGTTTGTATTACAACAGATCAACATCATGAATACAATTCTGTCAGACAGATCCTACACTGAGCTCCTCACATTGCTTGTCTGTGCACTCTGTGACCTCCTTTCTTCTAAAATCAACTCCGTGCTGAAGATTCACAAGATGTTACACTCCCCCTCCTACTGTTTGCTGAAACTTCTTGTCCAGTGAGATTACATCAGGCAGAGGGAGGGGAAAGTGCGAGACTGTGCAACAGCCTCTAAAGCTAAAACACGAAGAGGCTCTGGTAACACACCCCAGGAGGCGTTTTGTGTCATTAGCATAATTTTAACAGTTGTTTTACAAAGGAGGCAGCCATGGATAACAAATATAAGAAGATAGTCACGGTGCCTGGATCTAGCCTGGAGTATGGTTTATCATGCTTGATTTTGGTGGAAGTTTACCTTTAATATCTTAAGCCCTTATGGCACACAGGAGCCCTCATCTATAAAATATTGGGAACTCCTAACCATTTTTATAATAAATCCATGCCTACAGCTGCACTTTATATTGGCTCCAAGAGACGGCATGTATATAGCACCCTGTATTCCTAGTATAAATTGTGGAAATTTCCTAATGTATACCTCTGATGTTATGGCTGAATGATGGACCTATGACATATATGTAGCATATACATAGCTAATAAAAGTACAGTACATTATTGGATTATTTCCACATCAATCATTGAGGATATACCTTCTGAACATTCGGGGGGCTCCACGTAGTCCTTGGTGAAGGGATCACTCAAAATTTGGATTATTCTACTTATCACATTGTTCATGATCTCGGCTCCCAGAAGCAATGACATGTCACACACTCGCAGAACTTCTTCCTTGTTAAATCCTGGACCCGAGCAGCTTCCAACCACCTTAAACAGGCAGCCGTAGGAATATGCAGTCCTCCAGTCCCGGGACACGTCTCTCCAGTTGCAGCCATTCAGTTTCTCCCAGCTGTAGTCCATCATCTGCTCCCCCAGCCGTCCACATCGCTCCAGGTTTGAGGTGTAGATACAGGCAGCCGCTTCCTTCATACATGTAACAATGGCTCCATCCACCTCTGGGCCCAGAACCCGAGGGAACTCCTCAACACTAGGAGGCAATATGGACCTGATCCGGGACCACATGGAGCTCTGCATCTCCCCATTACCTCATACTGGGAGCAGTTACATAATGGCTACAAAACACTGTGTACACCTGCAAAAGGAAACTTATTAATTGTATTGTGACTTGTTATAATGTATCAGAACAGTGCACTGAGAAAAGGTAAGTATAGAAAAGAGAATTAAAAGGGTTTAAGGGGTCTAAGGGTATGTTCACACGTACAATTATCTTAAGATAATTGGGGAAAACGGTAAAAAACGGATTCGTTTTTAAACAGACTGAAAACGCATGCTTAAAAACGGGTTCAAAACGCCACGTCTGACACCACCCTTAGTGTAATCAGTTGTAAATATGTTTACACAGCTGCTTACACTTAGGCTGCGGTCACACGTTGCGTTCTGAACCCGTTTTTAAGCAGTCCGTCAAAAAACGCATGCGTTTTTTGAAAATGCATCAGTTTTTGACTAGTTTTAATTAAGATAATTGGTAAAACCTGTCAATGCGTTTTTTGACGGACTGCTTAAAAAAGGGGCCAAAAACGGGTTCAAAACGTCACGTGTGCCTTACAGCAATGAATAAAAACGCTTTCAGTGTAGCCTTGTAACATTTAAAAGCGCATGCATTCTGACGCATTCAAAGCGCCACGTATGAACTTGTTAGAATAAAGCACCCATGTTTTTCAATCTCCGGACAACCCCTTTACGTTCGCAATGCGATGTTTATATGAAATATATATGTGCTCTCAGTGATTGGCTTCACTCCCATGGGTTACATGCACACTCCTGATGTTTGCCAGGCAAATTGTGCAAGTATCACAGCCTACACCACCGGCCGGGAACTCCCCTCCAGAATTAAAATAAGCAATAAAAATTGGGCGCAATCCCTTTCAATCTTGATTGCTTTTACCCCATTGAAATCTTGCTTACGGTTCGGCGCAGCTGTTTTGAGGAGAAACAGGGACTCCTTGTAACACTATATGAAATCCGGCCAGAGGGTGGTCCGACCATAGTCTATATATCTAAGGGCTGGTGCACATTATAGTGAGAATCACTATCTTTCATGGCGATTTCTCATGGCCCCTGTATGATTTATTAAGCGGCTGTATAAAAAAAACTTTATACTCACCTTCTTCCTAGTCCCCTCAAGTGAAGCTGCTGTAGTACACGCCGGCTTCACTGTGCAAGTAACGTAGATACGTCACATGTGCACTGAACACAGGGTGTTATTCCAGCTTGACTTGCGGCACAGGAACTTCAAATCTGAGTCGTATGTGCCTCATCGCACTCACATCTAGAATAAGTTTTTTTAATTTTTCTCCATGTTCAGCATTCATACAGATCAATTTGGAACTCTAAACCACTGGTCCATAAGGATATTAGGGTCCCAAAACGACCAGACAGTTCTTCTTTAATGGATCAGTGCCGTGTCTAGTTCCTAAGGACGTTGTTTTTCTTTTATATCTGTTCACCCACCAATCCAGCCATATGTCCGGGTCACAAGGGCCAAGAACAAACCTCGGGTCCGCTCATCTCTACTTTCTATGGCTCCGTACCCATGTTGTTTCAGCGGTTGGTGACCTTCTGACTTGTCACCTGATGGTTTTATTGCCTGGACTCTAATTTAATAAAAGGGTTGACACAAATAAAAATTATCTTATTTATGGAACAAGTTGTTTGCTGTCCCATAAACTGAGTAGCTGTGACCGGCCAGTCTTATGGAGACCCCTGCTTCCACGATCGCTGGGGGTCCTAGCATCTAGATGCGATAAGATAATCCCATATGATAAAGGATAACTTTTTATTCATGAGCTAACCCCTTTCAGCTCCATACCATCACTTCTGCCAGCAGACACCTATTTATGTGAATGGAACTAATACTCAGGTAATCAGGAGTCGCTCTGTATAGCAGCCCCAGAGTAACCCTTTAATTCCTGCACACAGATCCCATTACACAGAGCGCCAGGCTACATCTACTTTTCATAAATGCTGCAAAATTAAATCAGTGCCGCAGTTTTATGACATCATGGCTCTGGTGCAATGACGTCATCAAGTCCCCAGGTGACATAATCACATAGCACAACCTATAGTGTAGCTTTCTGTTCATAACCTGGGTGCACTGTGCATAGATGAACATTGGTAGCACAGGATATCAATTGCAACTACAACTCTCAACATGCACGGGAGAACTAGAGCATTCCGGGAGTTTACGTATACAGAATCGCTGCACCATATGAATAGACCCTGCTTCTTGCAGACCTCGTTCATCATAGTCATGCAGCTATACTACAGACAGCAGCCATTTACTAGCAGCCGGACATTGGAGCCCACATGTACCTGCACGCCCCTCCTGCATTCACGCTCTGGCGTCAGCCGATGACGTCACGCCCAGTCTGAACTGCGGTTGGCCGGGCACTCGCGGCTGCTGATTGGATAGAGCGCGTCAGCTGACACAGTGGGACGTCGTGTGCTCTGTGCAGCCTTCAGTGACTTCAGGCTTCCCGCCCTTGCATTGAAACTGTGTTTTCTGTCATAATTCACGTTTTTTTGGTTGAAAACGACATTAAAAAGATAAAATTATCAGTCAAAATTATAATAAAAGATAATACATCTCATATACAATACAGCCGTGGATGGCAAACCTAATAAGCTTTACTGACAGACATATTGGTTGATTCTCAACTTTTGACTGAAAAAAAAAGTAAATTAGTAATGTTTTTGTCCAGATGACGCTGAAAAATGTTTTAAAAGACAACAAAAAAAAATGGCAATGGTCGAAAAAAAAATAGTCTCCCCACAAAGAATACAAGCTAAAAAAAAGTACATAGGATTGATAGTCATCATCACCTGGCCCGGCTCCCGGCTCGCTTCCCTCCGCTTCTCAAGATTTAAAGGGCCAGCGCGCCATTAATTGGCGCTGGCCATATTGCCCAAATCTATGTAAGCCTGCCTCTTCCTGCAAGCCCTGCCGGATCTTTGTGCCTCACAGCCTGAGAGAAAGCTTTACTGCGATTAGCCTGCGTTCCTGAGTCTCCTGCGTTCCTGTGTCTCCTGCGTTCCTGTGTCTCCTGCGTACCTGTGTTCCTCCGTGCTGCTGTTCTGTGTTCCCGTACCCCCTGCTTGGACCTCCTGTTGCTGACCTCGGATTGAACCCTGACGTTGCATCTCTGCCGCCTGCCTTGACCCTGTGCCTGGACTTTGACCACGAGATTGATTGCCGTTCTTGTACGTCAACCTTGGCCGCCACTGCAGACAAGTCACGCCTGAGGAACGACCTGGTGGTATCACGCCGCAGCTTGTCTAACCCGCTTTGCGGCGGGCTCTGGTGAAAACCGGGTACCACTTAGACTCCGGTCCCAGGTAGTGGCTTGAGTCATCGTCTGCAGTGGTCCAGTGGATCCACAACCCGCAAGCCTGACACATATCAACACAGATAATAAATGAATGATGCCGTTTTTGCCTCATGGCAAATTATGCTAATTTTATAGCGTAAAATTATAATTGGCAGAATGTTTGCTTTCTTTTCTGCTGGTCAGGGTAAGCGTTAGAGGCTTGTGGAGGCCTAAAAACCATGTATGCTCCGCTATGGAAGGAAGGAAATATGCAAATATGTTTTGCTGGATCAGATAAAGGAAATATTGCCTCTTAGCTTTCTTGTAAGGCAACCCCATAACATCAAGCATGACTTAAAGGAAGGAATGACATGATGTGGCATAAAAGCATGATAGGGAACAGATTCCCAACTGTAGATAGTGCCGTTCTGATGTGTTTGCATCTCATCAGCACAGTGTAGGGAGCTGGTTTGGCTAGATGAAAGGTCTTAGATGCAGGTCATTGAAGAAACTAAACTGCTTAGGGAGAATATTCCATTAATCAGACGTGTGGATACCCCCCAACTCAAGGGGTTTTCTATGACACTACACTACACTGCACTACAGATTTAGGCAGAGGGCACTTAGGGTTGTAGAACCTAACAGGACATTGAGCTCGTGGAGTGATGGACATGGTTGTGCCAGGAAAGCATAGTGCCCACCGCAGGACTTTGGGCCGACAAGGTGTAATAGAGGTTATATGATGACAAGAGTTTTTGATATACCCCTGGCATAGCAACCAAGCAACATCGTGGTGCGTGTGTCAGCTGTAAAATACAGCAAACATGGTATTTATGCAGAGGGTTGTGAGTCCTCTACATGTCATGTAATAATACCTGATTTGTCAGAAAGAGGTTTGAGCTGCGGGTCAATTCCCGCTCAGTGTCTCCCAATTTACATTTTTTTAACTTCTAGGGTACCTCAATTCATCATTACCATCAGAAGCAGTCGATCATTGATCACCACTTGATCTTCACCTCCCCTGCACATTGCGAGTACCTGTGGTTACTCCATACTACAATTTGATCTCCTTTGATCTCTGTCAGTCTCGCATCACACTCGCTACACATGCTGCCTGGATCACATGGCCCGAACGCTGCAAACCGGGACTGAACTCAGCATGTCAGTTCAGTCCCGGTTTGCAGCGTTCGGGCTGTGCGATCCAGGCAGCATGCATTGCAAATGCGATGCAGGTTCATCGCATCACACTCACAAATGTGGAACCGGCCTTAGGGTACATTCCCATGGCCGCCTACTTACCCAGACCGGATCCCGGGTGAGCACACAGGGCCGGGAGATGAGTGAGCGCTCTTCACCTCTCCTCCCTCCATAGACAGACGAGCAGCCAACACCGTGTGCCCTCACCCGTAGCCATAGAAGTCTATGGGGGTTGTGATCTGGTCGCAAATCACCATGGGAGAGGGAGGTGCAGGGGCATGAGTAATTAGCAGCCTAGAGCTCCAGCCATCTTGCCCCCCCCCCCCCCCAAAAAAAGGGGGGTCAGTACACAGTCAAGTAAGGAAGGCTTTTCCCAGAGCTACAATCAGAGTTAGACCTCATGCAGACAGCCGTATGCTTGCAGGTACTGTATCAGGGACAGGGATTGAAATCTGAGCAGCCCTGCTACAAATACGGCCTCCATTCATGATCTGGCCGCAAATTATACGGTCGTCTGCATGGGACCTTACATTCTGAGAAAACATTTGCCTTGAACTACTTCCCTGGTCAACCCGTTTAAGTCTGGGGCGGGCTGTTTGCATTTGATGGTGATACAAGTGGTAGCAACTTCCTTCCCTCTAAATGTTTGAGTCTATGGGGGTTGTGATCTGGTCGCAAATCACCATGGGAGAGGGAGGTGCAGGGGCATGAGTAATTAGCAGCCTAGAGCTCCAGCCATCTTGCCCCCCCCCCCCCTAAATAAAGGTGGGTCAGTACACAGTCAAGTAAGGAAGGCTTTTCCCAGAGCTACAATCAGAGTTAGACCTCATGCAGACAGCCGTATGCTTGCAGGGACTGTATCAGGGACAGGCATTGAAAGCTGAGCAGCCCTGCTACAAATACGGCCTCCATTCATGATCTGGCCGCAAATTATGCGGTCGTCTGCATGGGACCTTCCATTCTGAGAAAACATTTGCCTTGAACTACTTCCCTGGTCAACCCCTTTAAGTCTGGGGCGGGTTGTTTGCATTTGATGTCGATACAAGTAGTAGCAACTTCCTTCCCTCTAAATGTTTGTCTATAATCTTGTGTATGAAGGTTTGCATGTTAAAAGACGTATCCTATAAATGGTCATAATCACATGCAGATGTAAGTTGAGATAGAAGCTTCAAACTTGTGAGGTCAAGATTAGTTTATAAACCCGCAAGATGTAAGATAGTGAATGTATGATTATTACACTTACTGTATTGCCGTAACCAGTCACAGTCGCATCCCACGGTCTGTCCTGGGTTGAATCTAAGGTATGGGAACCCGAATATATCTGTACTGTCCTTGTACTGAGGAGAAGGGAAAGTACTTCACGTATTAGTGCGATTGTGATTATGGGAACCCGAATATATCTGGGAATTCTGGATCTGTACCGTCCTTGTACTGAGGAGAAGGGAAACTACTTCATGTATTAGTGCGATTGTGATTATTTGAGAGGCACAGGACTCTATACTATTAAAGGGTCGGCTTCCAAGGATTTAGAAGCCGTGTATAACCACGGATACAGGGCTCGGAATTACAGAATCGAGGCAGAATATCCACCATGGACATTCAATATTTGCTCAAATTTGACCATAAATCCGCAGAAATAGTTAACATCAATTATGGACCCTGTGTTCCTGGCCTAAGGGAATCAGTTTCTGATTTATATTTGAGGGGAAATGGTTGGCCTTTTTCATCTTTTTAGTATGTTTTTGTATTTATTTTTGGTTCTTTTCATCTTAACCCCCTATCTCCGCACCTGTTTTTCATGTTAATGCCCAGGCCTTCCTTCAGTTTTTTTTTTCATCAACACCTGCTACAAGCTATAACTTTTTTATTTTCCGGTCATCACAGCTGTTTAGGGTCCACGCTATGGGGGCTGTATTTTTCGGGATGGAATATAGTTTTTAATAGCACAATTTAGGATTTTATATCTCCAATTGCTGAACTGTTATTAAATCATTGCGTAAATACCTTATATACTCGAGTATAAGCCTAGTTTTCAGCCTCGGCTTATACTTGGGTCGGCTTATACTCGAGTATATACGGGTATGTTTAAAAAAGAACACAAATCTGACATAGTTTTTTTTTATAAAACTCTCCTTCATTTGCTGTGGAAAAAATAACATATAGGGGGACATTTACTTACCCGGCCGCTGGAGATCCCCAATTGCATTGCATTATACTGTCAGTTTCTCAATATACAGTCAGTTTTTCATTATACAGCCACAGGCAGCCCTCGTTTGCCGATGGGTGGCAGAGGAAGCTCGTTCCCCCTGCTCCCTCTTAGACACTGCAGTCCATATTAGACTGCAGTGTCCAAGGGGGTTAAAAAATACCGTTTATGACCGCTGTAAAAACAGACAGTCTCCCACACACTGTAATAAAAGTGCAGTATATTTACAATATACTATGTAATATATTATGTTAGTGATTATGTTGGTTATCATCAAAAGACCTAAAAAAGGAAAAATAAAGAGGTTAACAAAAATGTTTCTAAAATAAACTGTTAAACCAATACTTTTTCGATTTTGCGTTTCCTTTTCTTAATCTCCTCCTACAAATATCAATGATTTTTTAAAAAATTTCTGTGTATGGAGCTCAATTTTCTATGTAACATATTGTACTTCATAGTGAGGTCATTTAATATATAATGTTGTGTACTGGGAGACAGGAAAAAAAATTCCAATTGCAGGGAAATTGACAAAATAACATATTTACACCAGTTTCTTCTGGGCTCTGTTTTTAAAGTTTTAACTGTTTGCAGACCAATTGACACGTCTCCTTTATTCGGTTGGTTATTAGGTTATTAGGAAACCAAACTTATGCAGGTTTTATTACGTTTAAATAAATAGATTTTTAAAAATCTTCACAATCGCCATATTGTGACATCAATAACTTTTTTGCTTGGTAAGTTGTGATTTTTTTTTTTGCGGGATAAGCTGAATTTTTGGGGTTGTATGACTCTTTTGATCACTTTTTGTGACAATTTCTGTTGCACAATGACAAAAAAGTGTTGATTCAAACATTTAAGCGCTATTTTCCTTTACAGGGAATAATGTTTTATGGCATGGGACGATACCTAACATTTTCATGATTCTTTTGTTTATTTTATCAGTTCTATGGTAAGGGGGGTGATTTTAACTTTTATTTTTACCGTATGTAGATGCCCTACAGTACTTTAACCCAAGGGTGTCTCTGCTATCATGGGCCCTAATTTAGGGGTCTGGAGTATTGAACCCTCACAATATGCAGTACGTAGGATCACAAGGTCCTCCTAATCCTCTCTGGCTTTTGGCCATACTGATAGCTGATCTGTAAGTCTTATAGAAGTCATAATACATAGTATAGAGGTAATATGTCACACAGTGAGCAATAAAATAGAATGTCAAGTCTTTTGGATGGCGAGAAGCAAAGAATTAGAACACAAAAGTTAAAAATGTAGTCAGCGACAATGCATGAAACTTTGTATTACTACATTTTCAAGCTGCTTCTTTTATGTCTTCTTTCATGTTCTGCAGTTCCCGACCATGAACAAAAAATTTTTTGAGAACTTATGTTTTCTGGTCTGGGACATGTACACTTCCCCAGGGCTGAGAGCTTTATCTCCTAGCACAAGCCACCCCACCGCCATCCAGTACTCCAGCTTTGTGCTCTCCATAGTCTCCTGTATCATCGGATTGGCCGCTAACCTTATCATCATCCTCGTCACTGGATTCCTGATGAAGAAGAACAAATATAAAATCTGGTTCCTGAACTTGGCTCTGGCAGATTTCTCCTTCCTTCTCTTTCTACCACTTCATGTCGTGTCGGTAATAAGAGGAAATTGGCCGTATGGGTCCACCATCTGCAAATTATACAACTTCCTCACCCTCATGAATATGTATTCCAGTATTTACATCCTCACAGCGCTGAATATTGATCGTGCCTTGTCTGTAGCTAAACCAGTCTGGCACCGGAGGTTTCATTCCCAGAGATTTTGCTGGTGTATGTGTGCGGTCATCAGGGTATCATCCGCCATGTGTAGTGTTCCAGCCATCATCTACAGTGATGTAAAAACAGGAAAAATCTGCACTCTTTCCTCCGTCGACTTTACCTTTTTTGCTAATAGATTTAGAAATGCATTTGTTTTTGACAGTGAGTATGTTAGTTTGTTGCTGCGGGAAATATGTAGTAATATCACAGGTAACGTTAAAATCTCTGATGTTAAAGGTTGGGAAAAAGTGACATTTACACATGTCTTGTAGTCCCACTCGTGGTGGTCGGTTATGTCATCCCGCTGTGTGTTATCCTATTCTCCAATATCATCATTACTCGTCATGTGAAGAAAACTAAGGCTGCGGCATCATCCAGAGTGTACAGAGTGGTGATTGTATCCATTCTGAGCTTCTTCTGCACCAGGACTCCATATGTTTTAGCTTTTATCACTTTCTTGGTGTCTATTTCCATTGAGAAGTTTACAAGAATCTTTAAACTATCTATCCCTCTGCCGCTGTTATTCAGCATAGCCACAATTAACTGTCTTCTAAATCCACTAGTTTATGTACAAGTAGGAAAGCAAGTAAGGAGTGAAATTATATTATTTCTTAGGAACGGGATAGTCCTGGATTTTAGGTGCTGTCCCACTGTCCCAGGAGGCAGGTAATTTACTCCAAGCTCACCTTTGTCTGTGTCCTGAGTGTACATTTAACTCCTTATCGACGTACGTAAGTCGAAAATACCAGTCCTCAAAATCATAGCATTGAAGACGTCATCTCATCTCCCAAAACTTCACACCACACACAGCCACATAAAGAATTTTTTAAAAGATTTTTGTAAATGAATGAAAACATTATAAATCCAATATAAATTTGGTGTCCCTGTTATCGCACGGACTCAAAGAATATAGTAGACATGTCAAGTAAAAATTATTATCATACCTATTGGCTGTTTTCATTCCCTTCAAGCTTGTTTTTGGATGGTGACAGTAGTGGATTATTATACAGGCAGTTTGAGTGGTAGCCCTGGACTCAAACCTTTGAGGAGGCCCATGGCCATCCAAACCACCCACCAAATTTTATACTGAGAAGGACCTTCACCCAAGAAATCCTCATACATCTGTTCCTGTTCATCAATACACTTGTACACCATTGCCGGACCTTTGAATGATCTACATAGGTCCTGAAACTGCAGATTAAAAGCAGCAGAAGGGACACATCTTCCATTCCCCAAGAAGCTGATTCTAGTACCAGATATAGGAAGTGATTCCAGACTTGTAAGACCCATGGTGGTCTTAAACGGACTCTGGATGGTGACCCCAAATTTCACATGTTGAATTGAGTAAAGCTGAATCCAACATATTTCCATAATTATGTATCGATGTTAAATGAGATACAGAATCTTAAAACTTGTGAGGTCAAGCAGATAAGGGAAGTTACAATAAGTCTATAAACCCGCACTTTGTGAAACACTTTGTGAATGTAGGATTATAACTTGACACTTATTGTATTGTCGTTACCAGTCACAGTAGGATCTCAATGTTTGTCGGGGCATGAAAATAAGGTATGGAAACAATAATTATCTGGGAATTCTGGGATTGTTCTGTCTTTAATTAATTGATAAATTTTTGGGTAAATTTTGTGTCACTTGTAATTCCTTTGATAAGGCTAAAACCATTAAAATGATAAAACATATAGAGAATTGTATATTGTATTCATATATTTTGCTGAGATATAAATTAGTCGTATCCACAATGATTTGGGTGATAGATGTTGGTATAACCTAATTCCACAAAGCTTAGAGCATTATTTGACTTTATACAATTTGCCAACAATATAAGTGTACTTTATGATACGGATTTAGAAGTAATTGAGTCTCCTAGTTCTTTGCCACGAGAACTATGTAGTAATATCACAGATGATGTAGAACCCGATGACTTTATATCATGGGATAAAGTGTAGAGATGAGCAAGCATTAAAATGCTCGGGTACTCGTTATTCGAGACAAACTTTTCCCGAGTGCTCGAGTGCTCGTCTCGAATAACGAGCCCCATTGAAGTCAATGGGAGACTCGAGCATTTTTCAAGGGGACCAAGGCTCTGCACAGGGAAGCTTGGCCAAACACCTGGGAACCTCAGAAAAGGATGGAAACACCACGGAAATGGACAGGAAACAGCAGGGGCAGCATGCATGGATGCCTCTGAGGCTGCTTAATCGCACCATTATGCAAAAATTATGGGCAACAGCATGTCCATGACAGAGTGACCGAATGAGGCTAGATAGCATGTAAAACATCCAATAATTGACCCTGACACTATAGGGGACGGCATGCAGAGGCAGCAGCAGCAGTGGCAGGCTAGAGAGTGTCATGGCGACATACCCTAAATGGACTCAGGTTTCACCAAAGGAGGTGAAATGATTTCCTATGTGAACAAAAGGTTGACGGTATATTTAGTCGATAACACAGCATGGTGGCGACATAGTGACCAAGTTCCATAACGTATCTGGTGAAACACCCTAAAAATGAGCCTGACACAGCTCTTTTGATAAGGGGACAACATGTGGAGGCAGCCATGGAGACGACTTCCATGATTAAGAGCGACAGTGTGGGGCATTCATATTGCGCTGCTATGATTGCAACTTCAGGTCTCCAGCATGGCGGCGACAGATGGGCCGAGTTCCACTATGTATCTGGTGAAACACCTGAAAATTCTGCCTGACACAGCTCGTTTGATAAGGGGATGATGTGCTGCATATCCTCTCGTGCTCCAGCGTCTGGGGTATAGAGAGTTGAAATGAGACATTGGTGGACGCTGTGGAGGATCGTGGAGGCAAAATGGACAGAAAACAGCAGGGGCAGCATGCATGGATGCCTCTGAGGCTGCCTAATCTTGGGATGGAGCTGGCGGTCCACTGCCATGCGAGATTTCGCCTGTCCAAGCCCCTGTCTCTCGGCTCCTCCCCACCCAAAATGGGCCTGGGGGCCAGAAGCGTTTACTTTGAAAAAATTATAATTTTCAAAGCAGGCCGGGTCGTTTGAATATTTCACCTAGGAATAATGGAATAGCATAGTGGTTCTATTTTTAATTGTTTTTACGGAAATGGTTCCATGATTAAGAGCGACAGTATGGGGCATCCATATTGCGCTGCTATGATTGCAACTTCAGGTCTCCAGCATGGCGGCGGGCAGCATCTCCAGGCTAAGCAGTTTGGAGATGTGGACGTTGAGGGCTTGGGCGTGTGGGTGGATTGCACTGTACTTCCTCTTGCGCTCCAGCGTATGGGGTATGCAGAGCTGAATGCTGCACATGGAGACATTGGTGGATGCTGTGGAGGATCGTGGAGGCGAAGGCGTGGTTTTCGCACGGGAGGTGTTTGGGCCGGGGTCCTGGGAAGGGGGCTGACTGGCAGAGGCAGCAGGTGACACAGGGGAAGGAGCAGTGGTGTGCCCGGCCGGAGGTGAACGGTGTTAGTTCCATTGAGTGGGGTATTTAGCATTCATATGCCTGCGCATACTGGTGGTGGTTAAGCTGGTAGTGGTGGAACCCCTGCTGATCCTGGTGTGGCACAGGTTGCACACTACAATCCGGTAAAGAACCTCCAGACTTCCGAAAATCTAGCCCTCGCCACGGGAGCTTCACTACGTGAAATATTTGGCGCTGATGCGCCAGCTCTGGCCCTGCCTCTCCGTCTGGCCCCACCACTGCCTCTTCCATCCTGTTCTCGTCGAGGACTCGCCTCCGTCTCAGAAACACTGTGTTCACCCAGCCTATCAACCCAGCTTGGGTCTGTCACCTCATCATCCTCCGATCCCTCAGTCTGCTCCCCCCTCGGACTTCCTGCCCTGACAACAACTTCACCACTGTCTGACAACCGTGTCTGTTCATTGTCCGACACCTCTTTACACACTTCTTCCACTACGTCAACAATGTCATCATCACCCATAGACTGCGACCTGGGCATCGGAAAAGAGCTCAGCAGCAAGCGGACAAGTGGTTTGTGACTGTGGGAAGGGTCCATAAAACAGTTCCTCAGAGTATGCCGGTTCAAATGCCAAATTTTCCTGGGAGGGGGCAGACTGGGGGGAAGGAGGCTGAGGTGGAGGAGTTTTTTTTGTGTTTTTTTGTGTTTTTGTTTTTTTAACAAAACAATGCTATCCTATTGCTATGGCTAGTTTCTAGCCTACACTGACACCACACAACTGGATTTTGTGCTGTGCCTGATGACCTTGAGTTATATAAAAAAAAAAGTAAAAAAAAAAAAAAAGCAGACTGTGCCTAATTCAATCAAACGCCTAATAAATTGTCCCACTTAGGTGTTTGAGATGGATATGTGTGTTACTAAGAGCTAAACAGAACGTTCGCAAGACTCCCTGCAAGTTCGTCACAATATGGTACTAGCTGAACTACTAGTGCCAGCAAGGCCAGCCACAAGCAAATCAACCAAAAATAAAATATATAACGCTATTGTAGCCCTAAGAAGGCCTGTTGGGTTCTTGTATGGCTAGTTTCTAGCCTACACTGACAGCACACAACTGGATTTTGTGCTGTGTCTGATTACTTTGAGTTATAAAAAAAAAGAAAAGTAAAAAAAAAAAGAAAAAGCAGACTGTGCCTAATTCAATTAAACCCCTAATAAATTGTCCCACTTAGGTGTTTGAGATGGATATGTGTGTAACTAAGAGCTAAATAGAACGTTCGCAAGTCTCCCTGCAAATTCCTCACAATATGGTACTAGCTGCACTACTAGTGCCAGCAAGGCCAGCCACAAGCAAACAAAAAAAAAATAAAATATAACGCTATTCTAGCCCTAACAAGGGCTGTTGGGTTCTTGTAGACTCACTCCTGCTCACAGTAAGCTAATATAACAGCCTAACGCTATCCCTGCAGCTGCAGCAACTCTCTCCCTAACATCATCCAGATAGAGAATGATGCGAGAAGCGCGGGCAGGGGTTAGTCTATTCCAGGGTCACCTGATCAGGCCAGCCAACCACTGCTATTGACGTGTAAGTGTACCACATCATGCTGGGTGGAGTGCAGATTCTCCTGGCTTATGATTGGCTCTGTTTTTGGCCGCCAAAAATCAAAACGGCGGGAGATGCCATTTTCTTGAGCTGGCGAAGTATTCATCCGAGCAACGAAGGTTTGTCCACTTTCAGCAAATACTTGATATGGGTTGTGTAATGAAAAGTAAAACAATTTTCCAATATACTTTCTGTATCAATTCCTTTCAGTTTTCTAGATCTCTGCTCTATATCCTGTATTTGTCAGTGTATACATAAATATGACTGCATATATGTGACACTGTCAATTTAATTGGTTGCTGAAATTCCATATGAGTTTATTTAGATGGGAATATTAAGAGGAGATGAAAGACCACAATATTGTCAGGATTTGGACCAGCATACTTTGGACTTACTAGTCGGTTCTCTACCGTTGTGCTATGTAGCCTGAGTGTTTTATATCTGTCTCCTTGTCGCTGGTGTTTCTGCATTACATGCTGGTGTTTTTAGTTCTCAGCTATGTTAATTTGTATTATCCTATCAGGAGTGGCCATGCTCCATTTAAGGCTGGTTATATCATTCAGTATTTACAAGGTATTGTTGTATCTGCAACTTATCCAGAGCTCTGTTCTGTTGGAATATCTATACTTTCTAGTAGCGTATTTTTTTGACTGTGGTGAGAGATTCTGTGCAGTTTGTTTGTTCTCTTATCTATTCTCACCAGTTTCCTGTCTGTTCCCCTTTGTCTGTGTTTATTTAATAGTGAGTGTTTTGTGGACCTGCTCTGGTTGTTATCCACTATCCCTGTCCTCTCTGTTTCTCTCCTTCCTGTATTCAGCCTCAGTTGTCTGTTTGTGTGCATGCTGGGATTGCTAGTTTGCCAAGTTTTTCTTGCAGAAATCATTTTGTTAGGGGAGTCTAAGGCCCCTTCCACACTTGCGTTGCAGATCACGTCAGAGTCTGATCAGGGTGCGATCAGGGTTTGGTCAGTGAAAAACGCACATTTTGCATCAGAGTGCAATCAGTTTTCAGTCAGAGTTTGTTCAGTGTCTCAGTATTTCACGCACGTTTTTGATGCAATTTCAATGCAATTTCAATGCATTTTTCACGTGCAGAAAATGCATGAAAAACGCATTGCACTTGCATTGCACTTGCAAGTGTCTCAGAGTGCAATGTGTTTTTGATGCGTCTCCATAGACTTGTATGGTGCGTTTTTCACGCGTGTGACTTGCAAAAGTAGAGCATGTCGAGATTTAAACACGCGTTAAAAAAACCGCGCGTGTAAATAATGCAAGTCTGAAAAGACACATTGGTTACAATGGGCCAGAGTGCAATGCAAGTTCTGCGCGTCAAAAGCACGCGCAGAAAACGCGCGTGAAAAATGCAAGTGTGAAAGGGGCCTAAATTTAGTATTCTAGACCGCACAAAGTTTGGTACTCTTCGTGTTCAGAAAGTGAGTTTGTCAGGCCCAGAACTAGCCCGGGTAAGCTAATCATCACCTGCAGGTAGGGACTACCTCAGCCTTAGAGTATAGGATCATTTTTCCTTCCCCGTTTCCCTAGTTTTTGCTGCTCTCATTATACAGTTTTCTGCTTCCTAATAAACCATGACAAATATGAGGAGGAGACGAGAGTGCACAATATGAGTGGGAGACTGAGGGCCACAATATGAGGGGGAAATGAGGTGCCACAATATGAAAGGGAGATGAGATCGGCCACAATATGAAGGGGATATATAACAGTGTTTTCCTATCATTAATACTGATGGACCCCAAATTAATTTCACTGCTGGGCCCTAGGCCCCAAATAGAAATGTATAATTCTATAATATTAAATTAGGTTTATCTATAAAAAGATGTTTTGTTTATTTTTGCAGTCTCCTTATAATAAATTATTCCAAAATATCCTTCTGCCAACACATAACAATCCAAAGAGCATGATAGAGGTTGTGTGATATCACAAGTTCTTCCATGATCTATAAACCGTACCTTTTAAAATTAAAGCATAACTAAAACTGTAAAGCAACATTTATTTTGTATACAGAAATGAATTGAGTTTAACATACACCTCATGAAGTAAAATAACTTCTAGGTGCTTTTTACTGCTCTTCTCTCTCCTGCAGTGAGCAGTGTATCTAAATAGCAGAAAGATATGGTACGGGGCTAAAGAAGAACTCTACGGTACCTAGAAAGCATTTCCATTATTATTATTCAGCTCTGTAAGAAGATTAGTCTATCCAGAGACTTTCTGTAAAGACATTGTAATCATCAGGTTCCTTGTCTGATTAGCTGTCAGTGTCAAAAACTGCTTAAATAAGGATAAAAAAAGGCAGGGAAAAGAACAACACAGTGAAATATTTAGTGTATGTTACATTGTTTTATTATCATCTGCAATATTGCTATTTAAAAAAAAAACATTTACTTATACTCTAAGTGATATTGTATTCTTAACTTTTTTTGTAGATTACCAAAATTAATGTTTATTTAAATCATTTTAATATAATTAATGTTATAATAACTTTTTACAGGGTACGGAAATGGAAGCACAGAAACCACAGCAAGTACAACTGATGTGATTTCAAATTCATCTGAAGTAACAATAATTTCCAGTAGTTTGACATTCTCGCTGACAGGCAGCACTTCAGACTTAATATATACTACTGCCTCAACATCATTATCAGTTACATTGTCCACAAACTCACCTTCATCTCTTACTACTGCACCTACTCTGGACAGTACATTCTCATCATTAGTTACCGGGTTTTCCGATCAACACGAACTGTACATACATAAGGGCAATCTCCAAATGAAACCTATATTGATATAGTTAGGAATAATAAGATCAAGAGCCCTAGGGTAGGGCTTGCATTGGTTTAGAGTTTCCCACTGTCTGTTATCCTAAAAAGTGATTGCACACCGATTTGATTATTACATCAAAATCTGACTCTATTCTGCTCATTGGCATATGATGGTGAAGGCAATTTATATACCATAATAGGTAAATTAAGATTAAGGAGGAAATGTTTTTGAAGAATATTTCAATCCCGACCTGAGGGTGCTGTTAGTTTAGTGGTGCAAAAGCGGGGGGGACAGTGTCCCTTTAATTTGGCAAAAGCCATAATCTACTATTAGCCGTCATCACATGCAGATGTTAGATAGGGTAGCAGAAGAAGTCAAGCAGTTAAAGGAAGTTACGATAACCCCGCTATGAGAGATACTGAATGTAGGACCATTGTGTGACACTTATTGTATTGTAACCAGTCACAGTCGGACCCCCAGCTCTATCCTAAAATAAGAATAAGGTATGGAAAACTTTGTCCTTACATTGTTGTTAGGGTAATGTGTAAATTTTTGGGTCACATGTAATTCCATTGATGGACCGATGGAAGGAAAATATATGCAGAGAATAGACAAATATATTGAAATACTTGATGGGGGCGGTAGATGTTGATGTAACTTAAAGCTACTGAGCCCCAATGTAACATGTGTACCAGGCCCAGCAAATATGTGATATTATGTATAGTGCTGGGCGGGGTTACTGCATTGTAATATTATTTTTTCATTTTATTCAGGTTTGTGTCTTTACTTTTTGCCCTGCAGTTCCTAACCATGGACCAAACAATATTTGAGAAGTTGTGTTACCTGGTCTTGGACATGTACTCTTCTCCAGGGCTGAGAGCCTTATCTCCTAGCACAAGCCACCCCTCCGCCCTCCAGTACTCCAGCTTTGTGCTCTCCATAGTCTCCTGTATCATCGGATTGGCTGCTAACCTTATTGTCATCCTCGTCACTGGATTCCTGATGAAGAAGAACAAATATAAAATCTGGTTCCTGAACTTGGCTCTGGCAGATTTCTCCTTCCTTCTCTTTCTACCACTTCATGCCGTGTCGGTAATAAGAGGAAGTTGGCCGTATGGGTCCGCCATGTGCAAATTATACAACTTTCTCACCTTTGTGAATATGTATTCCAGTATTTACATCCTCACAGCGCTGAATATTGATCGCACTGTATCTGTAGCAAAACCGGTCTGGCATCTGAGATTTCATTCCCTCAAGTTTTGCCGCTGTATGTGTGCGGTCATCTGGGTATCATCCGCAATTTGTAGCGTTCCAGCCATCATCTACAGTGACTTAGATGATGATGCCGTATGCACTCTTTCCCCCTTTGACTTTACACAATTTGCCAACATGATAAGTGGCCTTTTTGAAATGGATTTAGAAGTAATTGAGTTTCTTAGTTTTTTGCCACGAGAACTATGTAGTAATATCACAGATGATGTAGAACCCGATGACTTTACATCATGGGATGAAGTGACATTTACAACGATACGTCTTGTAGTCCCACTCGTGGTGGTCGGTTATGTCATCCCGCTGTGTGTTATCCTATTCTCCAATATCATCATTACTCGTCATGTGAAGAAAACTAAGGCTGCAGCATCATCCAGACTGAGTGGTGATTGTATCCATTCTGAGTTTCTTCTGCACCAGGACTCCATATGTTTTAGCTTATATCACTTTCTTGGTGTCTATTTGCACTCAGAAGTTCATGTACATCTTTAGACTGTCTATCACTCTGCTGCTGTTATTCAGCATAGCCGCTGCTGTGTCCTAAATCCTCTGGTATATGTGCTAGTAGGAAAGCAAGTAAGGAGTGAAATGATAGCTTTTTTAAGGAACAATTTCAGATATGTGAATGAGAGGGAGAAGAGAGAAGGAGAAGAGAGAAAAATAGATGAACAAGAGACTACCTTTATTAATCCGATGCTTCTATGACTTTCCAGTTCCTACTAAGGGTAGTATTAGAACAATGCCCCAATCTTAAAACCGTATATTTATGAAAATGTATACATGATGTGTGTCCACGTCTTATTTTATTTTTATGTGTTCCATATAATATGTAAAGCCCTACTGAATTTGATGAATATAAATGAAGATTATTATTATTAAACATGTTGGCTATTTTCATTCCCTTCAAGCTTGTCTTTGGATGATGACACCAAATTTCACATTTTGAATTGAGAAAAGATGAATCCTACAAATGACCACATTCACATATCAATGTTAGATGAGATAGCAGAAGCTTAAAACTTGTGAGGTCAAGCAGTTAAGGGAAGTTACAATAAGTCTGTAAAGTTTGTGAAACACTTTATGAAAGTAGCATTATAACTTGACACATTGGGGCTCATTTACTAAGGGCTCCGCGGCCGCACTTTCGTCGGGTTTTCCGATCAACACGAACTGTACATACATAAGGGCAATCTCCAAATGAAACCTATATTGATATAGTTAGGAATAATAAGATCAAGAGCCCTAGGGTAGGGCTTGCATTGGTTTAGAGTTTCCCACTGTCTGTTATCCTAAAAAGTGATTGCACACCGATTTGATTATTACATCAAAATCTGACTCTATTCTGCTCATTGGCATATGATGGTGAAGGCAATTTATATACCATAATAGGTAAATTAAGATTAAGGAGGAAATGTTTTTGAAGAATATTTCAATCCCGACCTGAGGGTGCTGTTAGTTTAGTGGTGCAAAAGCGGGGGGGACAGTGTCCCTTTAATTTGGCAAAAGCCATAATCTACTATTAGCCGTCATCACATGCAGATGTTAGATAGGGTAGCAGAAGAAGTCAAGCAGTTAAAGGAAGTTACGATAACCCCGCTATGAGAGATACTGAATGTAGGACCATTGTGTGACACTTATTGTATTGTAACCAGTCACAGTCGGACCCCCAGCTCTATCCTAAAATAAGAATAAGGTATGGAAAACTTTGTCCTTACATTGTTGTTAGGGTAATGTGTAAATTTTTGGGTCACATGTAATTCCATTGATGGACCGATGGAAGGAAAATATATGCAGAGAATAGACAAATATATTGAAATACTTGATGGGGGCGGTAGATGTTGATGTAACTTAAAGCTACTGAGCCCCAATGTAACATGTGTACCAGGCCCAGCAAATATGTGATATTATGTATAGTGCTGGGCGGGGTTACTGCATTGTAATATTATTTTTTCATTTTATTCAGGTTTGTGTCTTTACTTTTTGCCCTGCAGTTCCTAACCATGGACCAAACAATATTTGAGAAGTTGTGTTACCTGGTCTTGGACATGTACTCTTCTCCAGGGCTGAGAGCCTTATCTCCTAGCACAAGCCACCCCTCCGCCCTCCAGTTCTCCAGCTTTGTGCTCTCCATAGTGACCTGTATCATCGGATTGGCTGCTAACCTTATCGTCATCCTCGTCACTGGATTCCTGATGAAGAAGAACAAATATAAAATCTGGTTCCTGAACTTGGCTCTGGCAGATTTCTCCTTCCTTCTCTTTCTACCACTTCATGCCGTGTCAGTAATAAGAGGAAGTTGGCCGTATGGATCCACCATGTGCAAATTATACAACTTCCTCACCTTTGTGAATATGTATTCCAGTATTTATATCCTCACAATGCTGAATATTGATCGCACTGTATCTGTAGCAAAACCGGTTTGGCATCTGAGATTTCATTCCCTCAAGTTTTGCCGCTGTATGTGTGCGGTCATCTGGGTATCATCCGCAATTTGTAGCGTTCCAGCCATCATCTACAGTGACTTAGATGATGATGCCGTATGCACTCTTTCCCCCTTTGACTTTACACAATTTGCCAACATGATAAGTGGCCTTTTTGAAATTTCTTCTTCTTGTTCCCTCTTCGGTCTCTCTTTTCTCATACCCATAATATATTAAAATGTCTTCACTTAAAAGGGTATCATGTTACTCCAGTACTTGATTTCAACTAGCAATATATACCAAGCGGATTTAGGACAGCTTCGTGGCGGGGCTATTGCTATAACCAACGGAAGCGATAGACAGTCTAAATGTACATGACTTCGGAGTGCAAAATACGCAACCAAGAAAGTGATATAAGTCAAACATATGGAGTCCTGGGCAGAAGAAACTAGAATGGTACAATCACCACTTCGTACACGCTGGATGAGGCGCACAGCCTTAGTTTTTCTTCACATGACGAGTTATGCTGATATTGGAGAATAGGACATTAAACAGCGGGATGACATAACCGACCACACGATGGACTACAAGACGTATCGTGTAAATGTCCATCATCCCATGATGTAAAATTCATCGGGTTCTACTTCATCGTGTGATATTACTACATAGTTCTCGTGGCAAAAAACTAAGGAAACTCAATACTTCTAAACCAGGAAAATTGCTCAGCAGCAACCGGACAAGTGGTTTGTGACTGTGGGAAGGGTCCATAAAACAGTTCCTCAGAGTATGCCGGTTCAAATGCCAAATTTTCCTGGGAGGGGGAAGACTGGGGGGGAGGAGGCTGAGGTGCAGGAGCTGGAGGAGTGGCGACTACCACTTCATGCCGTGTCGGAAATAAGAGGAAATTGGCCGTATGGATCCACCATCTGCAAATTATACAACTTTCTCACCCTCATGAATATGTATTCCAGTATCAACAGCCTTCTTAATCCAATGGTTTATGTACTTGTGGGAAAGCAGGTAAGAGGTGAAATAAGGGGATTTTTACAAAAAATAAGATCTTGAGAAAATATTTATCTATAGCATTTTTCAGAACTGATTCATCCGTCCTTTCAATTTGCAAATATTGAAATTAACCTAAAGGGGTTGTCCAGATTTCAAATTTTTTAAAGGAAATCTGCCATCAAACTCCATCATGATAAACCAGGGACACTTACTCCTAGATCCAGGCACCGTGACTGTGGTAATCTTCCTATATTTGCTATCCATGGCCTCTTTCCTTTTAAAATAAAATTTTAAAACTATGCTATTAAGTCTCAGATCTCATCCTATCATCCTATCACTTGTATGTTCCTACTTTATGCAATCTAATATATCTATTTCATGATCAGTGATTGCAAATAAAGCTACTTCCTTACATTATGGGGCAGATTTATCAAGCAGTCTGAAAGTCAGAATATGTCCAGTTGCCCATGGCAACCAATCACAGCTCAGCTTTTATTTCACCAGTGCTCATGAATATTTTAAAGGGGAGCTGTGATTGGTTGCCATGGGCAATTGGAAATATTCTGACTTTCAGACTGCTTGATAAATCTGCCCCTATGTGTCCCAAGCCCTGTATAGAGGGTGAGTAACGTTTAACAGGGGGCGCTAGAGGCAGCACTTTTGTTTGTCAGCACTATTCAAGTAAGAGAGGAGGAGTTTTCTTACTATAAGATGAGGATGGCATTGATTAAACGGAGATAAGCACACCGGAAGTGTCTAAACTGATATAATAGTGGGTTTTTAATCAGCTAGACATGATTTTCCAATGAGCCATGTAATATTTAGATACACAAATCTCTCTATATGTATTTTGCAATAAAATAATCAGCCTTTCACTAGAAATCACAACAGCCTTCTTAATCCAATGGTTTATGTACTTGTGGGAAAGCAGGCAAGAGGTGAAATAAGGGGATTTTTACAAAAAATAAGAGCTTGAGAAAATATTTATCTATAGCATTTTTCAGAATTGATTCATCCCTAAAGGAAATCTGCCATCAAAATCCATCATGATAAACCAGGGACACTTACTCCTAGATCCAGGCACCGTGACTGTGGTAATCTTCCTATATTTGCTATCTATGGCCTCCTTCTTTTTAAAATAAACTTTTAAAACTATTCTAATAAGTCTCAAATCTCAACCTATCATCCTATCACTTGTATGTTCCCACTTTATGCAAACTAATACGTCTGTTTCATGATCAGTGATTGCAAATAAAGCTACTTCCTTATATCATGTGTCCCAAGACCTGTATAGAGGGTGAGTAATGTTCAACAGGGGGCGCTAGAGGCAGCACTTTTGTTTGTCAGCACTATTCAAGTAAGAGAGGAGGAGTTTTCTTACTATAAGATGAGGATGGCGTTGATTAAATGGAGATAAGCACACAGGAAGCGTCTAAACTGATATAATAGTGTTTTTTTTAAAATCATATAGACATGATTTCCCAATGAGCCATGTAATATTTAGATACAGAAATCTCTGTATGTTTTTTTTTTTTTAATTTTGTGATAAAATGATCAGCTTATCACATTGATACCGCCACTGATCATGTGCCAGTCCTGTTCTCTCTGTTTCCTGTTGTAAGGTTATGGACAAGTCCCAGATACATTGATATAGACACAGAGCTGAAAATGTTTCATCTGTGCTTCCTCACCTTAGCTGTAAGCTCTCTGTATCAGTCTGTCTGTCTGTCCTCCACCCTCCTCCCCTAGTTTTTGGATCATCCATATGAAATTCCTTCTATGATCTCTGTTTAGCTCAAAGTTTCCTTTGATGGCAACAAGAGCACCCAGCAGCCTTTCCCAGTGCAGGCCCAAATTAGGAAATTCTGCTATAAACTATAACATTACAAAGGCTGTGAAACAGTTACATCCTAAGGTCTGTCAAGCATGGAAATAAGGTATGGAAACCGGAGACTAGTGGGGAATATAGAGAGAAATGTACAATGTATTGTAAATTTTTGGTAACTGTTTTCTATGATAGTGGTTTAAGATGAGCATAGGGGTTGTGGGGGGGTCTGACTTTGGGCACCCCTATACATTAGCTATCTGAACAGAGTGTGGCCATTGTGTATATTGTGTATATTGATCTAGCATGTACAAGTTATACAACTTGCCTTGTCTGTAATTAAACCAATATGGTCAACAGCCTTCTTAATCCAATGGTTTATGTACTTGTGGGAAAGCAGGCAAGAGGTGAAATAAGGGGATTTTTACAAAAAATAAGAGCTTGAGAAAATATTTATCTATAGCATTTTTCAGAATTGATTCATCCCTAAAGGAAATCTGCCATCAAAATCCATCATGATAAACCAGGGACACTTACTCCTAGATCCAGGCACCGTGACTGTGGTAATCTTCCTATATTTGCTATCTATGGCCTCCTTCTTTTTAAAATAAACTTTTAAAACTATTCTAATAAGTCTCAAATCTCAACCTATCATCCTATCACTTGTATGTTCCCACTTTATGCAAACTAATACGTCTGTTTCATGATCAGTGATTGCAAATAAAGCTACTTCCTTATATCATGTGTCCCAAGACCTGTATAGAGGGTGAGTAATGTTCAACAGGGGGCGCTAGAGGCAGCACTTTTGTTTGTCAGCACTATTCAAGTAAGAGAGGAGGAGTTTTCTTACTATAAGATGAGGATGGCGTTGATTAAATGGAGATAAGCACACAGGAAGCGTCTAAACTGATATAATAGTGTTTTTTTTAAAATCATATAGACATGATTTCCCAATGAGCCATGTAATATTTAGATACAGAAATCTCTGTATGTTTTTTTTTTTTTAATTTTGTGATAAAATGATCAGCTTATCACATTGATACCGCCACTGATCATGTGCCAGTCCTGTTCTCTCTGTTTCCTGTTGTAAGGTTATGGACAAGTCCCAGATACATTGATATAGACACAGAGCTGAAAATGTTTCATCTGTGCTTCCTCACCTTAGCTGTAAGCTCTCTGTATCAGTCTGTCTGTCTGTCCTCCACCCTCCTCCCCTAGTTTTTGGATCATCCATATGAAATTCCTTCTATGATCTCTGTTTAGCTCAAAGTTTCCTTTGATGGCAACAAGAGCACCCAGCAGCCTTTCCCAGTGCAGGCCCAAATTAGGAAATTCTGCTATAAACTATAACATTACAAAGGCTGTGAAACAGTTACATCCTAAGGTCTGTCAAGCATGGAAATAAGGTATGGAAACCGGAGACTAGTGGGGAATATAGAGAGAAATGTACAATGTATTGTAAATTTTTGGTAACTGTTTTCTATGATAGTGGTTTAAGATGAGCATAGGGGTTGTGGGGGGGTCTGACTTTGGGCACCCCTATACATTAGCTATCTGAACAGAGTGTGGCCATTGTGTATATTGTGTATATTGATCTAGCATGTACAAGTTATACAACTTGCCTTGTCTGTAACTAGTTAGTGATGTCAGGAAGAATGAAATTTGAGAGCGTCCGGAGAGGACCAGGGAGCAGTGAGGACACAGAGCAGAGCGTCTGGAGAGGACAACGAGCAGAGGTCCAAGAGAGGACCAGGGAGCAGTGAGAACACAGAGCAGAGCGTCCAGAGAGGACCAGGGAGCAGTGAGGACACAGAGCAGAGTGTCCGGAGAGGACCAGGGAGCAGTGAGGACACAGAGCAAAGTGTCAGGAGAGGACCAGGGAGCAGTGAGGACACAGAGCAGAGTGTCCGGAGAGGACCAGGGAGCAGTGAGAACACAGAGCAGAGCGTCCGGAGAGGACCAGGGAGCAGTGAGGACACAGAGCAGACGTCTGGAGAGGACACAGAGCAGAGCGTCCAGAGAGGACCAGGGAGCAGTGAAAACACAGAGAGCGTCCAGAGAGGACCAGGGAGCAGTGAGGACACAGAGCAGAGTGTCCGGAGAGGACCAGGGAGGACACAGAGCAAAGTGTCAGGAGAGGACCAGGGAGCAGTGAGGACAGAGCAAGCGTATGGCGAGGAGGACACAGAGCAGAGGTCTCAGAGAGGAACCAGGGAGGCAGGGAGAACACAGAGCAGAGCGTCCAGAGAGGACCCGGGAGCAGTGGAGGACACAGAGCAGAGTGTCCGGAGAGACCAGGGAGCAGTGAGACACAGAGCAAAGTGCAGGAGAGGACCGGGAAGCAGTGAGATAGCGAGTGTCGGAGAGGACAAGGGAGCAGTGGGACACAGAGCAAAGGTCAGGAGAGGACCAGGGAGCAGTGAGGACACAGAACAGAGGGGCAGGAGAGGACCCGGGAGCAGTGAGGATGCAGGGTGGCAGGAGAGGACCCGGGAGCAGTGAGAACTTCTCAGCTGCAGATTGCCTTCTGTACAAATGGACCATTAACTGGGGGGCAGGAGCGGGAGCTGACAGGCTATATACTGGGGGGCAGGGAGCTAGCTAGCAATTTTTTGTGGTAAAATTATGTGCTTCTGCTTATATTCAGGTTGGTTTATAATTGAGTATATATTGTATACTGATAGTATAGGGCCTATTATAAAATCCTACATACCTTTTCGTGTCTGTTCATAGGTAATAGCAGAGATGGCGTCATCACCAGCGAGGACAGTTCACGATACTGTAGATCAGCAAAGAAATAAACAAAAATGACTAATATATGTTACATTATACTTTCATACGGTCTCTGGACAGGCAGCCCTCGGGTCCTTCAGAGAACCAGGGGCTGCTGTGAGACGCCATCGGCCCTGCAAAAGCAGCCCCTTGGGGCTGATGGGTAGCAGAGGGGGCACACTGCTCCTGCACTTGTTTAGACACTGGGGTCTATATTTGACCGCGGGTCTAAGGGGGGGGGGGGGGGTTAAACACCCAGTACGGAGCATTTACAATCCCAGATGTTACTACCGGTCCTGGGATGTGATAACACAGCAGCAATCTTCTTCTGATGGCAGCGCCGTAGAAAGGCATCGCTGCTGATGAAGTACCTTTAATGGGCGCTATAAGAAGTGGTTGTCAGGGATTGAAAAACATGGCTGCTTTCTTCCAAAAACAGCTCCTCACTGACCATAGGTGCTGAAAACTAAGCTCTTCCTTTCTATAGAGCTGAGCTGCTGTTTTAGGAAGAAAGAATCCATGTTTTTCAACCTCCGGACAGCCTATTGAGATCAGCAGAATTGTGAGCGCAGCTCAGGAGTAAAAAAAATTCCGTCCTTATCGCTGGTAACTCACGCATCTTCAAGTTCTTCAGCTTCGGTGCCATTTTCACTGGAAAGCCAAGACATTGCTCCCTGCGCTCAACTACTCCACACACCGCGGCTCTGCAGTAGAAGAACGAGCCGTGTCACTTATATACATACAGGGTCACCTAGAGATATGCTGTACCTCCGTTACTCCTCCCTAGAAATAGGTGAACAAATTGACAACTGGGTGGTACCATCCCCACGTGTTTGAGGTTTGTTTCGGCACGGATTGGTCAGACATCAGTTATCAATTGGCAGGAGACACCCAGTTGTCACATTTCTTTACAATTTATAAAATAATAACACGGAACCGCACAATGCAGAGATATAGGGAAAGAGGATTCAGAATTGATATTTTATAGGGGATACAAGGATTTTGTAAATCTGACACGTCAGGTAGAGTCCTGCCGTACTGGAAATGTGCGATAAAGCGGGAATGTGTGCAGGGTTACAATTCACTGTAGTAACAGTATCAATACCGTGTGTTTTTTCATGTGTGAGGTGTTCTGTGTCAGTATGCAGTGCAGGGGACTTGCATTAATTCTTCTTATCTCTATATATAATTAACCCCCTCTTTACTCACCTGCATCCAGCAACACGACAGGCCCCGACCCTCACCTCAGCCTCCGGGCTTCTCATCGAGTCTTAGCAACCGAAAACCAAGGAGGGGACAAAGCAATTCCCCGCAACCCGGAGCCATTTCTGGCAGCAGTAGCCCGTCACGACTCTCGGGCGCCAATTGGATTTGGGCAAGATACCTTTTTTATTATACTTTATAAAAATGACATCGTCTCTTACGTTTAACATCTTTTACGTTCCCTTCAACATCATATAACAATTTTCGATTTTTATTTAACATAGCACTGTTTCCCAAATTAAAGATGACCGCCGCAGTATCGTGATGGCATGTGACGTCACTTCCAGGATCTCCAGCATGTTGCGGCTGCTCCTATAATTTGCTAACCATTCGAAGGAGGGTGAGACTTGGGCTCTCTGTTGGGTCATTATTAGTAGGCTCAAGTGTGGTGATGGTGATTGTTGCCCAACCAATTCCCAGTGCTGATGGTTGCTATGGGAAACTACTTAACTCAGCCCTGAATAAAGATGAGGCCCAGGGGGTATAGAAAAACTGTATATGGGATGGCAATCTAGTAGTGCACCAGAAGTGTGTCCTCACATGCTGTGCTTGTAATTCTTCCACAATTGAATGTGTTTGAATATGAGAAATAAATACTGAAATGATCATAAGCCACAAAAAAGTGGAATCATATACGTAAGCTATAAACTGGCGCCAGCACCCGGCATTCCTGCGCCCAGAGCTGCTGGAGGGACCCACATGGCCCAATCTCAATTAACGGCAGCCCATGTGGGGCTTAATATAAAATAACCATGAATGGTCCTTTGGGGTGATAAAAAACTAGGGACTATTTAGTTTTGAGTTTCATTGCAAAGAATCCCACTGAGGCTCTGGGGCCTATAAAACCTAGAGCCGACCCCGACCCTGACCCCTAAAGGCACCTATACACAAACTGTCTACTTGCTGAGACTGTGAATGCTGCGGCTAAGCATGTCATTCATATGTAGCATCTGCAGGGTCCAGTTACCTGTTAAATACTGGGGGACACAGGGGTCGGACTGGTGGCAGAATGTATCCTCACTGCTGTAATATGATATATGCTGTGATCTTTCAAAACACATGCATCAGTGTGTGCTAAAATCTGGGCCCATTGTGATGACAAACATATTAAAAGTAATCAAAATAGGGAAATATGTTGCTAATATGTATATAATTTTCTTCCCCCAGCAGTCAGTATGGACCGCAGAGTGTTCCCAGCTACTCCTGGCGTCTGCACTGTCCTGGTTGACAACAGGCAGCTCATGACGGACGAATCCATCATGAGAAACTGCTGGACTGGTTTAGGTGCCTTTTGGGGACAGGTAATGGATAGTTCTTATGGCTTCAAGGTAGTCTACCCCCTCCTCAAGCATATAAGCTGCTGTCAGCATGTTGTAAAGAAATGTAATGTGATTTCCAACAGCCCTTCATTATTCTGTCCATTATGTAGTTCAAAATATTCCCATTTGAAACTTTATGCTAATGAGACAGTGCACCCGTGGTGTACTCAGCACCCGGAGCACTGCCATTGCTGCCTGGATTACTCCTTCTCCTACATAAGCAGGTGTTTTGTCCTAAGAGATCATGGGAGGAGACTGGAAGAAGATGGAAGTTATTCGGGTGGAAATAAGTGTGCTGTGGGTGCTGAGGACACCGTGAGTGCACCAACTGCCTTGCATATGCATTAAACTTGGAAATTTCATAATAGATAGAATATATAAAACTTCAATTCAATTTTTGCCTTTTAGTTTGCAATTTCTAAGGGTGCAAGTAGTTTTTTTAAGGACATCTTTTAATTTACTGTTGGTGTGTGGCCTCTCTGACAGTATTTGCTCTTTTTTAGCCTCTATACACTTTTTTTTTTTAAGATAAAATGCTTTAAAAATGATACAATAAAACAGAAGGGCTCCAGGCTCATCAACACCTATGAAACTAGGAGCCCCTCAGGCTCATCTGCATAATTTTGTCCTTAAACATAAAACTCTTGGTCAGCTGACATGAAAAACAAAATCAAAGGTTTCAACAGCTCCTGATCTTGTGGCGTAGACCTCTGGTGCATTGTTTACCCCTCCAGTGGGATGTTATGTGACCACCTAGGACTATCAGTTACCGCACCAGTTACAATATGAACAGAACAGACTGACTTCTTTCAGTATCACAGTCAAGTATAAAACCACAGTTTTTTTGGTCATAACCACATTTTTGCGTTTTTTTTTTTTTTCACGTTATCGAATGTTGATTGTCTATTTTGGTTTTTCTCTTTTAGTTTCTGCCGAGGAGCTGTTGAAGGAGAATCCGTGTATCCCAGGACTCCTCTCAGAGGTGCTGAGTCTAGAAGATGCAGACCACAACCTTCTCGCCTTTTCTATTAGACTGGTGGAGTCCTGGCAGCTCAGAAAGGAGGATTTTTATATCTGAATGTAAGCAAAGATGTCCATACAATACAAATTAGACATTTTCAAAAGATCGATCACAATAGATTTAGTATAAAAAATACCACCACTGAAATTATAAGTGCAGTAAAGCAAAAATAACACCCCAGAAACCAAGTGATGTATTCAGAGCAAACAATAATAGTGGATACCCCAGGCAGACAACAATAATAATAATGTAGGACCCCAGAGCATTGTATGGGTAGCATCAGGACCCAGATCTGTACCAGGAGCAGTACAATACAGTTGAAAAGTTCTTACCACTTTCTCTCCTGCTCTGGGGCCATTCCGCTCTGTGTCCTTACCCAACGCATAACCTATATCAGGATAGCAGCAGAAAATAACCAGGGAGCAGTGAGAACACAGAGCAGAGCGTCGAGAGGACAAGGAGCAGAGCGTCCAGAGGGGACCAGGGAGCAGTGAGGACACAGAGGTGTGTCCGGAGAGGACACGGGAGCAGTGAGGACACAGAGCAGAGTGTCCGGGAGGACCGGAGCAGTGAGAACACAGAGCAGAGCGTCCGGAGAGGACCAGGGAGCAGTGAGGACACAGAGCAGAGCGTCTGGAGAGGACACAGAGCAGAGCGTCCAGAGAGGACCAGGGAGCAGTGAGAACACAGAGCAGAGCGTCCAGAGAGGACCAGGGAGCAGTGAGGACACAGAGCAGAGTGTCCGGAGAGGACCAGGGAGCAGTGAGGACACAGAGCAAAGTGTCAGGAGGGACCAGGGAGCAGGAGGACACAGGCAGAGGTGTCCGGAGAGGACACAGGGAGCAGTGAGAACACAGAGCAGAGCGTCCGGAGAGGACGGGAGCAGTGAGGACACAGAGAGAGCGTCTGGAGAGGACACAGAGCAGAGCGTCCAGAGAGGACCAGGGAGCAGTGAGAACACAGAGCAGAGCGTCCAGAGAGGACCAGGGAGCAGTGAGGACACAGAGCAGAGTGTCCGGAGAGGACCAGGGAGCAGTGAGGACACAGAGCAGCAAAGTGTCAGGAGAGGACCCGGGAGCAGTGAGGATGCAGAGTGTCGGAGAGGACCAGGGAGCAGTGAGGACACAGAGCAAAGTGTCAGGAGAGGACCAGGGAGCAGTGAGGACAGAGTGGAGCAGCAGAGAGGGACAGGGAGCAGTGAGGACACAGAACAGAGGGGCAGGAGAGGACCCGGGAGCAGTGAGATGATGCAGGGTGGCAGGAGAGGACCCGGGAGCAGTGAGAACTTCTCAGCTGCAGATTGCCTTCTGTACAAATGGACCATCATAACCATCAGTTATGGAAGTGCTTATTGGACCCTGACTGTCAGCAGAGAGTGATCCACAACTCAGGGCTTCAAGAAGTCTGCATGTGGCCTGTCGGCACAGGTTGTGCATCTTCTTTCAGGCATTGGGGTATATATGGGCACAGCACAGTACTACTACTCCTATCCTGTATATATTCTCACAGCACAGTACTACTACTCCTATCCTGTATATATGGGCACAGTACAGGACTACTACTCCTATCCCTTATATATGGGCATAGCATAGTACTACTACTCCTATCCTGTATATATGGGCACAGCACAGTACTACTACTTCTATCCTGTATATATGGGCACAGCACAGTACTACTACTCCTATCCTGTATATATGGGCACAGCACAGCACTACTACTCCTATCCCTTATATATGGGCACAGCACAGTACTACTACTCATATCCTGTATATATGGGCACAGCACAGTACTACTACTCTTATCCTGTATATATGGGCACAGCACAGTACTACTACTCCTATGCTGCATAAATGGGCACAGCACAGTACCACTACTCTTATCCTGTATATATGGGCACTGCACAGTACTACTACTCCTACCATGTATATATGGGCACAGCACATTACTACTACTCTTATCCTGTATATATGGGCACAGCACAGTACTACTACTCCTATCCTGTATATATAGGCAAAGCACAGTACTACTACTCCTATCCTGTATATATGGGCACAGCACAGTACTACTACTCCTACGATGTATATATGGGCACAGCACAGTACTACTACGCTTATCCTGTATATGTGGGCACAGCACAGTACTACTACTCCTATCCTGTATATATGGGCACAGCACAGTACTACTACTCCTACCCTGTATATATGGGCACAGTGCAGTACTATTACTCCTATCCCTTATATATGGGCACAGCACAGTACTACTACTCCTATCCTGTATATATGGGCACAGCACAGTACTACTACTCCTATCCTGTATATATGGGCACATCACAGTACTACTACTCCTAGCCTGTATATATGGACACAGCACAGTACTACTACTCCTATCCTGTATATATTGGCACAGCACAGTACTACTACTCCTATCCTGTATATATGGGCACAGCACAGTACTACTACTCCTATCCTGTATATATGGGCACAGTGCAGTACTATTACTCCTATCCCTTATATATGGGCATAGCACATTACTAATACTTCTATCCTGTATATAGTCCTGTATATGTGTTGACCATCACACGTGATGCCTCTGGGCATAGGTCATTGAAACCAAAATTTATCTTGAGTTTACAACATATATTTATATATTTTTCTCAACTTTTTTTTTGCAGATGTTTATACGACTTTGAAAGTGTGTTTCTTTGACAGCCATCTCTCCCCATCCCTCCCATACACATGCATCCTCGGCTCAGGCTGTTGAATTAGAATGTTCTCTTTGCTTGACGAGCTGTCACATCTAAGACCCTGACTAATCAAGTTTCCGAACGACAGACAAGATTTTTAGTCGGAGCAGCTCCTGCCACATCTGACGTTACAGATTCTGCTGATGATAATTAAAAACACAAATATGTCACACGGATAATAAAGGCTCTGCTGCTGAGACTTCTGGAAAATGTCCATATATTACATTATATATATATATTACATTGATTGATACAGAGGGCCAAGCAAATCATTTCATTCTGGTTTTCTGTAGCCACCACTAGAGGGAGCTTAGAAGGCTATTGCCTCATATACAGTGTGCTCCCCCTGGTGGTGGCTGCAGGAAACCAGTCATTTTATTACCGTAATTTAGTTGGTTATACTGAAATTAATATATTCATAGCCTATAGGCCAGCGTATACTGAATATAGGTCATAGCAAAGTACATATATATGATAACAACATAGGCCTACTACTTTTATCCTCTATTTATAGGGACTGCACAGTACTACTACTCCTATCCTGTATAGATGGGCAAAGCACAGTACTACTACTCCTATCCTGTATATATGGGCACAGCACAGTACTACTACTCCTATAAAGAAGAATCAGTAGGCTTTGCAGTGGAGACAAGACTGGAGCTCAGAGTATTTGTGGCCTGAAGACAAGCCTTGCCGGCTGCCGTAAGGATAGATTCTGATGAGCGAGAAACTTTAGTGCAGTAGAAGACCTATTAGTAGGGAGTTACAGTAGTCTATTTGAGAGTGATGAGAGGCGACAGTTAAAATATTAAGGGTTCAATTGGTAAGATTGCACAGATTCGAGAGGTTTTTGAGATGCAGGCGGCAAGATTCGAGAAGTGCTGGAAATACAGTGCATGTGATGCGAAGGTCAGCACGCCCAGACAGTGTCTGCCTTCTGCCCATCGGTCTTATGGTGACCTGCACAGACTAGATATGGAGGGGTTAAGATGACCGGTATGTGACTGGTGAAAAGTTAAGAAGTTTCAGGTCGGAGAAAGATGTGGCGGTGCATAGGCAGAGACATAATGGGGCAGATTACGGTACCTGGACCATTTGCGGTCACCAGCGTCGCGTCCCATCTGTCGGTCGATCGTGTCTCGTCCAGCGATTCCAAGGTAGTCCTCCAACGTCCACCGAGCTCCCAAGGCTCATTGCATGCTACGCAACCAATTTGAAAGTTCATCGAAGTGTATCACTGAACTTTATCCCAACAGCCATGCATACCGAAGGTTGCGGGGTAGGCGCGAGTCCAGCCATGTCGGGGCGTATTATTTTGTATACACCGGGTTTTTACACTAGCGCCCACGCCCCCAATTTCCATTGCTTGGCATGTCCGCGGCCGATGCGCTAACAATCCGAACTCAGGCGCTAAATCCAAATCGGGCCCTTATAAATGATACCCCCAATGTTCTGACAACCAGAGATGGCATCACTGGATTGGTAAAGTAATGCAAGGGGAGATGTTACGGGCGAAGTATCTAAGTTGGGTTTTTCATCACTGAAGAGGATTTGAATCAATCTGCTGCAATGGGGCTATGTCCATGTAGAGTAGAGAGGGGAACAAAGAGGACCTAGGCCTGGCCCTAAGGCTATGTCAGGTCGGACTGGGGCACCTGGGGCCCCCCAGAGAAATGATTTTGGTGGGGGCCCGCCAGACACTCCTGGTCCGAGACATGTCAGTCGTTTCTCTACATGTGACGTTCCACGTCGCGAGCTGCTGGGGGCTTAGCACGAACTTACCAAGTAAAAAATACTAACCATAACCCTTCACCTGCTTCCGTAAATGTTCTCTGACCACAAGTCAGAGACTAGGCTGAGATTATAGAAATAGTCTAGATAGTTAGTCCAGATAACTCAAGTTACCAGATTATAAGTGGGATTCATTACCCTCACACTGTCACACGTCTCTCCTTTGGGTACTGAACTGCTGCAAGACAACTTCTCCTTTTTTTCTTCATCACTAGAAGTTTCACCAGATATCTTCTCTGTGTGTGGCACATCCGCCACACTGTGCAATCTACAAATATCCCGTCACTACTAGTGCATAAGTCACCTGATGACTATGTCCTAGCTGCAGGGCTCCTCTGAGTGGTTACCCCCCTCGTCGGACACAACTGACCACTGCCGTGCACCCCAGCAATTCACACGACATCCGAAAACATAGACCGCCCAACAACAAAACGCAGTACAGTGCTCTCACATACCCTAATGACAGTAAAATGTGGACATCAGGCCCGTTAATTACCTGCACAAGGAGAATGGCCAAGGACCGTAAAGCATTGCAGCGATAGGCGGAGGAGGGCTCCTACGTATGATATGTTGTCTAGAATGCGCGACGTAAGGTATTCTCAAATATTTACGGCGCGCCTCGACAAATATGTTGAGTAAAATGCCCTACTATAAATACTTCTGTCAGTATAATTGGCCGACAGCAACAGTACTACATACTCCTATCCTGTATATATGAACGGCGAAGCCTGTAAACTCTCAACTCCCATCCTGTATATATGTACACACGCAGTACGACTACTCCTATCCTTTAATATATGGGGCACAGCACAGTACTACGATCTACTCACCTTATCCTGTGAATCTGGGCAGGGGCACGTACTACTACTCCTAGCATTGCTAATTATGGTATCCATAAGCTAGCCCACAGGTACTACTACTCCTAGCCTGTATAGTATGGGCACCCTGCTCACAGTACCTGACGACTCCTATTCTGCGTATATTGGGCACAGCACAGGAACTACTGTACCCCCCCCTATCATGTATATATTGGACACAGCAAGTCTTCCTTCACCTACGACTCCTATCCTGTATAGGGGCACACATGCCAGTACTACTACTCCTATCGGTATATATGTGGAACCGGATGGCACAGTACATGACGACTCCTATCTGTATATGGATAGCACAATACTACTACTATACTACGACTCCTATCCTGTATATGGGAAGGCACAATAACTACTTACTCCTATCGCTGTCTATATGGGAATATCACAATCCTACTCTCACTCCCCGATCCTGTATATATAGGCCAGTGCTACGACTGCCCGTCCTGTATTATGTACAGCCTCAGTACTACGACTCCTTTCCTGTATATATGGGTCAGCTCAGTACTACTACTTCGTACATACTGCGCCGGATCCGGTATATATATGGGCACAGCACCGACGCCTCTACTCCCCACCTGTAGATTGGCCGGTACATGAACACCTACTTTCACACTACTGACTCGACTGC